>JAAWXA010000047.1:6854-32331 GCA_038090715.1 Florisuga fusca | reverse complement strand
AGAAACCAACAAAAAACCAAAACCCCCCCGGGTGTGGAGAGGTGGGGGGAATCCTCCGTGTTTCCAGTTGTCACCCAAGGGGTGGCAGAGGTGGCAGCAGGGTGTCTGTGTGGGGCCAGCAGCATCGTGGTGGTGAGTCAGGGCTGAGTCAGAGCCAACCCCCACATCCTCCATTCATAAAAAAAGCCACCATGGGTGGTGGCTGCCAAAAAAGAGGGACCCGGGTGTCCCCAGCCTGGCCCTGCCAGTGTGGGGCAGGATTGATCCCACCCCACCATAAAACCCCCAAAACAGCCCCTGGTGCTGTCAGCCCGTGATGGGACCCCCTGCTCACAGCCCCAAGCCCTCCGTGAGGGATTTAAGTGGGAAAAAAGGTAAATCCCCCCCCACTGCTGTGGGGCAGAGCAGCTCAGGGGATGCTTTCGGGTGGCTCCTGTGTCCTCAGGGCTTGGTGGCAGCTCCTGGGTGGGGGATGTGGCCCAGGGTGATGCTGGGGGGTGCTCAGCAGCTGCTGGGGGGCTGCAAGCCACAGGAGGGGGGGAAAGGAAAGGGGGAGGGGNCACCGATCCCGAACCCCCCTACACCGATCCCAGACCTCGCGAACCGATCCCCACGCATCCTGCGAACCCGGGCACGGGGGTTGCTCATGGCCGTGGGCTGCCCCCCGGGGAGGGACCCTCCGCAGGCCCCGGGATGCTCCTGGCTGGTACCCAGGATGCTCGATAATCGCCCTCCAGCTCTCCCCCCACCCCCCTCTTACCAAGGGTGTTTTGAGGGTGAGCATCCCCGGGGATGTGGAATCTCGAGAATTCCCTGGAAGGAGGTTGGAGGGGGGGAGGGGTCTCTTTTGCTGAGGAGCAAGTGATAGGAGAAGAAGAAAGAGCCCCAAGTTGTGTGTGTGCCATTGGAGATCAGGAATAATTTTTTCACTGAAAAGGTTGTCAGGCCCCGGCAAAGGCTGCCCAGGCCATGGGGGGGTCCCCATCCCTGGAGGGATTTAAAAGGGACATGGTTTAGTGGTGGCCTTGACAGTGCTGGTGATTTCCAAGGCCCTTTTGAAGCAAAATTCTGTTCCTTTGCTGCCTTCTCTGCCAGGTTAACCCCCCCAAAAAAAGAGCTTCCAGCCCCCATTTGAGACATCACCATCAGATACTCCTGGCCAGGTTTTGTCTCAATATTTACATGATTTTTTTTTTTTTTTTTTAAATTGCAGCATCTCTACAGGAATGGGAGGCTGGTGTAGAAGCTCAGGATTTCAGGAACTGGCCCTGAAGCTCTCCCAGGGTTTAAGCAGATGATGGGTTTGGTCTGCAATAAAAGAAAATTCAGTTCTGAAATCCTGCAGTCTCTTTTAGGTTTAGGTTAGGCTGGAATAGGGGCTGAGATCAGCTCTCCATGTAGGTACCCCAAAACCCAGACCCTTCCAAAAGCATTTGGGATCTCCTGGTGGGTGTTTTGGTGGGATACAAGTAAATCCAGAACTCAGCATCCTCTCAGTGATGGGACTGTGACAAATTCCCCCGAATTCCTGTGGAAACTCCAATCACAGTTTTACTGGAAACTCACATGTGAGTGCTTTTGACCACCCTGAGACTGATCTGGAATTAGGAGCTGAGCTTTAGACTGGTGCTGGATTTAGTTTTCAGGCAAAGCTTTATTGGAAAAAAAACAAAAAAACAAAAAACAAAACCAAACCACCAACAAAATGAACCAAACAAAAGGTACCTTTAAAGATGTGGAAATTGGAAGTGTCCCTATCAAATAACAAAATGTTGTCAGCAGGGCAGATTTAACTGTTAAATGAAAATCAAACTGAGCTAGACTGGTGGCACTTTTGTTGTTGTTGTTGTTGTTATTTGGATTTTTAAAATCCCCTGCAAATTCCCCTGACTAAAGCACAACCAAAGCAGTGTTGCTTTCCAAAGATGAACAAATTAAAGCAAAGAGGAGGAAGGGGGGGAAAAAACCCCCACTCTGTAGGAGGTTGACTTGCAAAGGAGCAAGCATCACCCCCCTTGCACCCCTGGGTTTGGGGCTGAGCTGGTGCTGGGGCTCCTTCCTCCCCAAAAACCTTGCATCCAGGCAAAGTGTTGTTTGCATTCCCCAAGCATCTGGGTTCTTGGGGGCTTAAACTGGGTTTCCCCCTGGTTGCAGGCAGCCCTGCCTGGGTTTGGAGGTGCTGGGGTACCTGCAGCACCCCCAGCCCTTCCCCAGCCTCACTTGGGCTTCTCCCTTTGCTGTGAACCTGGGGAGGAATTTGGTTTCTGTCCCTGGCAGGGGTTGGTTGTTATTAATATCCCTTGTTATTTATTCTGCACCAGGGTGAATGGCTGTAACCCGAGAGCCCCCAGCACCCGGGGTGGCTTTTTTATGCTTTGATCCCTGAAAATTTTGGCAATTGCCCCGCTGGCTGAGCCCATGCTGAAGCCTCCCCAAGCTGGGTTCATCCGTGGGGTGAAAAGCAAAGCAGTGCTGCTGTGATGCCCCCAGATTGCTGTGATAACCCCAAATTTCTGTAATAACCCCAAATTGCTGTGATACCCAAAAATTACTGAGATACCTCCAAATTGCTGAGATACCCAAAAATTGCTGTGATACCCCCAAATTGCTGTACTACCCTCAAATTGCTGTAATACCCAAAAATTACTGAGATACCCCCAAATTGCTGATACCCCAAAATTGCTGTGATACCCCCAAGTTGCTGTGATACCCCAAAATTGCTGGAGCAACCCACCCATGGGTGAGGAAGGGAAATATGTGGAAAAAAAAAATAATAGGATTTGGGGAAATGGACTTGGTTTGGTTCTTGGAATGGTTTTCCAAGGATGGGAGGACCCAGGGGGGTGGGAAATAACCCGACAACATGCAGCAGGGGAGTCCGTGGCCCCCCTACACCTTCCTTTGAACCTGTTCGTGTGGGATGCTGCGGGTTTGGGGGTGGGAGAGGGAGTTGAGGCCCAAGAGTTTAGTCCGGGAAGAACATTTTCACTTTTGCTTTTGCACTTTTCCTGACTTAAAGCCCGTGGATTCGGGAGAAGGGCTGCGGAGGTTCTGCCGAACCGCAGCTCAGCAGCGAGACAAGGGAGTGAAAAGGGGCTGGAAACGGTAAAACAAAAAGGCATTTATTTTATTTTTCCCTCCCCGCCACGGCTGAGCCCGACACAGGGTGAGGAGACACAGCCCGGGGTCAGCCTCACCCCCAGCCCTGCTGCCCCGAGTCATCCAGGGAGCCAAAAGAAGCTGGAAAAGCCTGGAAAACCCTCTGGGATGCCGGGGGGGCAGTCCCTGGGCTGGGGGTTTGCGGGGCCATGCCGGGAAGGGACAGGGACAGGGACAGAGCCTTTGTTTCCCCTCCTGCCTTTGTTTCCCGGCCCCATGTGGCCAAACAGCCCCGGACCCACCCCCCAAAGAGTCCTTTTAATTTGATTAACCAGCTCCTGCCTTCTCACTCGCCCAGCAGATTTAGCACTCAACCGGCCTGGTGTTTTCCTCTCGCCCTATTCCGGGGACAAATTCCTAAATCACCTGATAAATTATAGGCTTAATGCTGCTGCTTTGGAGAGCACAAGCCCTGGGTCTGCAGGATGGAGTCGGTGTGTGGGGGATGCACATGCTGCAGATGGGAGGTGTGCACAGGAATTATTTGCTATAATTTTTTTTATTTATTTATTTTTTTTTTTTTTTTTTTTTTTTAAGCCAATGTTTCGGGCCTGGAAGGAGATTTTCTAGGGAAAAGGGGTGCCTGGTGTTTGGGAAAAGCTGCACCCCTGAAAACGAAGTGTTTGAAATCATTCCCTGCATCCTCAGCTCAGCAGGCTGATTGTCTGCCCCCAAAATGCAGCCACCTCCAGGGGGGAAGTTTTTGGGACTGAAGGGTGGCCCTGAGAGGGTGGACATCTTGTCCTCGTGTCCCAGGGACTGCCACTGAGCCCTGCAAAGCTGTGTGCAGGATTTGGATGCCTAATTCCAGCTAATTTCCCTGGGAAAGGGGAAACCCGATCCTCTAAGGCAGCTCTGGAAATAAAAACCAGGTTTCTGGGAAGGGCAACTCGACTAATTAAGAATCGTGGTGGGTTTGTCACCTCCAAAGCTCTCTCAACCAGCAGTTCATTAACCCTCATGGTTCTGGACCTGATGGGTTTTACCCTCACCTTGCAGATGGGGAAACCTGGAGGTCAGGGACTCACTCAGGGGGGTGTGAAAAACACATTTCACCCATGCAAGTGCTGGGTCCAGTGCTGGGTCTGCACTGGGTCCCTCTCAGAAGCTTTTCTCAGCGTTGCTGGGATTTTGCAGAGTTTCATGCTGTGTCTGGAGCATCATCCTGCACTGCTGTGGTCCCACTGAGGATCCTTCTTCTCTGCACAAGTGATTTTGCAAAACCCAGAGCCACAGGCAGGACCTGGCTTGCTCTGAAGGTGGTTGCCTCATTTCCAGCATCCTTGGGTTGATGGAGGCAGGGGACCACGTATTTGGTTCCTCTGTATGGAGGAGCCCCTCTCCCCACAGCTTCTTGGGGTCTCCAGGAAGGGAAATCATCCCAGGTGGCTTGGGCCATGTCCATCTCCTCCAGGACAGGAGGTGGCTGAGCTCTGCATGGGCAGGATTGAGCTTCACAGTGCTGCAAGAGCTGACATCCCTCTGGCTGCTGCAGGGATGAGTGGAGACCCCCACACTTCCACCCATTCCTGCCCAAAGCTGCTCATTCCCTGCAAGATAAGGGGAGGCAGACAAAGCAAGAAGGCTCAGCAGGCTGGTCCAAGATGATTAACTACTTTCATTAATTCCTCCCCAGCATCACACTTACCCCACTCTGTGTTTCTGACTTTCTCAAGGCACCACAGGGCTGAATTTCTCCTGGCTGCTTCTCCCATCCCAGGAGGACATCTCCAATGTGGAGCATCCTCAGAGCACAGCCCTCAGGAAAGATTTTCCTCAGCTTCAATGTCTCCTGAAGAGTTTCCAACAGAGAAGAAGAATCACTTCCCCTTCCTCCAAGAAGCAGAAGGACTTGCCCAGGTTCATGGGGGAAAGGCAAGAGTGGAGCTGGGCACACAAATCCCATCCCTCCTCCCTGTACCTTCGAGCTTGCGTGCAAATCCCTGCTGAAATATTTATTACTGGCTGCAATCAGTAATTATCTCCCACGAAAAGGCATTTCTGGCAGCTGGCTCCTCCACTTGCTTTGGGAGGGTGGTATGGGGCCAAGGCATGTGGGTCCCATCTGCACCTGGGGATGGGGAAATAGGGTGGAAANACCTTCCCCTCCCCCTTATTCCAGGGGTTATGGGGTTTTGTTGAGCCTCATTTATGGGTAACTACAGGGAAGAACCCCTCAGGGACCCCTTGCCAGGGTCAGGGAGCTGTGCCACCCTGGCATGGCAGGAGCACCCAGCTTGGGGGCTCGGGTGAGGTTTGGCTGCTGCAGGCAGATTTGGTGGCAAAGGCTTTTTTAATTAATTTTTTTTATTATTTTTTTAAAATTTTTTTTAATTCGTTTATGGTGTGAGGACCCGTGAAATCCGGGCCGTGTTTTATTACACCCGACAAGATGGGAGTAATTAAACACATGCTGCTGCTCAGCCCTGCTTGAACAGGGGCTTGTCCCTGAGTGGTGGCAGTTAAAGGACCCTTCTGTCACCAGGTGGGGGGCTCTGCTTCATCTCCAATCTGCCAGTGGCTGGGCAGATGTCCCCCCCATGCCAGCCGACCCCAGACCCCCCTGCCCGCAGGGGTTTGGTGTCCAGTGGCTGCTGAGCACCCCTGGGTGTCAAAACCTCCTTCCTGACCTGAGCAGGGGGTGGGTTGATGGGGCTGATATGGGTGAGAATTTTTTGTTAGTTAATTTTAATAGCTTGGTCAGAAGAGTTTCTCTGTGGGAAGCAAAATAACAAGAACAATAATAATAGAAGCAGTAATAATAACAGTAATAATAATAATAATAATAATAATAATAATAATAAAAAATAAAGGGTTTGAATATTGTGCAACTGAATGGGGCCAGGGCTGGAATCTGGAAATGGAGCAAAATCTGAAGGAGCTCTTCATTAATTGACCACCACCCAAATTAGGAGCAGAAAGAGGCAGGTGGGGTCTGTGGGGGGGTCTGGCACCTGCAGATGGGGAGTGACAGAGCCCTGGGGGTGGCGGCTGTGGCTGGGATGGGTCAGATCCGAGGTGGTGCTTTGGGGAGATGGTTCCTGCTGCAAGGATGGGGAAATCTCTTGGGATGTTGCTTCAGCATCCATCTTCCCAACCCCCTTTGTGCCTTTTCCACAAGCTGCTTTCTTGCCCCAGGGCACACACGGGGACAGTCTGGGGGGGTCCGTCCCAGGGCAGCCCCTCTTGATGCAAGACCCAATCGATGAGGAACCTGATTTGCAAAGGCAAATCCCTGCCAGCCTTGACTTTTTGGTCGTGCTCCAAGGAAGACAGTGTTTCCTTGCAAAGTAGGAGCCCATGAATATTTTATGCCCGAGGAGGATATATCTTTCAGGAGGTTGTTGCATGAATTATGGAAAAGTTGGGAGGAGACAGAGGGATGCTCCTGCGATGGGGTTGGCTCCATGGCAGAGGCTGCCCTGGTGCTGTGGGGTTTTGTTTGCCCAGGGTCCCTTTTCCTGGGTGGGGGCTCACTCCATGCTTTCCCCTTTGCTCCCCCCCCATCTCCTCTGGATCCTCACACTTGGCTGGGGGCTGAAGATGCTGCTGCTCAGGGGTCCTCATCCTGCACCCTCCAGTTTTCCAGCAATGGTTCCTTTTTGAGGGTCTGGGGGCTCTTCCTGGCTGGGAGCTGGTGATGTGCTGCTCCCTGTCCTGTTTTTTGTGTTAGTTAACAGGTAAAGATTTTCCTCTAATTGTGCTGTTGGTGCAGAGGGAGGATGGCACAGTTAGTTTTACCACCAAACGTGCTCCCTTCCCTCCTCTTTTTTTATTTTATTTTTTTTTCCCTAGCTGCCCATGATCCCTACAGGTATAAAACCCCCTCCTGCATCCAAATGGAAACCCAAATAGATCTGTCTGCCCTCCTCTACCTGAGAAACTCCCCCCATGGTTGAGACCCCGGACCATGTCCCTGGGAAGTTGCACAGGGGACAGGGGGACATCTCTGCCCTTAAAGAGAAAATTTGGGAGGGAGAGAAAAAGAATGTGGGCCCAGGGGAGTGGGGCAGCACTGCTGGGACATTTCCAAGGTTATGTGGGGGGGGGTGAGTTCTGCACCACACCAGGATCTTGCTACTAGATGATGCCTGACAAATAGGATTGGGAGTAAAAACCCTCATCCCCAGCCCTGCTTCAAACAAAGGGAAAGTGCCTTCTGCTTGGTGCAACATTTAGCCTAAAATACAGAAGAGCTGATTAGGCTCATTAGGCAGCTCCAGGTCCCTCCAGGGCTTAATGATCCCGGTGATCCACATGTCCTTGGAGGTGGCTGCACACTGGTGGCTCTGGCCAAGGCTGCATCCCCATCGCCATGGTCCCCCGGGGGTGTGATGAGTTTGAGCCATCTCTGTGCTGGTTCAGGCTTTGCCCTTGAGCTCTCTGGAGCACCCGTGAATAAAAAATAATAAAGGTGCTGAAGGAGCCTAAGGAGGGATTTCCAGCTTTGTGCCTCTGCTCCTTTCTGTGTTGTTTAGGCCCCAAATCTGGAGTAAGCTCTTGCCCAAAATAACCTCTTCCTGCCTTCGCCACGTGAGCCCGTGCGCTGGGGAAGGATGGAGCCTGTCAGGGCTGTTGCATTTTTAAAGGCTCTTTAAAGGGTTTTAGTGTTGAGGAGGAGGGATGGTTGGATGTCAGCAGGAGATGAGAGCAGGAGGGTGCTGCAGGGCGTTTGCTGCTGCTCGGTGTGGGGTGAAGGAGCAAACACCTTGGGTGCTTCGTGCTGGGACTGCAGCTCGTGGGACAAGAATTTTATTTTCTCCTTTTTCCATTCTTTTCCCCAGAACAGGTTTCTCAGGAGGGTGGGAGCAACCTGGGAAGGGGTCGGAGCCATTTCCAGTTCTCTTTACCTCTCCTTGAGGTCTGGCAGATCACAGTAGGGAGGGGAAAAAAAAAAAAATTAAAATTAAATCAATGTGTTTTGTGGCCCTGGACGACTCTGACATTTCGTGTCTGGAGATGTCCCAGACCAGTAAAATAACTCAGCTGTGCAGAGCAGTAGCCAGAAGAGGGAGGCAGGACATCACCCAGAGGATGGAGCCGGCTCCGGGTGGGAGCGTTTGGGTGGAAACCTCCCGTTTTTGGGGGTGACCGCTTCGCCGCGGCTCCATCAGTGCACTGAGCTGTGGCGGCCTCTGCTCAGGGGTGATGTGTGGGTGCCGAGGGTGGGTGACCCCGGTGGCAGGGCTGTCCCTTTGCCGTCAGTCTCGCCGTTAGGTGGAAGTGTTGGAGAGGAGGAGAGAGCTGGTGCTGCCCGACTGCCGGCTGGGAGAGCCCCGGGTCCTTTGTCCTCCTGAAACACGGAGGCAATGAGGTAGGGAGAGGTGTTTTTAGGCTGGATACATTCGGGAAAGAGAGGAATAAATCTGTGACAAGAGGCTTTGCCATGGCAGCTGGAGGTTGGGCATGGGATGGAGGTTGCCAGGAAGCTGTGGTACCTGCCAGGGCCACTTCCCCAGGTTTGCTCCATCCCCCCCAGTGCTGCCGTGGGAGGGAGATATTTGGGAAAAAAAACCCCAAACCCAGGGAAAGTCCTTCCTTGGCAGCATCCCAGAGGCAGGTCTGGCTGGGGTCCCATAACAGCCATGTGGAACGCAGCAGACGGGGCTCCAGAATGCAGGAAAACTGCTCTGGGAGTGGGGGGGACATGACAAGGGACACCTGGGGGGGTCACCAAGAAGCTGGTATGGCCACAGCAGCCTTCCTTGAGAGGAGGGGTTGTCATCACTCACAGCCCTAAGCCAAAGCATCCCTCTATCACTGCTAATTCCTCCCTGCAAGCCCGGATGGGCTCCAGCCCCATTTCTGTAAAATTCAACTCTTTCCACCAAAATCGGGTTAGTCATGGAGCATATAATGAGTTTTACATATATATAAAATGGTCTGACATTCAGCATCCCATTATCCTCACTCCGTGAGGGAAGCACGGACTCAGTGTGGGAATGTTGATCCAATAAGAGCTCAGTCAGCACCATTTTCACTCTGAAATATCCATATCTATTACCCATATTCATGTGCTGTTTGTGTGTAGGAGTCTCTTCCTTGTGGAAAGAAATCCAAGGCTGGATTCCTTTTCTTTTTTCCTCCTTTAGGCCTCTTATTTAGGTATCAGTTAGGGAGGCTTTTGTTTTTGGGTTGGGTTTTTTGGGTTTTTTTTTGAGCAAGCCAAATGATTTTGCCACTTGGTTTTATTTTGCAATTTTTAAAATTCCTCCTTCCCTCAGTAAATCCCATCTCCAGCTCAGGGAAGCTCATTGGCTTTTCCCAAGCAACTCGTGTGATTTCTGTTGGCAAACAGCTGCAAAAGGGGGGGCTGAGCCTTGGTCACCCAGCTTCATTCCCACCCCAAAACACCTTAGGAACTTCCAGCAGAGACTTTTCCTGTTCTTTATCCTCTTGTTGAGGCTCTTCTGTCTGACGTCAGTGGAAACCTTCCCTTTGCTGCAAAACCTCCCCAGGGAGCAGGACAAATGTGTTGGTCTGTTCTTTGTTCTTCTCTCTTTTTTCCCCTCTTAAACCCTTCTCCTCTTCTTTATTTCTTTATTTATTTATTTTATTTTATTTTATTTTATTTTATTTTATTTTTATTTCTTGCAAGCTGGCTTTTTGATTCCTCCTGCATCCCTGGCACCAGGCAGGAGCTTGTGTCCCTCCACTGCTTCTCTTTCTGCTCATGTTTCTCCCCTAGACAAGTGGAACACCCAAAAGCCATCCCTGGCTCCCTCCTTCCTTACCCTGCAAACTTATTTTTCATTAAATACACATGAAAATAGCTCTTGCCAGGACTCTTGCTTTTTAATTGTGTAGATATTACAGCTAATTACAATTCTATTAATATTTCACTTTGAATTAAAGTTTTATTTTCCCCACCCTTCTATCCGGGATGGAATTAAATCCAAACCCAAGGCAACTGCAGGCACTGGGAACATAACCCACGGATAAAATGGGGCCATGTGTGGTTCCTGTGCCCCTGTCTCTTGATGTGAATGACCCAAGAAGAGGAAGGAGGAGGAGGTAGAGGCTTGGCCATAAATTATTCAAAGCCCTTCTGCAGAGCCAAGCCTGAGTCCAGTCCATAAAATGTGGTTTCATGTTTTCCTATTTAAAAAAAAAAAAAAAAAAATTAAAATAAAAATTGCAAGCTGTAGGTCTCCCTGATGGTGCCTGGTGACTGTAGCTGTGGACACAGTGACCTTCCTGGCTGGAGAGAGGCCAGGCTGTTGGGATCTGGATGCTTTGAGGAGGGAGCTGGGCTGGGCTGGAGGCAGCTGTAGGGGCTCAGGACACACCAGAACCCCCTGCCTGGGGGTCTGCCAGCCTTGGGGGGTTGGGGGCAGGCTGCTGGTGGCCCGGGAGGTGCTGGAAAACCTTGCAATTAATTCCTGGATGGAGGTGGGCAGGGGCTGGGCGTTGGCTTGAGGTGAACACCTCCAACCTTGCTTCTGGGAGAGGAACTTGTCCAGGTCCTCTTGTCTGGAGGCTGCTGGGGCTGTATCGACCCTGCAGAGCACAGCACTGCCTCGTTCTGCTGATGGTATTGAACTCTCCTGGAGTGTTGGGTCAGCTTTTGCCCCACGTGCCAAGGAAGAGCAGTGACCTCTGTGGGACCTGCTGAGCTGCTGTCAGGGTAACTCTGGGCTGGAGCTCTTCCCCTGGGATGTCTCCTGTCCATCCCTGTCCCTGTCTGCTCAATGCCACGGTGTGGCCTTTCCCCACCTCACCAGGGGAAGCTCAGCAGCAGCAGCAGCAGCCTGAGATAAGTTTCCAAATGTTAATTGTGTTCTGATGTTCTCGGGGGTGATATTTTGGCTCCTGGCTGACAGCAGGGAGAAGCATGTGAGAAGGGGAGACATGCTGTCCGTGGGCCTCGGAGAATGGTGACAAGAGCATCCCTCAAAACCTCAGGACCCTGTTACCTTCTCCTCCAGGCTGGGTGTGGGGGTTGGATGATGATTATTTTCCATCAGAGCCAGAGGAGCAGGCTGCCAGAGCAATTCAGATGCTTCAGCCCAAACTTCTGCATAATTTAGCCCAGATGCTTCCCCTGGGATGTTCCTTTGGACCTGGGCAAAGCAGAGCCAGCTGCCCTGGTGTCCTTGTGCCTGGGGACAGCCCGGTCCCGGTGCTGCCAGACTCTGGGCTGGGACTGGGATGTCCTTGTTCCTCCTTGAAGGCAGAGCACGTGTCTTAGAAATCCCCTGGGAGCTGAGAGCTTCACCTGACCAGGAGCAAAGAGCTTGGCCTCAGGGTGCCTCCGAGAGCTGCTTTTGGTGGTGGATTTGTCCCCAGCTTATCCCCTGGTAGCTCAAGCCCCCTCAGCCCTGGCTCCTGGGTGACCCACGAGCATGGGCCACTGGCTGATGCCTCTGGTGAGCCCTGAGGCTCTTTTGGGCTTGGGGCAGACGTGGGGCTCCTCTCCTCCCAGGGGCTCAGTGACTTCAGGCACTGATGGGTGCAGCCCCCTCTCCCCCCCCCCTTTTCCTGCTTGTGACTCTTGCCCTATGTCAACATGGTTCAGGTGACCCCAGATGTGGAGCCCCAAGAAGGGCACATGCTGGGTGTAAACTGCTGCTCTGGAGTTCTGCTTTAAGATTGTTCTTGGTGGAGCAAAGCACAGCAAAGGGCTGGGCTGTCACCAGCACCCATCCCTGTGTGCCCTGCCCAGCAGCCACCGTGCAGAGGTCCTTTGGTGTCTCTTCCCAGGGAGGTGGCACCGGTGCTGTCACGGATGAGGGCTGGGCACTGGGTGTCACACATGGTGGGGCTGTTTCCACCCCATCCTGGGGGCTGCCTCCCCCTGCACCGGGGCTAAACAGGAAGAATAAAAATAAGGAAGAACCACTCCGACTTTGGCTGTAAATGAAATGGCTGCAACAGCCTGGCCTCCCTGCAGGAGACAGGGCTCTGGGCAGCATCCCGTGAGCAGCCAGGTCCAAGGGAATATTGCTACTTATTTTAATGGCAAGAGGGCTCTTGGCCAGCTTTCCAGGCGAGTGCATCTCGCTGGAGAGCACCTCGTTCCTTCAAAGACCCGGCCGGAGCCGGGAGGTCCTGAGTGCTTCTGGAAAACGAGCCCATCGCCAGCCTCCTGCGCAGGATCTGGGAGACGGGGCTGGGAAATGCCCGTTGGATGAGCTGTGCTTGGCTTTTTGGTGCTTGGAGGGGTAGGTGGAGCTGTAGGAAGCCCTCCCCGCAGGCAGGTTCCCCCCACCCCGGGGTGTCTGTGTGGGCTGGGTGCTTCCCTGCAGGCAGGTGAACTCCCTTGTCGCTCCGGTGACCGATGATCTCGCAGTCATTGTGGTGATGGATCGGAGCAGTTAACGTGTTGATGGCCATTACTAGAGGGATGTGTTTTCTTTGGATTAATTAATCAACACACCACGACGGGCTCCGCGGAGCCGCTGGGGTCTGGGGGGGGATGTGGGTGGCAAAAGGAGATGGTGCACAAGCCGTGTGCCCAGCGGGGTGTTGGCATCGTTTAATGGGAGACTGAAGAGCGGGGTGATGGCTTGGGGGTGATGATCCCCATCGTGGAGCTGCTCCCACCACGGGGAGGGGAAATTTGGGGATGGCTGGCAGTCCAGGCAGGGGGAACCGGCTCCTTTCCCTGCTCCTGGCAGGGTCCTGCAGGGCTTGGATCTGGCTGGTGTGGGCCTTCTCCTCTGCCAAAGCTGAAACCAGAGGATGTCACCTGCGGGAAGGGCTTCAGCACCTCGGGGTCTGTCTGTCTGTCTGTCCTGCTGCTGCGTGTCTGGCGGCCGCTGTGGCTGGAGGCGACGGGCAGGGAGAAAAGGAAAGGACAAGTGCAAGCAGAACGTGTCTGGGTGCTGGGGACTGGGAGGGGACAGGTTATGGGGACAGCAGGGCATGAGAGGGGATAGATCCATCTCTCCTCTCGCCACCTGGGGCTTTTACAGCTCCCCCCGCCCCCCACCCCAAGCCCGGTGCTGCTGGGCGGAGGGGGCTTCAGGTTCTGCCGCCGTTCCCCTCCCTCCCCCNTGGATTTGACAGCTCAGCCACCCCCTTCCAGCTCTTCCCAGAAAGGCAACGGCTTTGGAGATGTGGCAGGTCCTAATTATAACAGACACGAACCCCCTCCCTCCCGCCGCCCTCCCCGGCTCCGCGCTCGCTGCGGGCACCGTCTCCTCCTCTGGGGCTTCTGGGTTTCCACTGCGGGGCGGTCCGGTTCCCCCTGACCTTGGGCCGGGGGTGTCAGGGCTGGGGAAAGGGGGCTTTGGGGGCTGGGTAGTGAAAAGGGCCGGTGCTGCCGAACGGGGAGTGCGGGGCGGAGGTGTGACGGGATCCAGAAACTCGGGACGGTGCCGACGGCACCGCTGGGGACCGGCAATCGAACCGAGCTCTTGCTCCCGGGCAGCTCCGTCCCGCTTTATCAAAAATTAAATGCGGGATCTCGCTGCGCGTGGCAGGAGCCGGGAATGAGCTCCGGCTCCTTCCTTCCCTCCGGCTCCTTCCTTCCCTCCGGCCTCTCCCGCCCGGAGCTGGGTGCTTGCTGGCTGCTGGCGGGGACCCCGCACCGCCTGGTCCCCTCCCCTCGCTGTCTGAGCCTTCAACGTGAGGGATTAGCCCTGGCCTGGGGAGGGAGGGGGAAAAAGAGAGCTTGCCAGCAGTTCAGGACGTATATCTCTATGTATCTACCTATATATATCGTGATAAATATTCCCTGGGTCTAATCTGCACCCAGGGGGACCCTTTTCCTTTGGAATTCCCGATTTCCTTTGGATGTTTCCTTTGGATGTTTCCTTTGGGCGATGCTCCGAGGCAGGAAGAGGGGTGGCAGTACCCAACTTGCCCCCCACCTCCTCCCCCCGTGGGGCTCTGAGCCAGACACTGGCAGGACCTGGCTGCAGGGAGGTCAAGTCTGTGTCCCTGGCCGTGGGTTTGGGCTTATGCAAGTGTCGTGATAGCAGCTGGTGTGTTGGTGGAGGGATTGCTGGGGGGGAGGGGGTTGTATCTTGGAGCATTTCGGGTGGGTTTAGGTGGTAAAAATCTGGGGTCTCTGCTTGCTGCTCCCTGCTGAGCCCTGGCCTTGCTTTTCCTCTGCGTGGATGCTGGGGTACTTGACCTGAATACTTAAGATTTTTCCTGTCAAGAGAGAGAACTTCACCTGGTCCTCTCCCTCTGTGTCTTAAATTCTGCTGCACTTCACTGGGCTTCTGTGAATCAAAAACCCAGGAGCCAAAGCAAAGTTCCCTGTGGTGGTTTCTGAGTGGGGCGTGGGCTAGTTGGGATATTTCGGATATTGTGCTTCAGCCCTGCTTGCCGAAGGAATAGCAAGGGGGGAAAGAAATGGCCTTGATTTGCAGAAAGATGCTGGAGAGCTCACAGGAACCAGCATGGCAGAAACTGCCACAAGCCCTCCTGGTGCTGGGCTTGGGCTGGAGAGGTGGTCTTGGTGGTGGGTTCTTGGCTCCTCAGGATGGAGTCCTGCAGGTGAGTGCTGGGCATGGATTATTCCTGCACCTCCTGGACCTTGTCACCAGCTCTGCCTTCGCCTGGTTTAAGCAGCCCTGATGCAACTGGGTGGGCTCAGAGTAAAACCAGTGAATGCCCTGGCCCGAAAGTGGGAGCCAACGGGTCCTGCAGAGCTGAAGGAGCCTGGTCCTGCTGCAGGCAGAACTCTGGGATCCGTGGGAGCAGGGTCAGCTTGGGGAGGGGATGAGATACTCTGGATAAGCCCTGGCTGGGATCCGAATCCTCTGGGCTCTGCCTGCTGCTGGTGGGGTTAAAAGTGCCATGATCTGCGCTTGGCTTGGTGGCACATGAGATGTGAACTTGGCTGCCTGCAGCAGCATGAGCTCCGTGGAGCTAATGGCAATAAAATGACTTGGTTTGACTGGGAGTCCTGCANGGGGGGGGGGGGGGGAATCTGTGCTGTGCAGCCATGATAGGCCAGGTCTGGTTTGGGTGGGGTCAGGCTGGGACATCACTCTTTTGGGATCAGTTGCTGAAATTTTTGGGTCCCTCCGGACTGTTCCTGGGGCTGCAGCAGCACCAGGGAAGGGAAAACCCAGGTGATGTGTGCAGGGGGGCTCCAGATGCCTCTCCTGGACAGGCACCACCCCCAGGGAGGGCCCTCAGGTGCTCTCCTGAGCTCCAGAGCCCTGGGGTGCAGGTCACCATGGCAGAACAGGCTGTCCAGCTCCAGTAGGGATGGATCCTAGAGCCTGCAAGCATCCCTGGGTTCTGCAGGATGTGGTGAGCTCAGATTGTGCCTTGCTGCAGCCTTTAGCCAGTGTGGAGCTTGCAGGAAGCTGGGGGAAGGGGCTGCAGAGGTGAAATCTGGGATGGTTTTTCCCTGTCCCAACACAGTCCCTTCTCCAGGCACTGGAGGTGGATTTGCAGCCAGAGCTCTGCGTGGCACAAGGGAATTTTTAATCGGCGTTTGATTTCTCTTCCCCCATCCAGGGGCCTTCACAGGTGGTGAGGATGGTGCTGACTGGTGGCTTGCGGGCATGGCCACCACTAGAGGGGGGCAGGATGCCACCGTGCAGGACTGGCCCCGTGTCCTGGGGTGCTGGGGACCTGCAGGGTCAAGGCACAGCCACCCGTGGCTCTCTCGTGTCCCAACACCCACCTCTGCAGCTCCTGACCCTCCTGGGGCTGGGCTGGGCAATGACCCATGCCCAGGGTCTGGAGATGCTCTTGGTTGGATTTCTCTGTGCCTAGCTTCCCAGAGTGTGGATCCATGGTGATGGAAAAGCTGGTTCCTCACGGGTGATGTGCTGGTGGGAGGTAGGAGGAAGCAGCACTGCTCCTTCCTTTGGTTCTGGGCATTTATCCCACACTTGAGGGTCTGTGCTTGCACCCAACTTGTTGCAAACCTTTCTCCCCCCTGTGGAGCTGTGAGGATGGGGCAGGAGGGCAGCTCCATCCCCTCACTGCCCGGAGCACATGGATAGGGCTGGTCCCTGCATCTCCCTCCAGATGTGCATGTCCCTCCAGATGTGTGTTCATGGTCGAAGGGCTGATTTGGGGAGATGCAGGAGCTGGGTGCCCTGGGGATGCAGAAGCTGGTCCCCACCTCGGAGGAAGGATGGAGCTTTCTTTCTTCTTGACCTTTAAGTCTGGAGCTCCTGACTGTTCTCTCAGCTCCAGCACTGCTGGGACCAAGGTTTGGGGCAGGTGGAGGCTGAGGGGGCAAAGGGAATGGTTGTCTCCTGCCCCTTTCCCATGAGCTCATCGGGTAATTCAGGCCACATCTCCCCTAATGATTCAGTGAGGGATTCAAACCAGCTCCTTGCTCCCCTCCCCATTATTCGTCCTTTCTTCTTGCCTGCCGTGATATTTTTACCTTCAGTTCGTTCAGATTACATGATCAAAGGAGGCACAAAGGGGAGAGAACAGAGAGGAAAAAGCTTAAAAGAAGAAAGGGGGAGGTTGGGGGCTCTGGGGGCACTGCTGGCTGCACGGGAGCTGCTGTGGGCTTGGGGGATTTTCCTGGGAGAGGGTCCATGTTGGGGACGTGTGGCACCTGGTCTGGTGGGCAGAAATGTGGCTGCTCCTAGAATCCTAGAGTCATGGAGTGGTTTGGGTGTGAAGGGACCTCAAAGCTCCTCCAGTGCCCCCCCTGCCACGGGCAGGGACACCTCCCACCAGCCCAGGGGGCTCCCAGCCCCATCCAACCTCCAGCACTGCCAGGGATGGGGCAGCCACAGCTTCTGGGGGCAACCAGGGGCTCAGCACCCTCACTCCAAAGGATTCCTTCCTGATGTCCAACCTCAGTCTCCCCACTTCCAGCTTAAAGCCATTCCCCCTCACCCTATCACTGTGTTCCCTTATCAGCTATACCCTGGGGGAGGACACGAGGCAAATATGTCCTAGGGGAGAGAAATTTTGCAACGTGGCAAAACCATCTTGGGTGAGGATGGGAGGAATGACTTGATTTCAGTGTCTGCAGGGCTGCTTGGGGTGGGGCTGGGGGGTTTGGACACCTCTGGGTGCCCCCTGCCCAGGGATAGATCCTGACCCTCTTCCAGGCAGCAGCAGGAGCCGCTTTCCCCTGCTCTGCCCCCCGGGGTGGTTCTTGCAAAGGAGACAGGATCAGGCCGAATGTTTGAGCCTTGTCCTTGATCCCTCTCGGAACGGGGCCGAGCTGGTGGGGGCTCTCCCTGCGGGTGGGTGTCAGGCAGCAGCATTCCCGATCTCCTGCTTTTTGGAGGAATGAGCTCGGCACGGGGTCATTCTGGTTGCTTAAAAGCCGCGGCTGTCAGAACCGCTTTGGAAACGGGTCTTCAAGCGGCTCCGACGGGGCAGGGTTGTGCATAATTCATGGGGGTGAGGCGAGGCAAGGGCTCTCCTGGCTGGGCTGGGAACCTCCTCCGTGGTGTAAAGGGGTTCGGCACGGCTGGCAGAACCCTTTGGACCGGCTGAGGATCCGGCCCGGCAGGCGTGGGCCGGGCTGTTGGGCTCCGCGTTTGAGCTGGGCTGAGTTGAAGTTGTTTTTCCTCGGTCTGGCTGGCCCAGCCCATCCTGCTCGGGGAATGCGTTCGCCTCCTCGGCTCTGCTCAGCTTTTTGGTGCCTTGCATCCATCATGGGCCGCCCTCGCAGCATCCATCAGAGGCTGCCGGGAGGGAGGGACGGGCAGGACCTGCCCCCGGAGGGGAAACTGAGGCAGGAGGGGAGGGACAAAGGGATCCAGCTCGGAGGCCACTCGGTGGGCAAAGCAAAGGGGATGAGCTGAGGGCACAGGGGGCTGTGGGAGGGTGGGGAGAGGTGAATCCCCCCCTGCTCCCTCCTGCGAGTAGGAGGGTCCTGTGAGGGTGTGGGGATGGCACAGGCTGAACCCACTGGGCCAGCTCCAGCCCTGGCTCTGGAGGAGCTGGCAGGGATGGGGTGGGATGGGAGCACTGGTGTGTGCTGGGGCAGGGGATGGGCAGCAAGAGCAGGAGGGTTGTTTCCACCTGGTGGGAGGACCACACCCCACCCTGTGCCCATTCATCAGGACCCACGGGTGCCTCCTCCCTGTAGGGCAGAGCTGCTCTTTGATGGCTTCTCCTCAGGGAAAAGCAGCTGGAGAGCCTGAAATGTTCCCCACGGGCTGTAGTGTTGGTGCCCCATGGCCTGTGACCCAATAAATCAAGTAGATCCATTATTATTATTATTACTATTATTATTATGATGCCCCCCAGTGTTAATTTCTGAAAAGCCTGGAATAGCTGATGCCCTCTCCATGCTTAATTTTCTCTCTTCCTCCCCAACTCCCAAGGGCTCCAGAGGAAGGACCCGAAGCTTCCCTTGCCCTCACCTCCACCACCACAGCCATGCAGCCCCCGCTGCTCTCCTCCATCCCGGCTTCCCCCTTCTCCCCGGGGACCACCATCTCCCACCGGAGCTGCTGACGGTGCCAGGATCCCTCCCTCCAGGAGCCATGGGATTCGGGCCCAACCTCACTCCCTGACCAGCACCGGATTTCGGGCCAGGAGCTCTGCCCCAGCACGGCTTCGGCGATGAGCGGGGATTATTTTCATCTCTCCTTCTGCCTCCTCCTGAGCGCCTGGAGCTGGGGGTGGGGGCCCGGGGGTGCAGCCAAACCCAAAGGCCAGGGCTACCCCCACATGAACTCCATCCGGCTCGACGGGGACATCACCCTGGGGGGGCTTTTCCCCGTGCACGGCCGGGGGGCTGAGGGCAAACCCTGCGGGGAGCTGAAGAAGGAGAAGGGGATCCATCGCCTGGAGGCCATGCTCTTCGCCTTGGATCGCATCAACAACGACCCCGAGCTGCTCCCCAACATCACCCTGGGTGCCCGGATCCTGGACACCTGTTCCCGGGATACCCACGCCCTGGAGCAGTCGCTGACCTTTGTGCAAGCCCTGATCGAGAAGGACAGCACCGAGGTGAGGTGCCTCAGCGGGGGACCCCCCATCATCACCAGACCCGAGAGGGTGGTGGGGGTCATCGGCGCCTCGGGCAGCTCTGTCTCCATCATGGTGGCCAACATCCTGAGGCTCTTCAAGGTGAGGAGGAGGCTGAGAATTAAAGCATCCAGGGAGGGGTTGCAGCTTCTCTCCACCCATCCTCCCCCTGCCCTCTTAGGGGGAAGGGGGGAGGCAGGAGCTGGTGTGTTGAAAACCTTTTTCCTGCCTCCCCCGGCTCCCTGGGGATCCCTCCTTGCATCCCCCTCTGATGATGACATTTTGAGAAGCATTTTTATCACTCCTCTCCCGGCTTGGTGGGAATGGTGATGCTGCAGAAGGGAGGCTGCCTGGGAGGGGATGGGTGGGGAGGTGGGTTTGNCTGGGAGAGGGTCCATGTTGTGGACGTGTGGCACCTGGTCTGGTGGGCAGAAATGTGGCTGCTCCTAGAATCCTGAATCCCAGACTGGTTTGGGTGTGAAGGGACCTCAAAGCCCATCCAGTGCCACCCCTGCCATGGGCAGGGACACCTCCCACCAGCCCAGGGTGCTCCCAGCCCCATCCAACCTCCAGCACTGCCAGGGATGGGGCAGCCACAGCTTCACTAAGCACAGATTCACCCATGGCTCAGCCTTGCACCCGGGGGGGCCCCATCTCCAGCCCTGGGTGTCCCCAGCAAGGTCCCCTGGGTGTCCCCTGGGTGTCCTTTAAAATCCAGAGTTGGCCTCAACCCAACATGACAGTGAGGAGGGAGAAAGGGGATGGAGTGAGACCCCAGGGGGACTGGGAGGGAAGAGGAGAGGATGAGCTCAGCCCTTCTGAGACAGCAGCAAGTCCCTGGTGTGGGTGAGGGGGACACACAGGGACATCATTCCCATGGGATTTAGGATCGTGTTTCTATAGCAGCGGGGGCTGGGGATGCTGGAGGGGGCTGGGAAGGCTTGGGGGGGGGTGGTCAGGAGACTGGAGGAGCCACTTTTCCCCTGCTACCACCTGAGAGCTGCTGCTGCTGCTCTTTGTTATTCAAATGGAGGGTTTATGGCCGGGACATGCTCAAAATGAAAATCAGGCAAGTTCCATTCCAGGCGGCTGCTGACCTTTAAGTGCTGGGTGACTCGGCTCAGAGGTTCAGCCAAACATTTGCCTGAGCAGGGGGGTTGCCTTTTCCCTGGGGAATGGATGCTCCTTGCTGGAGCTCTGCCACGGCCCAGGGCACGGGGTGGTCACTGCTCCTGTCCCCAGCCCCACCCGGAGCCCTTGGCAAAGCCCAAGAGGGAGATGCTGGGGTCAAGTGATGGGAGGCAAAGCTGGGGACCTGCTCTCCGTGCTGGGGGGCACCGGGGACACCGGGACACAGAGGGTGATGTCCCCTCCCCCCAGGAGTCATGGGGATATTTCCAGTGCCCTCCAAATGCTTTCGGTTTTCCATCACCTGTGCACCCGTGGGACTGCAGCAGGATCCATCCCTTCCCCAGGGAACCAGACCTCCCCTTGCCCTGCTCCGGCAGCACTAGTGGGGGTGCCATGTGGGAGGGGGTCCCAGCAGCCCCCCAGCTTTATCCCCTGCAGCTTGGAGCAGCCCCTCACCACATCCACCACGGGGGTGACCATTCCTGATGATGTCATCCCTGGTCCCTTTGCTCCATCCCTCCCCCAGCTCCNAACACACGCTGGGCACTTTGAGGTGCTTGTTTTTTTGTTGTGGCAGCAAGTGCAGCAGCAATTTTTAGCACCGGGGTGTTGTACAGCATGAATAATTCACCTGCTGGAGGATGCTGTGAGCAGGGTGGGAGCCAACTCTGCTCCAGACCTGCAGGCACGCCAGGGTTTGCTGCCCAGAGCTGGATCATGACCCTGGTGCTGAGTTCCACCCCCCCCCAGCTCATATCTGCTCCCTGCCTCTCCCAGGTGCCATCCTGGTGCTACGGGAGATGCCCTGAAGTTTTGGGATGGGTGGGATGCTGTTTGGCACTGAGCTCCTCCACTTGATGGGTAAATAAGGAAGCTGAGAAGGTGGAACCAGCGGGGGGATGCTCTGATTCATCACCTGCTCTGCTCCTGTCCCTTCATTTCCTTCTTCTTCACTGGATTTATTAAAATCAATTGCAGCTGCTGGGCTCCCCCCCCACCCCTGGCTTGGGGAGGAGGAGCAGGAGGGTGAAGGCAGCTCAGGAAGGGAGCATGTGGCTCTGCTCTGCTCTCAGAAGCTGTTATTTTTCTGTTTGGATTTTTATTTTTTTTTTTTTTTTTATGGGGGGGGAAAGGGATGCAACCACCCTCTGGCAGCATTTGGGATTTTCCACTGGGAAGCCGAGTCCGTGGGTAACTCAGAAAACAAAGTTTTTGGGCTCATCACTGGTTTGACATCTGCCTCCAGCACCCCTGGCTCAGCCATCATCCATGCCAGGGCTGCTGGGGGGATCCATCCGGACTTCCCAGTGCTTCATTCCATGACAAGAGGCAGATTTATTGAAGGGAATGAGCAGCCTGTGCCCAGCCAGCATCAACCCCAGCATCGGATCTGCCTGATTTCCATGCTTGGTTTAAGAGGAGCCAGAGGGCAGGAGTGTGTGTGTGCAGGGGGAGTCCCTGGTCCAAGCTGTGTCCCCTGGAGTGTGGCTGTTGTGGGTCACCCTGGAGTGGCTGTTTTTGGTGGCACTGGAGTTGGGAAATGGAGGAATTTGTTACCTGAGTCTTGTGGTGTTGGTTGATTTTCCTGCCCTGGGAAATTGGCATATCCTCTGGTTTTCAGCTGGGGAAACTGAGGCACGGGAAACCTGGCGAGCAGGCTCAGGGCTCTGTGGGGTTTTCATTGCTCTGGATCCCATCCTGACCATGGGGCTGGTCCTGATCCCAGCTGGGGGCTGCAGCCTGACAAGATCTGCCCAGTGCTGCTCAGCTCCTCTGGCCCCGGAGGTGCTTTACGCTCTCCCTAATTAAAAGCTCCCGTCCAAATGACTTGATGATGGAAATCCTAATTAAATCAATTCCATCTTGTCAGTGAGCCAGAGGTTTGCACGAGATAGGCATGAAATTAATAATTATGGCTAGGGAATTAACTGCTCCCCAGCCTGTCTCTGGCATGGGGCTGGGGGTGGGGGCTGGATCTCCCTTCTCCTGGAGATGCTCCAGATGGATGTGGGTAACTGCTGCTGGAATTGCTGCTTTTGCCTCTTTTATTATTATTATTTTTTTCCCCCTCATCCGGGGAGGATTCTGTCCTCTGCCTGTCAGGAAAATGCTGCATCAGCTCAGAAGCAGGTGGGGATGGACTAGGGATGAACTCAAGGTATACTGGAGCTGCATGTGAGGTTGGTCACCCCAGCCTGGCATTAACACCCCCAGTCCCTACCTGCTCTCTGACTTTTCTGTAATTTTGGGATGATGGGATGATGCTGATTCTGGTTTCTCAGTTCAAAATGAAGGGAGGGAAGAGGTTTTACCCCCTCCCCTGGGGTCATTCTCCACTTTTGATGGGACAAGGGAGCCTTGGGGTGCAGGAGAGATGCTCCCACTCATTTTTCCCCACCAGCACCATGGGTTGTTGGTTTTTTTTTTATTATTATGAGCCAGGCAAGGTACCACCAGTGCCCAAATCTGCATCTGGGAGATGTTTCCAGCTCCCCCTCTTCACCACTTCCTTCTTTCGAAGAATTTTGCATTCCCTGTCTGCATTTTGCTTTTATGGACCTAAAAGGACTTTTGTCTTTTATCTGAGAAAATAGCTGGTGCCAGAAGTTGGGCTATTGTAGACCAGGAGATCAAAAAGGAAGAGGGGGCAAAAAAAAGGCAGAAGAAGTGTCTGAAGCAGTCATTTGGGAACTGGTGTTTTATTTTCACTTCCAGCTGAGACAGAGGGGTGGGAAGGAGAAAAGCTCTTTCCCTTTGTTTATTAAGAGACAAGTTTTCAGTTTGTAGCCTGTAGATCAACAGGTATGGCCTAGGGTCCCTGTTCCAGCAGGAGCTGGAGCAGATGGGTTAAACCCAAACCTGGTTGGGGATCTGGATGGGATGGGAGGTGTGGAATAGGGATGGGATGCCTGGAATGGGGATGAAATACATGGAATAGGGATGAGGTGTGTGGAATAAGGATGGGATGCATGAAGTGGGGATGGGATGCATGGAGTAGGGATGGGATGCATGGAATGGGGATGGGATACATGGAATAGGGATGGGATGCCTGGAATAGGGATGGGATTCATGGAATAGTGGTGGGCTGCCTGGAAGAGCTGGTTGGCATTGCCCTGCTGAGGGGGCAGGGATCTGTTTAAACTAAACTGCTTCCCAGGAAAAAAAAAAGATAATTGGGAAAGACTCCTGTGAGAGGCAGGATTGCATCCTTCCCCCCCCAATTTTTTTTCTTTGGGCACTGCTGCTCTCCCTGCCCACTCAGCCTCCTCCCTGGGTGCATTGCCTGCACCCCCAGCCCCCCCTGCACCCATCTTTTGGCCAGCCCTGATGTGGGGGGGTCCCACAGCCCCCCCTGTTCCCTCCTTGCCCAGGGTGAGGGATTGCCAGCACAGCTCCTTGCCCGCTGAGCAGAATTTTAATGGAGCTTCCCAGCCCGGCTGCCGGGAGCAGCTTCCCCAGGAGCAGATCACAACCCTGGGAGAGGAGCACAAAGCAGATTGTCACAGAGAGTAATCCCATTTGTGGGCTGATAAAGATTCCTTCCCTTCTCCCCAACCCCCTCCCCTTCCTTCTCCAGCTCTCCTTTTTCTCATCTTATATTTTCAGGGAGGTAGAAGGGGGGTGGTTTGCTCTTTTCCAGGAGCTTTTTAGCACGCAGGTGGAGTTGTGGGTTTCTGGGCTTGTATTTAATAGAGAGAGATGAGACTGGGGGGGTTTGGGGAGGGGGGGAAGAGGGGAAAATAACAGAGCAACAAAAGACAAAGTGTGAGCTGCAGCCTGGGAGCAGGAGGGGAGGAAGATGGGGAGGGGGTCTGGAGAGTTGGGAGACCCAGGAGGGTCCATGGAGTGACAATATCCCCATCCTTGGGATGCTGCTGGATCTCCCAGCAAGGTGCTTTGGGCTTACAGCATGAACTCCCCCCCAAACCTTTCTCTGTCCCTTCCAGGCTCCCCCCTGTCCTCACCCAGGTGTCTCAGCTCCTGGGAACTGGTTAACTACTGGATTGGTAATAATGAGGCTGGGGGAGGCTGGGCAGCCAGAACCCCCTGGATTCATGCTGAGCACTGGGGAATTTGGGCTCCATTGGAGTCCCTGTGGGTGGTGATGCCTGAATTGTTCCTCAAAAAGGGGGAAAAATCCTCTCCAAGCTGCAAGTGGCTGCTCTGCACCCAAGGTATGGAGAAGTTTGGGACTGGTGATGCCCTGGGCTGGTTCTGCTCCTCGTGCTGTGTCCTGGCAGGAAAGCAGAGCTGGGGGGGAAGGTGAGAGGGTGGGTGGACCTTTCCCTGGGCTTTGTCACCTCCAGGTAGGGTTGTTGCTGCCTCTGCCACTCCAGCCCTGGTGGTTATATCTCTGCTGAAGTTCCAGCCTCCCTCAGGTTTTGTTTTTTTGGGGTGTGGAGCTGGCTGGGTGGTGGGGGATGTCTTTGGTAGGGAGAACCTGAGCTTGATAATTTAATAGGCCTTTTCCATCTTGAAGATAAATGAACATCTGTGGTGTGTTTGGGAGGTGGAAAGTGCTGTGTGAGCACTGCACGTGGTGTGATCCCCTGGTGCTAAATCACTCCAATGTGCTGTGAGAGGGGCAGCAGCTCGGGTTGATTTAAAGGGTTTATTTATGGCTTGGGTGAGCAGGACCTGGTGGGGTGGGGTGAGTCGGGTCAGATCTCTCCTTCCTAGGGCAGGAAGCCAAAGACAGACCTTAACAACCCTACCCAGGGGAGGAGCAAGGTTTTTCCTTTGGCTTCTCCCATTCTGGGCACATCGTCTGATGCTTGGGAAATGCTCCTGGGGTCCTGCTGGGTGTCCCTGAGCCCCAACATCTCCAGGGGCTGAGCCAACAGGCTTGGTACCTGCTTTCTTCCATGGTGCTGGGCAGCAGAGGGTAGAGCTCAGAGGAGGGTGGCAGGCACTTTACAAGCTGAATGAGAGCCTGGGGGACTCTGAACATCTCCCAGGGCTGCCCAGTTCTTTGATGGACCTAGAAGGGTCTTGCTGGTGGCTGCTCTGGGGATAGAGCAGCCTGGGGGATGCTTTCTGCTCTTCCTCTGGAGATCCTGGAGTCCTTGGAACCTGCCTCTACCCAGCCAGGAATTTCTGAGGGCAGAAATGTAAAGGAGCAGCTCTGCTCCTTCTGATGGGGTCATTTTCCCCCTTTCCAGACATTGGTTCAGAGCAGAAGGAAGGGTGTGAAGGAGCTGCGTGTTGTTGGGGTGGTTTTGAGTGTCCCAAACCTGATTACGGATGGAAATCACCAGCCCAAACATTCGGAATTGCCACCAAGACCCAGCAGACCTGCTCCCCCCCCCCC
>JAAWXA010000046.1:4413790-4536761 GCA_038090715.1 Florisuga fusca | reverse complement strand
AATTGTTAGTCGCTGCTCTGTTCAGTCACCACAGTGTGAGTGAACGTACAGACAATTAATTCAAAGACACCTACAGTACTCCCTCCTATCATTCTTTCTCAAAGTCTTACCTAATTTTCTGTGTTCTTTAAGAGGAACTGAAAGGAACAAGCTAGGCTCTTTCTTTATGGCTGACATTCAAGGAGGGGAGCATTAGGGAGGATAAATGGATAATACAGGTGTTTTCTAATACTGACTAATGCATATTAGCACTGTGACTATCACATAGGTAATACACCTCAAAGAAGAAAAGTTAAAGGTGTGTATCCAAGCACTCTAGTCACAAGAAAACTAGTATCTTACTAATTAACACTTCCAGGGAGGAGACAGACACAACTTCCCTGAGCAACCTGTTCCAGCATCCCACCACCCACACAGGAGCAATTTTTTCCTAATGTCCAACCTAAATCTTCCCTCTTCAAGTTTTGAACTGTTGCCCCTTATCCTCTCTCTGCAGACTTGTGCAAAAAGCCTTACCCCATCTTTCTTGTAGGCCCCCTTCAGATATTGGAAGGTTGTTATAAGGTCACCTCAGATCCTCCTCTTCTCTAGGCTGAACAACCCCAACTTCCTCAGCCTGTCTTCATAGGGGAGGTGCTCCAGTCCTCTGATCATTTTAGTGTCTCTCCTCTGGACATGTTCAAGGAGGTCTATATCTTTCTTATGTTGGAGACTCCAGAACTGGACACAGTACTCCAAATATAGTCTCACAAGGGCAGAGCAGAGGAGGAGAATCACCTCCCTCAACTATCTGTCTATGATTCTTTTGATGCAGCCCAGGACACAGTCGACTTTCTGGGCTGCAAGCGCACATAGACAGCTCATGTTGAGCTTCTGGTCCACCACCACCCTCAAGTCCTTCTCCTCAGGGCTGTCCACAGTCTTTTCTCCTCCCAACCTGTATTCATACATGGCATTGTCTCAACCTAGTTGCAGAACCTTGCATTTGGCCTTCATGCAGTTTGCATAAGCCCACTCATCAAGCCTGTCAAGGTCCCTCTGGATAATATGCCTTCCCTTCAGCTTGTTGCTGAAGTTTGGTGTTGTCAATAAACTTGCTAAGGGTGCATTTGATTCCACTGACTATATTGCCAACAAAGATGTTAAATAGCACTGGTCTGAGTACTGACCCTTGAGGAACACCACTCGTCACACATCTCCATTTGGACACCAAGCCATTGATCACAACTCTTTGGGTGCGACCATCCAGCCAGTTTCTTATCCAATGAGAGCTCCATCCCTCCAATCCGTGTCATTCCAGTTTAGAGACCAGAATGTTGTGCGGGACAGTGTTGAATGTATTGCACAGGTCCAGGTGGATGATGTGTGTTGTTCTGTCTTTTCATTAGACATGGATGAAATAACCATTTTTTGTTATCCCTAAAACAAGGTTTACCCAGCTCACATGGATGCTATTCTGCAGTGACTGCTAACTTCTGCTTATAGACTTAAGGCCACTGGTTTGATGAGGTGTTTGCACTTTCAAGGACACTGTTATCACCCTGTATATGTATACATCACTTATTTTTTCTAGGATCACCATTATCTCAGTGTGTACAGAACAGAATCTGTAGACCATGCTCTCTACCAGTTGCAGAAACATGTAGACATTATTATAACAACAGATGTTTAACCACATAATTGCACAAAGCTGAGCAAAAGCCAGTATAAATTAGCTTTCGCTTGGTTATTAAAAATCCACGGCTGTCTGGAAACCTGAAAAAGTCTTAGAAGTCCTGAGGCCTTGCATTGTTGAGCTCATACAAATTTTCTATGCCTATTTCTAGAAATGGCAAGGGTCTATTTACAGGGCAATATGCTCTATAAATTCAACAATTTCATAGTTCTCGGTTCTGTTTTCTCCTTTCTTTTATTACTATTGTGATTCTCTAATTTTGTGCCAGCTGTTTTTTTGTTTGATTTCCCCCCCACCACATTATTTTCTTGCTCAGCATTGATATAGCATCTATTTCTTTTCCTGGATTCTGATAATTAGCTCCTCTGTTTATCATTGCCACCATTTTAGACAATAACTGGTAACAGATGCTCTCTGGTAACAGACCACTGCCCTCACAGGGGAAGACAGAAAGGGGAGTAAGGAAGAGAGGAAAAAAATCCTACATTAGGTTTCATTAAATAATAATAATGATGATAGATTACAAATATAAACAGATATATAAATATGGAACCTCCACTCCTCAGGAGGTAAGTACTTTCTCATTAGTAAAGTCCCAAACTGGACTCAGCAGCAGATGGGTCTTAGCGGCAATCCACAGAAGCCTTGGAGCACCCAAGCCAGTCCTACTCAGGGAGGCCAGAGCAGGCAACCTGTCCTAATGAATAATGTTCTTCTTCAGCAAGAAGACAGGATACAGTAACACCAGAAACACAGGTAAAGAAGACAAACAAGCAAACCCCAATCCAGCCAACAGACCAGTCAGAAAGACCAGCAGAAGATTCTGTTTGGAGCCATTTAATACTGAGCATTATGGGAAAGAACACTGTGATTAGTCCATTTGGGTCATCTGACATATCTTCTCCTGCCCAGAGGTGCAGCTGCTCCCCTCCTATTGTAGCTGACACATCCCCAGGCCAGCAGCAGATGGGGAGGTCCCAGAAGGTCTCAGGTTAATATGGCCATAAGCAATTTTTATCCTGCTCCTCTCAAATTAGAGCAATCATTATCTTTCCTCTGTTATGTGAGCTTTCCTTTTTTTTTTCTCTTCTCCATATTTAATGATAATAAATTTAATTACTAATGAGCTCTGAATAGTAATTGGAAACATTTATTGCATACAAAAAGGTTAAAATAAATTATACCTTCAGCCTACAGTGTTTTATTTTTGTTGCTTTTGTTGGTTTTAATATATTCCTGTCAGGGCAGCATGAATCTACATTAGCTAATAATCTGCACTATAATGCACTTATTATAAATAATGGTTATTAAAGCTTACTGAGCCACAACATGAAATTTTATTTATAAAAGTAAAGCTATTTGCAGTTTTAAAAGTTTAAAAATACTGTAAATACCTGACATTTTTTATCTGTTTTAATCTCATTTGCAGATGATGGTGAAGTCTAAACCATAGGACAAAAATTATTAGCAAAAAATCTGTCTATGTTCTTTGGTCATTTTCAGGAGAAAAAATAAAAAATGTTTGCAGAACTGCAGTCAATGATTTATTAACACCACACTATTATTCTTGGAAATACAACCCAAACTGCTTCAGCTTTGAAGATTAATGTATAGCTTGGAGCACCACAGTGGTTCAGATGGCAGTTTTTCTGAAGTCCTCTCTATTGTGTCAGTAGGGCAGGAAAAGATTAAAACAGTGAAAAAAAAGTGTTGATTTTGAATTCTTCCATTTTTTCTTATAGCTCACTTAATACAGCTTAGTTACCTTTGAAGTTTTTAATATTCCAAAATCATCCTTAGTTATCCTTTAGTACACACAGGATGAAAAGCATATGAAGGGGACATTATGAAATATTACCACTATCTTGAGGCAATTGCAAACAACTGCCAATAACAAGTTAGAGTCTATGTCTTTGTTAGGACTAATACTAAGAAGTATTATCAATGTTTTTGTGACTAGCCTTCTGTATAATGGTATTGCTGCTTTAAGTGCCCATAGGCTATGACGATAAATAATGATAAGCCATCAACCAAATGCAACCATGTAGCTTGACCAGGGTATAGTATCTTTGGGCTGTTTTAGCTATTTGAATTTATTTTGAAGGGGAAGGCAAAAACAAGGAAAAAATGTATGACTAATAAAGGGAAAGGGAATTAGGATTTGGTGTGTCTGCTGAACACTTATATAAAAGTTTTACTGTTCAGGCTGTGAATTAGTCCCTGACCATAAAAACTAGGTTGTATATCATTTCTGTATAGGAGAGTGCCTTTCGGTGCTATTTGTTTGCCTATGAACATTTTTATGGTACTGGCTAACAGAGGATCTGAGCATTTAACAAGAAGCAATATGAAACAGAGTTCTGTTTGTATTTCTATTTCACAAATCAAAAACTTAACACTGAAAAATTAATAGAGGCATTAAAGTTACCCCCACTAAAAAATATTGCTGTTAGCCCAGTTTCACACCATGATCTTAATGCATTAACTCTTTAAATCAGTTGAATCATAGAATGGTTTGGGTTGGAAGGGAACTTAAAGATCATCTAGTTCCAACCCCTCTGCAGGGGGCAGGGACACCTCCCACTAGATCAGGTTGCTCAAAACCCCATCCAGCCTGACCTTGAACACTTCTAAGGATGGAGCCTCCACTGCCTCTCTGGGAAACCTCTTCCAGTGTCTTACCACCTTCACACTAAAGAATTTTCTCCTAATGTCTAATCTAAATTTACTCTTCTCAAGTTTTAAGACATTGTGTCTTTTCCTGTCACTACATGCCCTTTAAAAAAATCCCTCCCCAGCCTTCATGTAGGCCCCCTTCAGATACTGGATGCCTGCCATAAGATCTCCCTGGTGCCTTCTTCAGGCTGAACAATGCCAACTTTCTCAGCCTGTCCTCAAAGGAGAGGTTCTCCATTCCTCTGATCATCTTTGCAGCCTTCCTCTAGACTCACTCCAAGAGCTCTGTGTCCTTATGTTGAGGCTTCCAGCACTGGACACAGTACCCCAGGTGGGGTCTCACAAGAGTAAAGGGGGAGAATCACCTCCCTGAACATGCTGGATACACTTCTTTTGATGCAGCCTAGGATACAATTGGCTTTCTGGGCTGCAAATGTACATTACTTGCTCACGTTAAGCTTCTCATCCGCTGTCACTCTCAAGTTCTTTTGAGAGCTGTTTTTTATCCCATCTCCACACATTTTGTATTTGTGTTTGGGATTTCCCTGACCCAGGTACAGGACCTTGTAATTGGCCTTGTTGAATTTCATCCAGTTTGCATGAGCTCACTTCAAGCCTGTCAAGACCTCTCTGGATGACACCTGCATGTCAAACCCACCACACAGTTTGGTGTCATCAGGAAACTTGTTGAGGGTGCATTTAATTCCACGGTCTATGTCGCTGACAAAGATGTTAAATAGCACTGGTCTAAGTACCAACCCTTGAAGAACACCACAGTTCTGTGGATGTGACCATCTAGCCTGTTCCTTATCAAATGAGTGGTCCATCCATCAAATACGTATCTTTCTAGTTTAGAGACAAGAATGTCATGCAGGACAGTGTTGAATGCTTTGTACAAATCCATCTAGAATATATCAGTTGGTCTCCCTCTGTTCACCAACAGAATGACCCCCATCCTAAAAGGCCACCAAATTTTTCTGGCAGGATTTGCCCTTAGTGAACCAATCACCTTTTTGTTTTCCACATGCCTTTAGGAGGCGCATGGCTTTTGGAAGGTTTACTACATGATCTTGCCAGACTGGCAGACTGACTGGCCTGTAGTTTCCTGGATCTTACTTTTTCCCTGTTTGAAAATGGGGGTTATGTTTCCCCTTTTCTAGTCAGTGGGAACTTCATTAGATTGACATGACTTCTCAAGTATGATGGACAGTGGCTTTGCAACTTCATTCACCAGTTTCTTCAGGAGCCATGGATGAATCCCATCTGGTTTCATGGACTTCTGCACTTTTAGATTCTTTAGATGGTCTTCAACCTGCTCTTCTCCTGCAGTGAGGGGATCTTCCTTTTCCCAGTCCCTGCCTGTGCATTCTGTAACATGGGTGGTGTAACAAGAGCCCTTGCTGGTGAAGACTAAAGCAAAATAGTCATTCGGTACCTCAGATTTTTCCACATCTTGAACAACCAGGTCTCCAGTTCCCTTCTGGAGAGGGCCCATACCCACCCCAATCTTCCCTTTATCATTGATATACCTGCAGAAACTTTTCCTGTTGCCCTTGACATCTCTAGCCAGATTCACTTCTCCCTGTGCGTTGGCTTTCCTAACCTGATCCCTCACTTCTTTGACAACTTTTCTGTACTCCTCCCAGGTTACTTGTCCCTGCTCTCACCCTTTATAGGCTTTGTTTTCACATTTGACTGTATCTAGGACCTCCCTTCTAATCCATGCAGAGCTCCTGGCCTTCCTGCCTGCCTTTCTCTTTATTGAGGCAACTTAAGTGTCTCAGTTTTCAGGAAGGATGTGAAGGAGACTGTCCAGAATACTTTATTTAATATTTCTTTTCTTATTTTCTTTTTATTATTTTTTAATATTTTATTATTTCTTCATTATTATTATTATTACTCTTGCCATATGTTCCATCTCCCTTTTTCAACATATCTTTTTTATGTTTTCTTTTTATGATTTCTTTCTTTGTTATGATTTCTTTTCCAGAATGTATTCCTTTTTTCCTCATTATTTCCTCCTCCCACTTTTCCTTTGTCACTGTTGGTTAAATTTATCCCAAATTGACTATGTTTTGAGGTAGATCTTCCATAACGTTTTCTGTTAAGGGAGACAAAACACCAACAGAACATGGAACTTTTAAAGCTATGGGTTTTTATAAAATTTAAAGCAAGGCAGGTAATTTTTTAAATATGAAATTTCAGATTGGTTGGCTAAGGCAGACTGAAATTAGGAAGACTTGGATCCAGTCTCTACTTTTCCTATTCTGTCTTTACAAGACAAACCTTTCCTCCATTCTTTTTGCCCTTTGCAGCATTTCAAAACAAAGATAGGATGTCACCAAACTTCACCTAGTGCATCTGAATCCCTTTTCTCCCTGATACCTTAGCCACTTGGATTATCACCTCCATCCTGCCCTTTTCAGCAGTTTCCCAGTCTCTGCTTGCCCTTATCTCTTGGCTGGCTCTCTCTTGTTTTCTACAACACTTTTGTTTTCTACACACACTTAGAAAACCCACCTGAGAAGTTTAGGAATTTGCAGGGAAAGTAAAATGTCATCTTTCCAGAAATTTCTATCTGACTGAAATTTCAGGAGACAGAAAGACAAAAAACCAGCTTTCTTAGTTTGCTGAACAACCATCCTTTTTTAAAGACAGTATAACATGGTAAGCAAACAAAGCAAACAAAAAAAACCAGTCATGGTCATCTTTCATCTGAACTTTTTGGAACATTCCTTTTCTTCTATGTTCAGGGATATAGATGATGTAAACTTTGGTAAGATGGAGACGGTAAACTAAGGTAACAGTCCACTCCAGAAGTCACTCTTGTAGGTCTGTTCACAGCTTCTCCTTAAAGCACAGACTAAAGCATAATCATCTTAGAAAAAGACTGTGCTTTTTCAAGATTCACACATAAGCAAAAAAATCAATGTTTCATGCAGAACATCTTTTTTTTTTTTTTTTTTTTTTTTGGGAAGGCATTCTCTCTTTTTCTTCTTTTCTGTAAGTGGTACACTGTGTTCTATATGTTTCAGTTTTCTGTAAGTGTGTGTAGCAAACAGAAAGATTTAAAACTTTTATTCATGCACTTGGAGTCAGGGCTGTGTCTTACCTCTGTGACTGTGAGGTCCTTACCCAGAAAAGCTTTGTAATTCTCAGCAAAATCTTCACGAGTCTTAACTCTCTTTCACTAAATGCAGATAATTCAGATGCAAGCAAGAACCCTAACACTCTAACACATCCACATAGGACTACATATCAAAAGAAGCAACACAGTGGTAAAGAAGGTATCATTTGTCTGTACACTAGCCCTCAGAGGGGATTACCCTGATTATATTGGAAGCTGTAGATACAATTATGTGGCAACTTGGGATGAGCATGAAAAGTAAGACATAGGAGAAATTTACAATGTCCTTTGCAAGATATTGACCATTTTTTACTGTTTTCCAATGTATGCCAGTTAAACATTCTCATCATGTATGCCTTGATAATGAATAAACTCTGTTAAACATAGAGAGATGCCTACTGGAAAAGATTCTCCTGTGATCCCAAAGAATATAAGGCACTAGGACCACCACTGTTTGTACTTAGTTGACCCTGTACTACCTAACAAAAATAAACCCCCCCAACAATCATACTCTATTTGAGCATATTAACTAAGTGCAATATTAGTGAGGCAAATTAAATGAATGAAACCAAACTCACTGAAGCTGCTTTTGTATACTGAGGCAGAACTGGTTAGGCAGATTCAAATGCCGTAATTCAAACCCTTTATTTAAAACCTTTATAATGTTTCTCCCTAAAAAATATTATGAATTATAGACAGGCAGTGTCTCTGTGCTTCTTTCATCTTCTGTTGGTGAATATTATTCATTAAACTACAAAAAAGGTTGGTTCTGTGATCCAGCAATGTTAAAGAGATAAGATTAAAGCTCAATCTTGTTCAAAATGTGATTTACAAAGAAGTGATGACATCAATAATGGGGAAAAAACCCTACCTCATTATAGTGACATAGTTGAGACATTTACTTGGATTGTGGGTTAACTGTTAATTCAGAATCTTGTCTCACTGTTTTTTCTCCTATTATGATGAGAAATTTCAGCTTGTATTCAGAAACCCTTTTTCAGTAAGTCAGTTTTCATAACTAGTGTATTTTTACAGTGAAATTCAGTCCTGATGAATTAGAACTTTTTACACCCTCTAAAAGAAAAAGTTGTTAAATGTTGAAATATTACAACAGTTCTTACAACAGTTCTTACACCAGTTCTAAGAATGTCTAATCAATTCTAGTTATTTAGAGTCACTTTTTGTTTAGGAAGCATCAGATATGTAATATTGGTGTGCTTTATGACCTGGATAGGACACCCAGGGAGACAGATTAGATTGGACCCTCTTGCTTTCTAAACTCTTTCTCAGAGGAGCCCAGGTGTGATTGGGTCCAGCCCTAGTGTCAGACCTGGCCCTTCCAGGGAGAGTGATGAAAATTTCATTGTCTGAGGAAATGCTTGATGATGAAATACCCTCTCATTGGGTTAAAGTGAAATGAAACTCAAGGTCTGTATTTGAACATAAAATTTAATTAAAACTATTTAAAGAATAGTTTTCAGCTACCGTGACAGCTCCTCCTTCTGTAGTCCTGTTTTGCTTAACCATTTTGAAAAAATGATTAAACCTCATTGAGACATATCAGACTGAGCCACTTCTCAATCTCTGTATCTCTATCCTTGTCTCCCTGTGCAGGCCATTATTTCCATAGGTGTCAGGCAGGCCTTTGTCTAGAAGCCCTTTTGTTTAGTTCCAGGACTTACAATGGTATCTGGACACCACTTCCCAGAATAGGTCCCCAACAGCCGGTCCCTCACCGTATGTAGGTAATTATTGCCCAAGGAAAGGGATGAAAGTTGTAAAGATCTTAATACTCATACCTTCACTTCAGATATTAATGATTTTCAGTACCCAGAGGAACTCAGATAGGAATGAAATTTTCATTCTGATAAGTCGTGATATGTTTTGAGTAACCTTGATCTTTATGTAACAGTACCATCATAAATGATATTTTTCTATCATATCAGAAAATATTCTTAAACAGATTATTGCGTTTGGGGAACCTGTTTTTCAGTGCATATTTGAGGTGAACCCACACTGGTAAAGTATAATGGTCAAATGTTATTTTTAAAATAAAATATGCACGAGGAAACCTGTTTCTGAGAGGCTAAAGAGGCCAAGATAGAGGGAATGCATAAAGAGGAGATGGATACAGAGAAAACTCTGATTTGAATCTTTGCTGTATCCTTTCAGCACTGTAGGAAGAGTCAGATAATTGACAATTTCATGGATGACTTGTAGTCTTTGTAAATCTAGTAATTTAATGTGGTGTTTATTATTTGGTTATTAAGTATAAATATTGTGGCTTGTTTTTACAGTCAGTAAAATACTAATTTCCTGGCACTCTTGGACACATTATGAGGATATTTCAGCATGAGACTTATTGTATATATTGTTCACCACAAGAGGTAATATTTTAAGGGTAAAGGTCGGAGTTAGTAGCTAATAGAAAAGTATCTGTATGAAAGGAAGGTTATTTCCCTTCAAGAACTATTTCCAGCTTTATTCTCATACCATGTCTGTATTTCACAGTATGTGTTACATTTCAAGAGACATCTGGCAAATATTTTAAACCAGCGTATGAATACCTTATCATTCTGTACATAGGCCAGAATCTCAGACCTGGATATTTAAAACTGAGCTTATAAATCCACATTTCATCATAACTCTTACAGTAGCCTTGTTTTCAAGGGTGCCAAAATCAGCCATAATTTGTCTTTCTGTTTTGAAACAGAGCAGCAACAGATTACATGGGTAATTCAGAGGAGGTCACTTTATTATGTGCTTTTGTAAGTGTATGAAGGCCATTTGAAAGGTTAAACAATGCTGTTACAGAATTCTGTACAGCATCAGTGTCTGGGTATAGTTTAATTAATTCCAGACCAGAAGACTGTCAAGAGTATCTATGGGTTTGGTTTGTTTTTTCATGAAAATAAATTGTTAAAACTCTGCTATTTAGACCTTCACAAAGATAATTTCTTTCTAACTTAGCTATTTAGTCAGGACTGCAATTATTAATGAATTACAGTCATAGCATAACCTTAGTAACAGTTGCTTTTGTTACATATATAGTTGCAGTATGTAATATATAAATAGAAAATATAATCATGTCACATTTTGGACAGATTACACTGTCTAATTTAACCCTAGTCCTTTGTTCTAGCCGCTGAATTTCACACGCTTCAACTGATATGAACTGTATATTTTATTTTGGAATCTGAAGTCACACAATTTGACATTTATCCATCATGGAATTCATGCAATCTAATTCTTGGTGGTTTCAGTCTAGACATGTAGATATCAATGAATTATTCTAAAATCTGCTTCTCTGAAGGATTTTTTTCATAGATTGATTTCAGACTCAGGAAATTCGTAGTGTAGAAATGACTAACTGCGAAGGATGTCAAATGACTACTTTAAAGTGACAATCCTTTATTAGTGGTCTTATTTCTCATCTTCTAGTTATGTTCCTTTGCTAGTTTTTTTCCCAGGATTTCTGCATACCTAGCTATCATATGACAAAAACATCATCCCATGCTGTGTCTGTAAAGTATGTTTAGCACACGTTTATGAATAGCGCAAATCCAACTGCAGTTATCTCCACTCTCCTACAACCCTGAAGACTGCCAGACTGCTTGATGCAGAGCTAATATCACAGGCAGAAACCTGATATAGCTGTTACCATAGCTATATCAAACTGACTTTTTTCTAAAACTAAAACTACAATGCACTGGACTGGAAAGGACTTTACAGATCATTTAATATAATCCCTTCTTTAAAGGCATCTATAAAGCAATAACACATAATTCTTGGAAAGATGTGGCAATAAAAAACAAAATGAGACACAGAAGTAGAATACAATATTTACAGTTTGACAGACATCATCAATCAGTCAGTAACAGCAACTTACAGTCAGAGAGGGACAGATACCAAATGCAGAAGGGTAACAGAGAATGTCTGCCTACCTCAGATGAAGCAATGTGTGTATGAGCTGTTTCAGGTCAAAATTTCTTTTCCTGACATCAGTGTAAAAATTTTGCAGTTGCTCTGATATTAGCTAATGAGAGTCAACAGAGTATTACTACTAGTCATCGGCATTCAAATACAGAAGGAGAAAGTATTGCAAAAGAAGAACAATGAAAATAAAATATATAGAATGGAAAAGTTTGGTTATTTGTTCAAGTATATTATTTCAGCTTTAAAAAAGATAGTAATGTAATTGTATAAGCCTAGTATCTTGGGTTTATGTGATAAGGTTTTGGTAGCCACAAGGGCTGCAAGTGTGCTTTCTGTGAGAAGGAAACTCCAGGCCTGTCAGCCTGACCTCAGTGCCTGGCAGGGCTATGGAGCAGATCATCCTCAGCACAATCACACAGCACCTGCAGGATGGACAAGGGATCAGACCCAGCCAGCACGGGGTTAGGAAGGGCAGGTCCTGTCTGACCAACCTGATCGCCTTTTATGATCGGGTGACCCGTCTGGGGGATGAGGGGAAGGCTGTGGATGTGGTCCACCTGGACTTCAGCAAGGCCTTTGATACCATCTCCCACAGCATTCTCCTGACAAAGCTGTCAGCCCACAGCTTGGACAGGAGCACCCTGTGCTGGGTTAGGAACTGGCTGGAGGGCCGGGCCCAGAGAGTGGTGCTGAACGGGGCTGATCCAATTGGCGGCCACTCACCAGTGGTGTCCCCCAGGGATCAGTGTTGGGCCCAGTTCTGTTTAATATCTTGATTGATGATTTAGATGAGGGGATTGAGTCCATCATCAGCAAATTTGCAGATGACACTAAGCTGGGGGGGAGTGTGGATCAGCTGGAAGGCAGGAGGGCTCTGCAGAGGGACCTGAACAGACTGGAGAGTTGGGCTGATTCCAATGGGATGAGGTTCAACACGGCCAAGTGCCGGGTCCTGCACTTTGGCCACAACAACCCCATGGGGAGCTCCAGGCTGGGCACAGAGTGGCTGGAGAGCAGCCAGACAGAGAGGGACCTGGGAGNTGTTCAGCCTGAAGAAGAAGAGGAGACCTCATCGCTCTCTACAACTCCCTGAAAGGAAGGTGTAGCCAGGGGGGGGTTGGTCTCTTTTCCCAGGCAACTATCAACAAGACAAGAGGGCATGGTCTTAAGTTGTGCCAGGGCAAGTTTAGGTTGGATATTAGAAAGAATTTCTTTATGGAGAGGGTGATCAGACATTGGAATGGGCTGCCCAGGGAAGTAGTGGATTCTCCGTCCCTGGAGATATTTAAAAAGAGATTGGATGTGGCACTCAGTGCCATGGGCTAGTAACCACAGTGGTAGTGGATCAAGGGTTGGACTTGATGATCTCTGAGGTCCCTTCCAACCCCTCCAATTCTATGATTCTATGATTCTAAGATGCCAGGATCTTCCCCCATGTCCAATAGAGCTAATACCAGCCAGCTCCAAGATGTATCCGCTTCTAGCCAAGGCTGAGCCCATCAGAGACAGTGGTAGTGCCTCTGTGATAACATATTTAAGATGAGGAAAAAGTGCTCCACAACAGTATCTGGGAAAGACTATTGAGAATACATGAGAGAAACAACTCCAGAGTCAGTGACAAAGGAGGGGCAAGAGGTGCTCCAGGCACCAGAGCACAGATTCCCCTTTAGTCTGTGGGGTCTACCATGGTGAGACAAGTTGTCCCTCTGCAGCCCATGGGGGACTACAGTGGAGCCAGTATCCACTCTGTATCTTGTGAATGATCCCAGGATGGAGCCAAAGGAAGTTGTGACTCCAAGGTGAACCCATGCATGAGCAGGCTCCTGGCAGGAACTGTGGCCCTGGGAGAGAGGTCCTGAAGGAGTGCACCCCATGGAAGGGACTGTGCTGGAGCACTTGTTGAAGAACTGCAGCACGTGGAAAGGAGCCACACTGGAGAAGTTCATGAAGGATTGTCTCTTGCATTTGGGTCCCCACACTGGAGCAGAGGAAGAGTGTGAAAAGGAAGGAGTAGCACAGACAATGGACCAGATGTAACCCCCAGTCCCTGTCACTCTCCAGGAGAAGGTAGAGAATTCAAATGAAGAAAAGAAAGAAGGAGTGGCTGAAAGCACCTTTTAGATTTGGTCTTATTTCCCATTATCCTGCTCTGTTTAATTTGTAATAAATTAAAGTAATTTCCCTAAGTCAGGCTTATTATTTTATTTTAAATGAGATCCATAAGTCTTCTTGGATGTTTATGAAACAAATAAGATTTCATTTTTTTCAGGAATTGATGTGGATGTGGAAATACAGAGGACTGTTATATATTTATTAGCATCAAAAGGACTTTGGATCAGTGTAAAGACAAAGGAAATACACAAATAATAATATATGATTTTTTTTTCTGCAGGCAAAAAGATACATACTGTTGTTCCTGTGGAGGTTTATTATTAAAGAAATTCAAAGAACAGTCTTTTTGAAGTTGACTGAAATATATTCCACTTTTCTTGGGTTTTATACTGAGAAGAGTATCCATTAGGGTAGCACTGGAAGCTTTAATCAAGATCAGTGCCCTCTGATGTGTGCAGTGAGAAACTAGTCTTATGACAAAGACTAATAATTTGAACAGACAAATGGAATGGGAAATATAGCTTTATTACCCTCATTGTATTGACAGAGAAACAGACCATAAGCCTTAAGGGTGATATCTGTTCCCTGACATTAAGAGCAAATTCCCTTCTATTTTACCTAATATACAAAATTTTAGTTGGTCTGTTTTCCTTGAATTCACTAAGAACAGTTGAGGCAGATCCAGAAGTTCTATTACCATACATATATTTTAGCAGAAAAGTCAGTCAATCTCATATCTTGGCATTTCATAGACCATTTTTATAAGCATTCTAGATACTCTTTTCACAGTGTATTACTCATTTTCTGGTTGTTGAAACTCCTCACAGAATTACTATAGCATTGCCAAATAGTCTCTAAAATCTTTCAAGAAGAAAGAATAAAAGAGATGGGTTTTCACATACCTGTATGAATGACTGGTCATAGGCACAACATCTGGGACCAAAGGGAAAGTTATTTAGGGAAACTAAAAGCAAACAGCTAAATGGGTATTTGTCATACCAGGATAACAGAAAAAGTTTATGATAATTTACTGAAAAATGGTACCAGCATGTATAATTAATATAAATCTTTAAACAACCTGAAGTAACATAATGACTTTTCATGCAACTGCAGGTAACTCATTTGAATCCTTTTCGCATAAGTTATCCTGTCTTCAGAATGCTTGTTGGAATACAATTACCAAGGACATTTGCTGAGAATTTCACATCCAGGTGGCACCTGCAGTGTTTCTCTGTTATTCTTTCAAAGGGTACAGCTCAAACAGGCAAGTTTACATTTTAAGAGATCAATTTATCTGGTGAAGAGCACAAGCTTTGAGGCAACAGCACTGTTTCTCTGAAATGTAACCCTTTGTCCTGTGGATTCAAATTTGTAGCTGTGGGACTATTTTGGAGCAGTGTACATTTTGATTTTCATTTGCATAATCTAATACAGAAAAATTTGTGCCTCTTTTTCTAATTGTTTTTACTTACTGATTGTTTCCGAGCTACTAACATACCCAAATGCTGCCATATTAATTCAGATGGCAGTAATCTACTTTGGAGTGTAAATGTATCTTCTGAAGAAAAAAATCTTCCAACTTCTAGTAACATTGTAGCACACACAGTGTAGGTTTATCTACTTGAAGCTGATCAGACTACCCAGAGAAAGAATAATGTGGCTCTCTTTTTTATGTGCTGAATAAGAGGGTATTATATTTTCTTTAGGCTTTAACATTTGCCTGTAAAAATAATTTAATTTTTTTAAAAATTTCCTTTAATGAAGATAGACTGCAGCTCCAACATACATAATTCACAGGTATCCAGAAATTAGTAGAAACTGGTTTTGCACAGAATACGTTCTGGAATTGTTGTGGGTTTTTTTGGTTTTTTGTGGGAGTTTTTTGTGTTTTTTTCTTTTGTTTTTTGGGGGTTTTGTTTTGATTTGTTTTGTTTACTTTTGTTGGGTGATTTCATTTGTTTGTTTCTCCTATTTAGTCTGTATACAAAGTGGTAAGAATGTATAACTTTTAATGTAAATATAAATATCAATGACAGCCTTAAGATGTTTTGTGGGTTGGTTGTTTGTTTTCCTGAATAGGAGACTGAACCATGTCTAACTTAGCCTGAAATAGCTGCAGATCATTCTGTGATCTCCTTTAGTAGTTTTATTTTTATTATGTTGGATTTTGCAACTTTTGCTACAATCCTACTTTCAAATGAACTAGAACAGCATTGTACTGTGCAAGTCCCTTTCCTTTACTCACTGCTCTTCCGTGACGTGTCAACAATTAAACTGATAAAGCAGGGGCTGGCAAGCTGTGGAAAAAAGGTAGTAATGCCAGGAATTTACTCAAAGAGATATCTATTGTAGTTGATATATTTAATTTCTGAATGAAGATGATTAGGCCAATGGGTTTCATCTTCAAGAATTCTACAATAATACACTAATGAAACACATACAAAATTAACAATTATAGACAAATTCGTTTACAAAAGAATTTAGTTTTGTCCTCAGTGCATCACTCTCAGATATGTCCTACATCAAAGAGTTGACATGAGGTGCATCCTGCATAGCAATCAGTACATACATGAAACACAAGCTTCTGATTTTACCATTATAGCTCACTATTTGGCTTGAATTGGTATCTCTTCTGTAACTCAGTTACCAAATTCTGCAATCACTTTGTCCAGATGAATGTTTTGATTGTAACAATGTGAAGAACACCTGTCATAGTCACTTTAATTTTGACAGCTTTGCTGTCATTAATGGTCTGACTCCTGAAGCAATTTGCTTAGTGGAAATGCAGAGATGACTAATACATACGTCTATGTCACGGTTTAACACTGGCCCAGCAATTAAACCGAATAATAGATGCTCTCTATTAATCCCCCTCTCCTCCCTGATAAGGAAAGGAGAAAGAATAAGGGAGAGAGGCTTATGGGTTGGAAACTAAACTACACAACTTTAATGAAACACTAATGATAAATAGGTAAAATTGCTAAATATATATAAATATACAAATATACAGGAAAAAATGATCCCACGTTCCTCCCCCTTCTCCCCCAATAACACTCACGCCACCACTGAGGTTGCAGGGCAGCCCTGGGAAAGTCCAGGCTGGACTCCTGGAGTCAGCAGCAGTCGGGAGCTGGAGGCAGGAACACACAGATTCAGGCTGGCACGGATCAGGACCACAGGCGGATGAACGGACAGAATCCTCCCAGGATGCCAAAGCAAACAGGGAACAGGCGAGGAAGGGAAGCAGGAAGGGCAGGAAGGGGTCTGACACTCGTGATCCCTCAAATTTATACTGAGTATGACAAGTATGGGATGGAATACTCTGGTCAGTTCTGGCATCTATCTTGTCCGGTCCTCCCCAAAGGAGGGGTTCAGGTGGGACCTCTTCACTCCTTCTGGAGCGTAAAATGTTCCTCAGAGATGAGCAGTGTCCTTGGCTCTGCACACCAGTCTCTGGCAGTAACTATAAACATCGAGGGTTATCAGTCCTAGAAGCAGACACTGTCTGAGAAACTTGCTGTTAATTTCAGCAGGTGCAGCTACTTCCAAGAGACTTAGCTGAAAGCAAAAGTACAAACCAGAAGATCACCTTTATCCTGGCCCAAACCTGGACAGTCTACCAGTTAATTTTTTCTGAAGAGTCTAGCTATTGTGCTCTGGTGTTTTATTGGAAATGTGGTGCTCCTCAATCGTGGGAGAGAACTTTAGGAAAGGAGAACAGAATAACATGTTCTCCACATTCAGGGATGGCTGATTAAGTTCTAGTAATTGCAAAGTTAAAACAAACTGTGCTTTGTGCCAGGTTTTCATTTGCTGTATTTTCATTATATATGACATAGAGATGTGTTACAGGCTATTAGCTGTAAGCTCTGATCTGATAAAAAGGAATTTCATAAAAATATAAACCTCAAAAATGAAAATCCAAAAGTATGAAATGAAAAGACTATTACAGTAACTTTACCTTAATTACAGCTCCAAGAGTAGTGGTGGCAGCAACTCACTGCAAAGCATTGAAACAAAATCAGTGGTGAGTGCCCAGTGGTAGTGCTTGACATTAAAGAAACTACAGAAATGATCTTCCTTTCTCATTATAATTTCCAAAGCCCTGCTGCTTTTCTTAAATTGCTATCAAGTATGTTCTAAATGAGGTAAGAATGAAAATTTGTCTTCACAGTGTAGGCTGCAGTCCTGACTGCCTGCAGCTGAACATGACCAGAGCTGCACAGAGATAATGCTCTGAACAAAAAGTGCTAATGAATTAGAACTGCATTAATTTATTGAGTTCATTTCACCTTTGATAGTTTAATTCAAATTAGAAGGTTGTTATATTTAACAGTGATTGCCTATAAGTATTACTGAACACATGGTTTTATGAAGCCTAGATTTTTTTAATGAAGTCTATTTAAGTACATATCAAACTAATAAATAATAAATAAATAATATTTATTGTTAGCTATTTTCATCCATTGCTTCATTTTTCAAGAGGCTGTAATCATCTTTCTATTGAGTCTAAACAGCAAAAGTTCAACTAATGCTAGCTAGTTCTGTTCTAGTTAGTCTGTCTTACTACTGATGATACTGTAGCTGAAGAAATGCTTCTATAAGTAACAATCACAGAGTTATATCTAAAATGGAATCAGCTAATTATTGAAATCACCATGTTTAAAATTTAAGGACAAATTACTTAAGTGCTGAAAAACCATAGGTAGCACAGGAGACTAATTGAAAGGTAGATGCTGTCCTTGAGTAGGGCAGATTTTGTGAAGCTGAGGGCCATGAGGGCCTTTTCTAAGGCAACATTTGAGGACACAATAATTTTTCCTGATAATTTTGTATGTTATTAAACATCTTTCTGGACAATGATTCCTCCTCTCCAAAGACAGTTTTTATCTTTCTTAAATATTTGGATTTGTTTCCTAATCTTGACTCAGGATCTCGTAGGTTGCTGTACCTCAGTAAGACTGATTTTACTTTCACCCCACTTGAAATAAATAGGAGAATTTCTAACAGTAAACTAATTTTGAAACTGTTGCCTGTTTATTTCTTCTCATATATATTTTTTCTTTTCCAGCTGACAAATAAGACTGTACAAGAAAATTGACTAAGAATCTTCTTGCCCCAAATCCTTCAAAAGGAATGTTTTTAGTTGGATGCTTTATCCCTGACTCTGTGGATATTCCTTTTCTTTTCAGATCAAAAGGGAATCTGAATACCAGGCCAAGAACACTGATGACAGTAACTATCTTTGCCTTGTATGAGTCAAGTGGGAGGATCTCAGATGCTAATGTCCCACCCACCTGACACCCAACAGATCTGAAAAAAAGTAAAAAAAAATCAGTCATACCACTCACTGTAGATCCCAGAGCAGAAATAATTGTTTCTACGCTGAAGATGTGCTTAAGCTGTTAAAATCATGAATCTGTTTTATTTTCCAAAACGAATGAAATTACAGCCCTGCAAATAATCTTTCAGTAATCTATTCTGAAACTACAAATGTATGGGTAAAAATGTAAAAAATATGATCTGCAGGTGTTATGGTAAATTACACACAACTTCGTATACTTTTTGACCTGCTACCAAACTAGTAAAAATGGAGAGCTTTTGCCATGGTTGGAAGCATGAGATGGAGTTCCATGAAGACAACAGAAAGCTTAAAGCACATAATCAATCTTACTAGACTTTCTTGATAAACTCTAATGCTGACCATAAATAATTCTGCACTAATTCAGAAGTAATTTTTCAAATATGTTAATCTGAAACCAGGGCTTTCAGGTATGGCTGATATTGTATATTTCTTTGGGTTTAGTGTGAATTTTTGTAAGTTTTAGAAAAAAAAAGAGGGGGTGATTTTTTCTGAATGTTCCCTATTGTCTGTTGTGTATAGGGACTGTATCAAAAGGCAGTGTTACCAAATGTATCTTGGGATAGAATAATATCCATCCAACTCCTTTGCTTTCTGTGAAAACAAATATCCACCACAGAACTTCAATTAATTTACTGACAATGCAAAGTCAGCTGATGATATTCCCCCAAAGTGCATATATCTTGGCTTGAAATCTGGTGGTTATCTACTGCTGTTCAAGTTGTCTGTGCCTAAATATTATCTGGTAGCAAAAACATTGATATCTCTCGTGTCTTAGCAAAAAATATTTATTACATGTCACAGAATACATTTTGTCAGCCTTTTTTTGGCAATAATGGAGTAATTGGGAAAACAAGCCATTTGGAGACTCTTTTCTAGCAGCATCTAATTGGAAATACCAAAACCTTGAAAACATTCAGTCCTTCAAGAAGCACCATTCCAAGAACAGTCTTGGATTTCTCTGTACAAAATTCTGCACTTGCACCATCCCAGGGGATGACACTTCTCAGAAAGTCTGTTGTTGAAGTTCGTGTGAATTCTGTTCCTGAATTCCCAGAGATTACCTGATTTATAAATAAATGCAATTATGGTTATAAATTAGACCACTTCAGAAAAGCTCAAGAATAAAACCTTTATATCTTTTTATAAAATGAGGGACAGTGAGGGCAAAAGTGGTTTGCATAATAAATGAACAAACTAATTTATTTAAATAAGTCATGTACAGACACTTAGATTTTGTGCTTTAAGCATTATGTTGACTCTCTGAGACACCATGATTTTTGACCCTTCTAGTGCTTTCTATTTTTATCACCTATTTCATTGTCATACAGTAACTGTGACATCTTCTCATTTATGTATCTCCAGCTTCATGCATAATGTTCTTCAGAGTTATGTTAAACCTGATTATTTATAACTGATCATAATTTTTCACTGTTATTTGCAGCAAAGCAGAGGGGAAAACAAATAAACAAACAAAGCCCTCCAAAACCCCTAAACCTTGACCTTTTCTCTGAAACTGTACGTAGACTACCCAACTCTCTTGATTCAAGTAATCCAAAAAGTGAACCCAATAATGCTTACAGCTCTGGAAGTATCTCTGTAATATGGATTCAAAATAGTGTTATAACTTCTACTTACCACTGTTTTGTCATTCTGGTACAGAACTTAGACTGGGTGATTTGGGCTGAAATAAATTCTCTGTGAAGCTAGATATATTCTTTAGCTAAAACAAGTTGTTGTAATTTTGCATATCTTTCTCTAAAGTAAGATGGTAGCTGTTCAGGTCAACATGAAAAAATGATAGCTTTACAGAGCCCATTAATATTCAAAAGTTATTCAAAACATGAAAAGAGAGAGCCTGGTTTTGGGGTGATCTTTGAGATATATTTTTTTTTAATTTTGTTGAGATTTTGTTTTTATGGTGATGGTGACGTTTTTTGTTTTATTTTAAGGTGAAGCTAGGGCTAAGGAACTGTTCTAGGTTTCTGATTTTAAAGAGTCAAGAGTTTCAAGCTGTTCTGTAGAAGATAATTTTAAGATAGAGTGGTGAGAAGAAAGAAAAAAAAAATTGCCAAACTTCTCATTAAATTATGGGAGGCCTAGTGTTGTGTAATGTGCCTCTATTGTTTTATATATTGTCTCTGCTTCAAACTGGATATTTTGAGGAGAGCAAGTAGTCAAAAGTAGTTAAAATTCAGTACATGTTCTTGAATAAAACTGTAAAGCTTTTTTGATTTGGCTTTGATACTAAAATAATGAGCCATACTCTTCTGTTCAATGGTATTTCTCTGCCGAAATTCTTTTTGGCAAGGCACATAAGGATATCAATCTTGCATTTAGCAGCGTGTCACAGTCTTCTTTACGCAGCACAGTTCAGTGAGAATGTTATCTCCCTCATACCAGATACCAAGACCCAAATGTCTGCATCTCTGCAACAACATGTTTACATGGGGAAAGAGCAAAGTAACTATTTATTCAGTTAATATATTTTAATCATAATCTATCCTAAGAGTTTCTACTTCTATTGATGATTATGAAAATTATCTTCCATATCTTGTAAAGTATAGGTAGTTTACAAGTACATCTTCTAAATTCAGCTCTTGACGCTGCTAAGAAAAACAGACAAGAAAAGGAGACATTTTTACTGGTTTAATTATGAGAGACACAGATGAAGATAAAGAGCTGCATAACGCACACAGCTCATGGACTTCATTCCTGCCCTTTGGTCTTGGCTTTGTTTCAGCTGCAGTCGAGTAAATACCCTCTAAGTTTTCCCAAAGTAGTGTAACATCAGGGACAATCCTTTCATCTATTTGGGCAGAGCTTCACTGAAAAAATACTGGTGTAATAGATAATGATTAGCCTGATATTGCTTGTAAACCTGACTCTTTTTGTAATGTGCTAACTACATCAATATTAATAATTTTAGCTATTTCAAGGGCAAGCTTGTGTTACCAGAGGTAACATTTAGTATGCATGTATGTCTGAAATGTGAGCATTGCACACTGCTATCTACTAACTGATCTTGAATAGCATGTGAAATGCAACAATATGTTTTAGAGTACTTTCTCATAGGTTGTTATATTTTTTTTCTTGATGCAGAGCACAGGCTTTTTAAAGGATATTTAGAATGTAAATAGTCTTCTTAGAAAACTATTTTGATATATGCTCTGTTTGTTAGGTATCGGCAGAGTCAGTTGATTTCTGAGCTCGATAAAGCAGCTGTTAGCTACGCTACACTGAACAGGTTTAGTATGTATTGTGATTTCAGGTTGGAAAACACTGCTTTACTAAATTGCTGTGGTAAGTTAATTCCATTGGCAGGCAAATCTGATTGGACAAGAAGCAGTTTTCTCTGATATGGTTATCAATGATAACATTGTTAAAGGTCATATCTAAGAAAGCACTCAAAAACCTGAAAATTCTGTATGAAAATTCTTAAATGACTGCAAAGATACTGATGTACTTGTAAGGCAGTTTGCTAGGCATGTATCTCCAAGCTATGTGGAAGTTAGGCAGAAACTATGCATGTATGTATACCTATGTGTAGACCCACTCTGATATACCTATCACCAAGCAAGAAAAAGTACTTCAGGCATAAATCCAATTTTATTATTTATTATTGCTCAGGTCTCAGCTGAGTTTTGTGTTCCTTGAGTACCATGAGTAACTTCTAATGTTCAATGGCACAATATTGATACTGTGATTCCTTTTCTTGGAGCTAGAGGCTTACTTTTGTCTGTTTCAGTTCTAATATTCTCAGTGTCTTTCTGGCAAGTTTTAGAAAAAAGGCTTAGACAAGGAAGGTTGGATCTAACCCAAAGATTAGATTTTATTATGTTCTTTAGCCTTTTATGAATTTGTCTTTTTCAAAATGTGTTTCTAAGACCTTGAAAATTAAAGTATTTTTCATTTTTAAATTATGAAAAATTCAGTCATAATTCATCTAAAGGGAGTATTGAGCAGCAAAAACTATCCACCAGCCACTGTCAAGGGCTTCCAAGGTAGCACCACAGACAGCATAGGAAGATCTGCAAAATTCATTGATGCTTACCTAACATATACCTTGATTATATCTCTTGCTTTTCAATATCCTATTAAAATGTTCTTAAATCATTCTGTAGAACTGTAAAAACCTACTGTCAAAGAATACTTATGAACAACAAATATGGGACATTCGCTGGCTTCACCACAATGATCAGGAAGCCAAGATCGGCAACAAAATTTTTAGTACAAGAATAACCTAATTCAACACCATTATTTCTGTTTCATCAATTAATCTGGTGTTTTCATATTGCCCGTAGTACTACATGTGTATAGGCCTGACTGAAATATTTCACTGCATCAGAATGTCTTTTGAATTGGTAATTGTAAAATGTTAAAGAAGCATTTGGGAAAAAAAAAATTAAAAAATTTATACTTAAGCCTTTTAGTAAGGACTGTAATTTAACAAACATGAAAAAAATAATTTTCCTCATCTTCATGCTCTGTATTGTGGTTTCTACACTCTGAATAGAAACTCAACCTGCCTCTTTCAAAATGAGAAAAAGCCAAAACAATTATTACCACATCTAAATATTTTAAGATGATAGTGAAATATTCCCTTTGAAGAAAAAGCTCTTTCTGAAATAAAATTCATCCTTTCCTATTACTGTGCTATACAAATGCTATGTGTGGCACAGAGAAAAACTAATAATTTCTTCTCATCCAGCTTTGTCATTACCAAGATAACACTAATGAGACAGTTAATAATGGCTTTTTATTGAAGACTGTTCTCAGGAATGGAGGATTCAAGCATGAATCTTTCCCAGTAAGCTTATTGTGCTGGCCTTAAATGTGTTGAAGCAGATTTTGGGGCTGCCTGAATTTACATTTTAGTGTCCTAGATTTTCATGACTGACAGTAACCACTGAATAATGAGGGTTTAGGAGCATAGTTTTCTTGTGCTTGAGCTCTGGAAATAGTTAGACTGAAATCTGCTACTGATCTGCCATTGAAGTTCTTTGAATTTTGCATTTCCTAGTAACAGTATGATAATGTTTTATCTGAAAGAATAATAATTTTTTTAAAAAAATCATAACCTCAATTTGCATACTGTGAATTTCCAGTCTTAGACTTCATACTGGAAAAATTTTGTGAAAGAAAACCCACAAGTATAGAATCCATGAGCATTGTAGCAGATGATTGTGGAAGGTCACTTAAACAACCACTCAGAAAGATATTATTAAAAGGTGTTTTCTAATATAGTTCTATGAAAAAAAAAGCAGCTTAACAGAATTAGATAGCCAGGTTCACTCTATGACTTACTATGAAGAAGGACATATAGGAGTTGGGAATGAAAGGGAGTGATTTATATGGGGATGAAGAGAAATTATTAATACAGGGATACAGGAAAAGGGATGGGCTGGAGTGATTTGGACAGGAATTAGGGAAAAGAATGAGGAAAACCCACCTGTTGAGCCACCAGGTTGAGAGTAGATCCCCTTGCTTTTCAAACTCTTTCTCAGACAGGAGTGAGGGTGTGGCTGAACCCACTCCTAGTCCCAGACTTGCTCAATGATTTACAACTAAGGGGTTAATGTAGAGATTTCAGTGTAATGCTTAATACATGTTTTCCCCCTCTATTTAAGAGAAGTGACCATCAATTTACTGTATCAATTGGATGAACCAGCATCCTTCAATGAGACACATGATGCGGGCTGCAGCCCTGTGATCCCAGAAAGCTCCAAAGAGTGTTCTTGAAATCACTATTTATAGGGACCAAAATGATTGACCTTGGTCAGTATTTTTCCATGACAGCCACAATTCAGGTTAAGCAACTTTCAGAGTGGATCTGTGTTCTAAGCAGAAAGGTGGTTTCAGATATGTTCTGTAAACCTGGCTTCAGGTATGGTTAGGGGGTGCCTAGTCACCCCAAATCGCTATGGTTGCATTAGGATTAAAAGTTACCCAATTATTCAGGCTCACTGCTCCAGTAAGCAAGATGAGAAAGTACCAGGTGTTATCAGCAAGCTGCACTTAGTATTGAAACAAGAACAGTGTAATGCCCACCACTCTTGTTTTGTAACTTAAAGCAAAAACAATCTTGGCTCATGTTGATATTGTAATGTGACTCAGTGAACACAGGGGTCTGTGCCACCACATGCATGTGGTCAGAATTTCATTTTATTGACTCTAAGTTGTATTCAACAGTAAGCAGGCATGAAATTTTAAGTTCTTTTTCAGAATGTTAATTTCAGATTAATATGTATTTTCATTAGACAGTGGTAAAAGATTGGCCTAATTACAGACTGAAATTTGAACTCCTATATCAAACACAAGCTCCCAGCTCAGAAAATTTTCTCTATCATGCAATACAGTCAAAATTTTCTTTATCATACAATACAGTCCTATGGAACTTCACCTGGGGATTGTAAAGCTTGTCAAAGAATGCAGGATATATCACATTTTCTGTCAGTTATGCCACAAAATATTCTCAGGGGAAAAAACCCTCAGATTCAAATATATTGCCTGAAGCTGAATAAAGCAGAGCAGAAGAGTCTGAAACTATTACAACTTACAATGAATCATAACAAGAAAATTAGAGGAAAGATAAGTTAGACCTCTCAGCACAAAGCACTGGTCTATTCCTTTTGGTAATGGGCTGTCTCATTACAACTTTCCTAAAACTCAAATACTCTACAATATACATTTTAATTTTCTAATGAGAGGTAAATCCAATCAGAAAATAAATGTCTGATTTCCCCTTTCTTTATCTCTTCTTGAAGTCTGCAGAAGAGAAAGACATTAATCTACACTTGTAGAAGAAAAAAAAAATTAACCACATATATTTCAATTGGATGTCAGTTCCAAAAAGCTTTTTTTTTTAAAAAAAAGGTATATGTATTTTTTCCTACATTCCTACATCCCTTTGGATGCTTTTGAAAACCTTTCCTTAAACATTGATTAGACTGTGGGGAGATGGTTGCTTCATTGGGAATAAAAGTTTTTGGTTTATAATAATAAGCATCCACTTACAAGACTTGTAGACTCATATTTGGGTCAACTGACAATCCTTACTATGTTGTCTTATAATTTCTTTACAGACTTGACCGTACATAGTTAATTTATTTCCTATGATTTTATTGTTTCAGGCTCCCTGTTCTGCACAAAGCTTTCAAGCAAGATGTTGTGTTTTTAATCTAGCCAAATTCATGAAAACACATAAAGACAATAATCTGCCCTGATGCAGAAGGGATCTAGAAGATTTACTTACCTCTGTTGAGTTTATATAATACAGAAATTTTTATGGGACAGCACTGAGAACCTTTTTAGTACCCATTTCATGCTAGGGAGGAGTCTTAATATCATAACAAGCTATAATAAAACTGGGGAATATTATTTTAAAAATGAAAAAGTTTTAATTAAGAAAATTAATCACTCAGTATGGAGTAGTGATATTCTTTTTTTATCTCTGTCACAAATTCACTAAGGAATGATGTCAAATTCCTGTAGGTTCTGTCACACTTCACTTTTTATGGCAAATAATAGTAGTAACTCTTCCTGTATTTTATTCTTTGTCTTGATTTTTAATACAGTGTTCAGGTTTTCAACATATTACCTTAAGAAGCTGAGAACAAATATATTTTCTCAAAACTTATGATAGAATGTTTAGTTGCTTTCATTTCCTCAGTAGTCAAAAATAACAAGGCCTTTTTTTATAAGAGATGGACATTTTTTATAAACCATTTTTCCATAAAATACTCTGAATGTTAAGCCTGAATGCATGTATTTTGCATCCACACAAATGACGCAACTGGAGGGGATCTTGTACATTCCTTTGTCTAGGTATCATCATACTCTGATGAATTCTTTCACAGGTGGTGGGCTCCCTGTAGCAGAGACTGTACTCACAGGTCCTATTTCTGCTCCTTGGAGCAATTCCAATTTGGAAGATCAAGTACACCAACCTTGTCAGGTGGTGCAGTGGTTGCTGAGGGGTTGGACTAGATGATCTATTGAGGTCTCTTCCAACCCATAACATTCTGTAATTCTGTGATTATTTAACTGAATTATGTCACAGGCTGAAGGTCTGATGGGGTGCAGTCCCTTATTTTAGAGCTCTGAATGAAGATGCCAGGTCAGCTCTAATAACTTATAAGGGTAAATGCTCTATGTTAAGTCTTAGGAGTGTTTGGGGTAAAATCACCTTTTTTGGCAGTTACAGGTTTAGTTGGAAATGACTACAAACAATCAAAATAGAAAAAGGAAAGAAGAGAAGGGGAGAGAAGTGGGGAAAAGCTGTTTTGTGCAGCCAGGAGACAGAGATGAAAATTCAGTCTTATTTAACTTCTGTAAACATTCCCAACTCATATATTGAGATAAACTCTTTATTTCTTCTCGTGTGAATTAATGGGTTTTTCAGAAGAATGAATCTTTAATGCCTTTATAATGTTGTATTAGAGAAAAAACAACAGATTTTTAATCTACTTTCTCCTTTCAAAAGTCTGTGGCTGTAGAAGTGTGGACAAGAATGTCCTGAACAACATGTCTCACCACAACTCTGTCTATTAAACAATATGTTCAGTAACCAGTAGAGTGGAAAATAGAGCTCATCTTTCATTCTAAAGGTAATATTTCCATAAGGCAGAAAAGATACTGTAAAACATCACAGAAATTAAAGGGAATCCACCTTTCTTTGTCATCCTTTTCAGTGAAGAATCTTAACTGGTACTTCTCCTTTCATATACATACTATCTTACTGCAACATCAGTACATAAATGCCATTTTATATAGAAAGAATCCTTAACAAGTATTTCAGGCAGCTTTACCTTCAGGGTGTGTCCACTAATTTGCTGACATCTTTTTATTGATGTGAATAGTGATAGCTTACACTTCAAAAGGTAACAAGGAGAAAATCTCTCTTCACTTTTCATTTAATATCACCAACAAAATATTAAAAAGGTACAACATAAGATTCTCCCCTCAGATCCCTGCAGAAGGATCATACTGCATACAAAAATTACAGAAAATGCCTAATGTTCTAATCAGTGTGTTAATTTTAGATGGATACAAAGCTTTTTTTTACAAAAAATCTCTTCCCTGTGCATTCTGCTAGTACTATGAACACCATTCAAGTTTTGTTTGCATAGAAGACCTTGTTTTTGTTAAGAGTGCCATCAGTTTGAAAACTGAATTGGTTTCAAATGGTTAGGTTCTCATTAGTAATAGACTCAGAAAACAATCTTGCATGTAATAGTTTTGTAATAAAGGAACTATAAGGCTATATATTATAAAATTTTATTTCCCAAATTGCAGAGGTTAATATAAAAATAAAAATCAAGATTTATTCTGCCTCTTCTGGAGGACTTCAGACAGTTACTGGTAATGCTTTTACACTGTTGCTCTACAAGTCTGAAAGAGGTTGTTAGCTATGAAACTAGAAAAATTATGGTTGTGTACAGCTGCGCTCTTGGAAGGTCTTCCTAGAAACCACAAGCCAAAACAAGCTTTCATGAATGTAAATTAGTGATGGGGAAATACTAATCCAGTATTAGCATTCTAGTAAAGTTTATATTTCTATGGTGATAAGACTACGAATAACCTCTTCTATGAGGAGAGGCTGAAGAAGATAGGATTGTTCATCCTGGAGAAGACTCCAGGGGGACCTTATAGCTGTCTTCCAACACCTGAAGGGAACCTACGGGAAGGCTGGAGACAGACTTTTCACTATAGGACAAGGGGAAATGGATTTAAACTGAAGGACAGTAGGTTTAGACTGGATATTAGGAAGAAGTTCTTTAGTATGAGGATCTTGAGACACTGGCACAGGTTGCCCAGAGAAGCTGTTGGATGCCCACTCCCTGGAAGTGCTCAAGGCCAGGTTGGATGAGGCTTTGAGCAACCTGGTCTAAATGAGAGGCGTCCCAGCCCATGGCAGGGAGCTTGGAGTAGATGATCTCTAAGGTTCCTTCCAACCAAAGCTTTTCTATGATTCTATGTAACTTTAATTAAATGGAAAATGTCTCAAAACAAAGAAATTTCAAGGGTGCAAGCAAATGCATTTGCACAAAGCTCTTTGAGAAAGTGACAACTACTTTAATAGCAGAGTTCTTGTGGACATTGTGTCTGGTTCACTGTTTGTCCACCTTCAGTGCTATAGCATGAACTAATTTCTAAGCTATATACTTAGAAATTATATATATGTGACTTATGTAAGTTATACATACTTTCAGCTTTATCTTTTGCATTTTGTATTAGCTAAAACAAAAGTAATTTTCAGATACTTGGCAACTGGTTTAATTACTTTTTAAATATAAAATCAGAGACATAAATCCCTATAGCTTTAAGGTTATAGAAATAATTTAAAACCAATTAAATGAATGCGAGCTTTGAACTCCTGCATATTACCTTTTTTACAGCTTGTAATTAGACTTACATTTGTTCTTTTGTTAATCAAAATTAATTTGTAAGGAAGTCCTTAAGGGTATTGATCTATCTCATTCTAGAAAAAAAATTAATACATTTGACTTCTGAATGAGTCATTTGAACACAATATTCTTTTAGTAACATAGGTTAAACTATAGATCTTCCAGAAGAGTTTCATTATAGTACTCTTTTTGTAAGCATGTACAGCTGTAATAGATACAAAGTAAATCACAATGTGACTGTTTTCAGTGGATCACCGTAAAAAAAAAAAAAAAAAAAAAAAAAAAAATCTGTCTATACAGACGACATAAGATGTAGGTACAGCTATCTCCAGCTCATGCTGACTAGCAGGGTGCTATATATAATAGGAATATTTTCAGTGATGGAGTTTAATTTCAGCTTCATAAAGTGCAGAAACCAGTTTGGGCAGTACTTCAACAGCCAATTTGGCATAAGAGGTGCTGGACGGGTAGCATATGTGAACCAAAACTATAGGGATGACTTGGGCAGTTTTCACAGCAGCTATGCAGTCATACGTAGTATGTAGGTCAGTGATAGTAATAAATAGTTTATCTTGAGCTCAGCAAAAGTATTTGATATTTTTTTCTTCTACAGTTTTATTCAAATTGCTCATTTCATGTATCACATATGAAAAATGAAATATAGACTAATCGACAAAGGAATAAGTTGTTACAGGAATTGCATGCATTCAAGTGGTTGTCTTAGTAAATACAAAAATTCTCACATAAAGTGAGGCAGTGGTTCAGAAAGGGAACTTTATCTATCAGCTTCTCTGTCTATCTAAGCTGCAAGTTCTAGAAATAAACTCCCACACAGAAGCGTCACTTGTACTTTTCCCAGGAAGATATACAGAAGCTTTAGCTGATACTTTAAAACTGGAAGAAAAAATCCATCAACTATACTAATTACAGTGGTTGTTACAAACTTTCAGGTGCTATAGATTTACAGATTCAGCTTTTTTAGATCTTTTCAATATCATATTGCTTTTTTCTAGTCCCAGCATTTTTATCATTGTTTAATTGTACAGCAAAATTGGCAACAAATCTTTCTCTCCAATCTCTAGCTAAATCAGCACACTAAGAAGTATTTTGTGCTTTACTCTTTTCCTGTTAACTGCAGATGTTCTTCTGAAGTTTTTTAAAAGGAAAGAAAGAAGAACTGAGTGCAATGAAAAGTGGATAACATCTTGATGAAGATTACAACCTTCAGCAAAATAAATCTAAATTGCGGAAAATAATTTAGTAAACCAGGATTTTTTTCATAAAAATATTCTACAACAATATAACAAAATATACTTTATTATATATTTGTGTGTGATGCATGTTTATTTGTGTGTGATGTATGTTTCAACAGCTGCTCTCTGCCTTTTGAAATGTGTGAAAAGGACTTACTAAGAGATCAACCTCATTCCAGAAAGTATTTACAGGTTACTAGAGACTTTACAGGCAAGTTTTATTTTTTGGTTTTTTTATCACTGACCACTTTCCAAAGAGGTTGGCAGCTTGAAGATATTTTTTTTCCAGATTGGAAAGTGCAAAAAGAAGGTTTTACAGTAGATGCTTGCCTGTTTTTATGTATTAATCATTTATTTCAAGATGGCCTTTTGTTCACACCGGATAACAAATACGGGAGCTTTTTATTACTTGCAACTTTCATTGTTTTAAATACCTACGCTCAGAACAAAAGGCAAATCTTAAACATTAGCAACTTTTCTCTTGCTTTCCCATGAAAAAAACTGTTATACAAAACTGTCTGCTACAGAGTTTTGCCAGCCACATCAAAAGCCTCCTAGATAAAACCAAGAAGTTATTGCCATCGCAAGAGTTTACCCATCTGACACATCTAAACTAGACATCTGAACTCTTGACTATAGTCAAACAATAGTTTCAGCTATAGAACATTTTATGTAGATGTCTGCTCTCCTCTCTTTTCCTCCCACATGAAAAACATCAGAAGCAAGATACAAGTCAATCCAGCATATTAAACAACTTCTCCTCCCCTCCTTGTAGTTATTTCCTCTATACTTCTGCTTCTCCTTTGTAATTGCTGGTTGCCAAATCAGTTTTCTGTACAAGGCTCACACACTTGTATTTCTTCCAGTTCAGCAAGATTTTCATGAAACACAAGCCCCAGCAAACAGGGAGCTCTAACAGAAAGAAAGTAACATTCTACCTTCCATAGAATGTTACTAAAATCAAGACCAAAGCTTTTCTACTTTCACAGCCTTTTTCCTCATCCTGTTACTCAGTCTACTGGAGACTCCACAAAGTTGTCATGGTTCCCTTAAATGCCAGCGAGATTCCCAGATGCTGCCAATCAGTCAACACTCCTCAAAGAGCAGCAGCAGTTGAAACTGCTTTCGGAGACTGGTTTCTCAGTTTCTCTCATTAAAGTGAAACCTTCAGAGCTATGCCAAGTTTATCAAATAGAAACCTAAGTGAAAAGACCTAGTTTATACAAATATGGAATGCAGCATTTGTGGAAGCAAATATAATGCCCCTTGCAAGTACTTGTCATCGGACATCTTAAATCACACCTACAAAAAATTCTGCTCTCTTCACTTGTACTAGCTCTACAAAGAATGGAGGTTGAAATTTTTGTGTAGACATATGCCAGAGCAGCAAGATATGGAAGTTTCCACATATTGCCAATATGCAGAATATTGGCCAATATGTAGAATATACAGCCACTCACACTGGAATATGGTTGATTAAGACAGGTGAATGTTTTTTTCTGTGTGAGGAATACGGACAGTGAGATTCATTGCCCAATACCAAAATGTCCACACAAGTCTGTATGTCTGTTTCAGCAGACTCACATTTCAAGTGGTCTAAATCAACAAAGGGCACAAAGTTCAGGATGTGTGAATACCCTGTATGCTGAATGCTTCCTGTACGTGCTGCAGCTTGTATGTGTTGAAGACTTATGGATCCTCACTTTTGGTACCTAGAGACAAATCCTGAAAAATCTTTAAAGACACTACTTACAGTAGTTTGTATAGAATTCATAAAAACTAGTTGGAGCAATCAGGTCTCTCCTTTAGTCTCCAGTTCTACATGAATAGAGAATTACAGCTTTTTGACTTACATTATAGAAAACTCTAAATTATGCATTTAAACTTTCAGTAGTTCAGAAACTACTTTCAGAAACTACTGAATCAGTAGTTCAGGATCCAAACAACCCCTTTCTAAATATTTGAATGCTTTTATTAATATCATCACCAAATAACTATACAAATCTTCATGTTTATGAAGTACTTCAAGTATTCTCATTTCATTGTCTGTTTTCTTATAGATTTCTGTGTACCATGCAAAACTAACTGCTAAATTATAATTCTTTTTAGACAGAGAAGAATGCACCAAAGAAATGTGTCACCTGCAGATACTCTTATGCCTTTACCTTTTACACTGTTCTTTGCAAGACCTAAAATAACTTTTGAAAATGTAATTAGCATGCTTTTCAGGGATCTCCTGTTGGCAAAAAAACCAGGAGTGTACAGATACTTTCATATACTTTCTATTTAAAATCATAGGCTTCAGTAACAGTGACAGTCAATATGTATCTTCAGTTCTGGATCTTTTTGGCACAGTTGTCTTTTAAGCATTTTAAAACAGAGTGTGATTGTTCTGCTGGCCTAACATTGGTACAGAAGTTCCTAATTACCCAAGACAGTAATGACACATCATCAAAACAAATTAATACAAAAAATTGAATTGAGTCATTAAAATAATATCAAAATTTGAGTATTTATAGGAAATGGTTAATTTATTAGTCAGGAGATGAATATTAAAATATATATGCAGATGTGACATAAATAAAAATGACATTTATTCTACTCTATAACTGTTTTATTGTACTACAGCATAGATTAATTAGGAGTTTAAATTTGGGGGTATGATTACTGAAAAATCATGTACAACCTGAGAGAAACCATGTAAAGAATTAAGAGAAAGGATGGATTCCAAAATATAGGATTTATTATAACCAACATAATAAACAATCACTTTCAATGATTAGTCAACAAGAAATGCTGCAGGTAGGACCTGATCTTTTCTATAAAGAAATTTCTTGCACATGTAATTCAAAGCTCCAGTATTCATCACCACCCAAAAGGTAACCTGTGTCTTCAACCATCAAATAATAACCAGAAATATGAAGCATGTACTTTCTTCTTATCTCATAGTTAGTGAGGGTATGCTGCACACAAAATCCAATATTTTTATTTTTGTTTTTTAAACTGGTACAAATTTTATTCTTTTAGCCACCAGGATGAAAAATCCTGCTACGGCTTTTACCACCAGGACCTCAGTGTCCCTGATTGGACACATATTCCAGCTAAAGCTATTTTATTTGTGTGTTTAATTACAGTTTTGTTTGTAAGAGTGAAATACACAAGAGAGAGAAGGCATATGGCATGAGAAAAGCAAAATAAGTTGTTCTACAGTTCTGTTTTAATTTTTGTTTTTCTGAACAGTTACTAGTTAACATAAAAACTGAAATATTAATTGGCTCAGGCATTAGAACAGCCTGGGTGAGTGTCCTAATCAGTAGGAGAGACATGATAATTTACATGCTCTTTTTGGTTCTGTCAGTCTATTTATATAATGTGAAAAGATTCAGAAATTCTTACATCTAACCCTGGTCCTAGAGATATCCTTATGTAGAGCACATATCCTGGAGTGTTAAGGGAGTTACCAGGGAAGAGTGGGAAGTCTGCATCATTTCAGGCAAAGAAAATAATTGAACTTTCATTCACTACCTCTGAAAATCGTTATGGTATGTTTTAACAGAAAACCTGATCTTCTACATCTGTTCAGAACACACTGGATTGCCTCAAGAAACTCTGGTCAAAGAAAAACTATTTTATTCAATTTAGATGGCTTTATAGAAGGCACACGTGCAAAACTGTAAACACTGAGGGACATCTGGGCATACTCAGAATAGCAATGTCTTCAGAGCTGGGGAGTCTCTAGATATTGCACATGTCCTTAAAGAGATGAAATAGCATGCAGAATGAGAATAGATTAACTTCACACAGTGCAAAGTCCTCTGGATATTTGCAGACCAGATAAACAACATTTGTAAGGTAGGAAAGACCCAGGAGATACTGTCCCTTAGAAACTGTCTATCTGAGCCCCATTTATCCTTGTTCCTCTGAAGTACAGATACAGGGTCCAGGTGTGAAGAGGTGGATGGATGTGGTGCTGAAGCAGAACTGCAGTGGCCCCAGAAAGTTCAGTACAAACCCTCAGACTCTGCACTTCTAATGTGTTTCCCAAATAAGGACACTTAAACCTCTCGAGAACATGATGCCCACAAAATTAGCTAAGTAGAGGCTTCCTTGTCTTTTATTCTGGGAGACTAAATTACCTTTTAATGAAACTGTGGGTGTCAGTCCAAAATTAGTGTAATAACTATTTATATGAAGTGAACGATTGTGCACTGATTAAACTTTGATGTCAATGATTCAAACTCTTTTTTTTTTGTCTTTAAGTCTGGATCAGAACTTTCTTTAGAATTATTTTGTATTGTAGATCTACCAGTCCTTGTTAGACTGAACATAGATCACATAATATGAAATAGGTGATATGGATAGAAGTGAAACAGAATCAGGTGGTTTTTTCCCAGTGAACCCAGGATTTAGTACATGTACTTTGAAAAGGCTATTAAAGGCACTTCTAATATTCTCTGCAGGTGGTGCCTAAAGCTTTAAATGGTAGCAATATTTTGTAGATGTACTTTTGTTTCTATGTGCTTTAAAGATTACTGCTGGGAATTTTGTTGGGGGAAATAAAATTTTCTAGTTTTATTAGCCTCCACTGATGTAGTTGGAAAGCCCCAGTGCTCTCAATTTCAGGCAGCATGTATAGACAATAGATGATGTTGAGCTTAATTCAAATCAAAGAACATATGATCTGCTCCTAATTATTTTTAACCAATGAAACCCTTTCAGTAAAAGAAATCAAAAACTATTGAGGCATACAGATAACCAACTTAATGCCTTACTCCTAAGTAGTTCCACCCTCCCAGCTCAAGACATTGTAAAATTTATAAAATCATTCTTGATGGGTGTCTAATATCAAAGAAGATGGCTGAAGCTTTTTAAACACATTAGTTTAACTACTGCACTTTTGTAGGTATCAGAGCCAGAAGATAAACTCAATTAATTTATCTGTTTTTCCTTTGTTCTATATTGTGAACAAATTTGGTTCTTACGATTTCTCATTTTCCTCTACAGAAGTGAATTCTTTCAACTGTTTGGTTTTTATTTTTGCTTTTGTTTTTACTGTTATTTCCTTATCTGTTTTTGCGTGTCTTAAGTAATCCTAATGTATTTAATTATTATAGATTTTTTTATTCCATTTTCCAAAAGGCTAGTGAGCAGCTGAATGGTATCATTAGAACTCGTATCTGTATTTGTATAACATTTGAAATTTTTTAATAGTTAAGTACAAATATTAATCTGTTTTAAGTAGTAAGTAAAGTTAAAGAACACCAGTTTGATTATGTTGTCAACTACTACTCATAAGTGTGTGAAACCAGGAGGAGCCTTATGGATAAAAAAGTTGAGAGAACAATCGAATGTACAGTAATTATATATTTGAAACTTATCTTTACAAAATGAATGAAGGATTTCGATTTCACAAGTCTACACAACTTAAAGTATGTTGTATTTATCTTCACTCAGGCCATTTAAATGAGAGGTTTAGAGCTAGACAGTTTTTTTCTAGAAAAATTCAGGTGTTTAAAGTGATATCTGTTCTCTTAAGGATGTCACATAAAACCAGGAAATAACTGCATTTAAAATAAATTTTACTTGAATTCCAAGAATTTTTCAGCTAGTTTTTGAAGAAATTAATTATTTAAGGGAAAAATATTCCTTTAAAATTATTAAATTATTAATCAATTAAAAGTATTCAGATATTTTTAGGTATTATAGCTAAGGATACACCTATCCTTAGGATACACTTATACTACTGTAGGCTGAATCAGAGAAAATGGATACCTTCAGGTCATTGACATCAAAGTCAGTTGCTTGAGTTCACAGAAAAATTATATTTGAAGAAATAAGAATTACAGGAAGGTACAGAGTTACAGATATTTTCTTTTTGTGTTTATTTAAATTAAATGGCCTACACTAAGTCATAATTTTGTTTTTACCATAGACAGCATAATGGGGCCAGGTTCTGGTCATGTGTATGGATACAAAATACATTGATTGTTTGAAATGTATATCACTATATCAGAAGAGTTTATGAAAATTCTTTCCATTAAAAACTGGATGTATTCCTAATATATGAATATTCCAGGTAATTCGAAATGAGTCAGAGGTCAGAAGAAAGTTTTCACTTCACTGTAGTCTTTTATGTTACCTTCACCCAACAAGATCCAGAAAGACTGATTTCATTAACCAACTCTTCTAGTAAAATTTCCTCTTAAAATTATGCATAAGCTTTTACCTTCTCTTTACTTTCTTAGACAACACAATCAAAATATACATGTATAGCATTGAACATTGTTTATGTTCATGTGCAAACTCTCCATACCAGTTAGCTTTAGACAAGTTGTGAATTGACTTAAGGGAAAAAGAAGATGCTGGAATCTTACAATTAATTTTTTCTATTTAAAGTTCATGAAAATTGCATTTTCAAACTAACTGCATTACTGGGACAAATATAGCAAGTAAAGCAAATAAAGATTTAAAAAAAAAAAAAGAAAAAGGTAAAGCTTTGTTAGTTTTCAGTCATACATTATCAAGTGGATAATAAGAATATGTGGATGTGTTGGTGATCTGATCAACTTTTGATAAGCAGTGCAAAGTAATAACTTTTGGGCAATTTGGGTGAAAGCCATGTTCTCCCATGATTTCAATTCCTTCCTGAATTCTTTCCTGAAATGCAGCAGCTGATCTTTCTTTTCAAAACAGACTAGATATTAGCAGCTTTTGGGAAAGGAGTTTCTGTTTCTGTGTTTACAGTGTTGGAGCAGGAAAATGGCATTTTGAAGGAATAATCTAAGAAATTTGTGTTCCTTTTTATTTATTTCACGAGTTAATGAATGTTAGATTGGATCAAAGCTAAGTGTTATATCTAATGACTGGGTCATTTACATGGGAAAGGACTGCTATCAGGATGGAGTAATTAAAATACTACAGTCATTATTGGAATAGAAAATGAAGAACAGGCCTATGCTTCCCATGTGAGTGTTCTAACAAATGGGTGAAAAGCAATTCTTATACTGAACTTTGGCTCAGTAAAGGTATAATAATTGCCTACTCAACAATCCAGACTGAAAGAGCCTTGAATGTATATAGCTTAGTTACTGTGCTAGGAAGCTTGAAACGTGAGTGTAATTAATCTCAGGTCAAATGGGGAAAATGAACTGTATAATCACACATCCTGAGTCATCAGGTAAGTGTGGCTGCTCAGCATCCCACAGAGAGGGAGACATTCACTGTGAGATTTAATAATAATGCTAACAAGTCAAAGACTTGTTTGCTTGCACCTTCTCACACTGAAGACTAAGTGCTTACAAAGATTTTGGATGGCAGAATTTTAAAGTGTGGGGGAACTTTAATGCTAAGAATTCAGTCCAGCATAAAAAGTGGGATTTATAATCAACTTTAATAAAGTATTTCATTAAGATGTGCAGGCATGGTGAAGACATCATCTTCTCATGACCTCAGTACTTGGTAATACCTGAACAAATTCTCTGCATGAAGGAGAATGTCTGCCACATTTTTGGTCTGAATGCCTCCACTTGCTATTGGGATTAGTTACAACTGTGTTTTAAACAGCTGGTTTACCAACAGAGGAGAATAGATACAGCATGGGCTGTAAAAATTGCAAATAGTCAGACATAGGTACCCTGGGATGACCTGTCTTTTATGCTATTTCTCCTTTTTCTTTTCTTATTCTTTTATTTGGTTTTTTTTTTCAATCTAATAGGTTTGTGTGTGGGAAGCTACCACAAGTGGTAGGATTTTAAAAGTAATTTTAAAAAGTACAGTGGGATTATAGCAGGGATGACTGACTGTTACCATGACATCATTTATGTGCAAAATGGACACAACTCTATTAAGGATTCAGAATACATGTTTAGCCACACTATATGATCACACATGCATTTCAGTATCCTAATATTGTAAAGAAGCTTGTTCAAGTTTTTATGCTGAGCAAAGGGCCATTTTGTTGAAAATAACTTGGGAAACAAAAGTGATGGGAGATGAAATTTTCAAGGTGACTGGCATTTAAGAATGTAAGGCCAGATATCTATCATTTCTGCTTAAATGCCATATCTACATCTGATTGTCTCTTTATGTTCGGGTCATATTCATCCTTCAAGCAGAGTCGCTGAAGCAGTAGATGAACTTGATTCTTTTACCATCATCCAGTTGACCTTTCAGGGCAGCCCTATTTTTAAAGACATGCTTTTGATGTAGGTTGATTTCATTGTGGCAGAAGGTATTAAATAAAGCTAAATCTTTCCTATACAAAGTAGTTGTAATGTAAGTATGAAATGAAATATGTTGGAAACACTACTGTTTGCAACGTAGGCACTTCCTCCTCACAGATATACATTTTTAATTCACCGTGATAATTTTCCTTTACTTTCTAAAGTTTATTTTGCTCTCTAAACTCATGTAAATGCTGTCTTCTCTGTACAGCACTATATACTTTCATATAACAGTCTAAAACTCAAAACTAAGAGACAAAAATATCTTGTGGAGACTATTACAAGAATATTAGGAGTATGAACTTGATTTTGAAACATGAAATATTAAATCATAGTAGACCATCAGAATGGATGGAAGTACACTATGCTACAAAACATGAATGTGAAATGCCAAAGAAAAAAATGATCAAATTTACTTTTAGCGGTGTATAATTATTTAAAGGATTCATAGAAGACTGTAAACAGAAATAATTGAAATCAGTAGGAAGGTAGTATTAAATACTTCAATCTATTATTTCAGTAAGCGATTGGCAAAATCAGTGTCATGGGTTTAGCAGTTTGGGCAGGCCATGAACCTAGCCTGACACAATTCCTGTCTATCCTCTCCACCCCCCCCTTCCAAAGGGAAGATAAAAGGGGAATAAAGACTGGACACCTTAAGTTGGAAGCTGAAAACTATTAGATACAGATTTTACTAACACAAGGGGAATAACATAAAAGTTAAGGTAACAAAGAATATAAATATATACAAATATATGTATATATACAACCCATGCAACAATAGCACGTGGCAAGCTGGCAGAAGTGAACAGTAGCACAACCAGCAGGAGATGAGAGGAAAAAGATGCAGGAGCTGCTGGTTTTCTCATCTTTTATGGAGTATGGCAGGAAATGGGAGGGAATAGATCCCTCCCTCTGCATTCCACCAGTCTCAGAGTCCGAAAAAGCCTCCTTCGTTAGTTCCTCATGTTCAAATAGTGACAATAAGATTTTTCATTTTTGTGGTTTCTTGCATCTGCTACTCTATCTTGAATGCTAGTGATGCTGTGAATGGTTACTAAGGAAACAGATTCTTGGATTTAATTAGGACTTGTCAGGTAAAGCTCTTCATGTTATCTGACTGTAGCTTTTGAAAGAAAAAAATGCCAAACAACTCTCAAAATAATACAGCTGAAAATCAGCATACATATATCATGTTACTGATAAAAGCTCCCTAACAGATTTAAAATAACATATAGCACTTTTGCCTCCTTTGTTTACTTAAAACTAAACAAACAAACAACAGAAACTCCTAAGCATATGCATGCAGTGAGTTAGAATGTGGGTGCAAATAAGTATGAAAAAAGCCATTTCTAATTTATCCCTTTTTGTGGAATATTGTTTTAAAAGGAAATTAAGATATATATATAAAATAGCAGTTGAGATGTCTTTAAAGTCATTGTGTTATAACCTCTATCACCTCTATCACCTTACTCTATACATCTGCTTATAGATCACTTTGATATCATTATTTCACATTTCACAGATACTTCAGGTTCTAAAGGTTTCATGTTGAGTGAGTTTGTTATATTGAACAAAATTTCCCAGAGAGCAATTATTTGGCAGCAAAATTATTGTCCAGAGGAATCCATTTCCTCCTCTCCACAGTAAAGAAGAGTGTGTATGATGAAGGAAATGTAGTCTAAATGAGTTCTCAGTCAATGTGGAGCTATTGAAAACTGCTTAGGCTCTGTAAAGTTGAAGGAAAAATCATAGAGAAGGAATTTTAAGCAGGTACCACTCCTACAGGAAACTTAATAACATACTGAAAACCATGAGAAGCAATGTTCTAAAAGGAAATATTTTGAAAATAAGTCTTGATTTGGCTTTTACATATAACGTATGTGACTTAGATATGCATTGTCAGACAAGATGGAAAATGAGTCAATTTCATGGTGTTTAACTCTGTTTTCTTTTTTGACACCATTCTTACTTGCTGAAATTAACTTTCCAGGGAATACCAAAAAGTGATCAGAAAAATGAAAGGAGGAATTTTTTGTTTTCTGTTTTCTTTCTTTTTTTTTTCCTTTTGTGATTTCTTCCTGATTTTCTTTCTTCGTCACACTCTCTTCAGCTAGTTCTGACCCCAGGGTTGTACAGACAATATTCTCTCCAGTTCTCTGCAATTGTTTAGGCTAACCACATGTTCCGTTCAGCTGATGGTCTCTTTTCAATGTCCCTTCACTACCTCTTTTTCCTACCTTCTTTTTTGCATTTACTCCTCTTCCCGCAACACTAACTTTGACCTCAATTTTCTCTTCATCCTGATGTCTTAATGTTGTAGTAGGTGATGAGATACTTATTAAGAGCATTAATATCCTAGGAAAACCAGAAGTTCAGAAACATCATTATTAGTTCTTTTCAGTGAACAAATAGGGAATCTGAAGTAGTGCTATGCTCAGCACCATCACCAGAGTCCTCTGTTTAGTCCTTTTTTTTTTTTTTGAAAGAGAATACAATAATGTTGCTAATGCAGATAACTATTTTGTTCAGATTAACCTGGATTATTTATTTGCATCATATATGCATCCATATATTCTACCATAGCTATAAAATTTATTGCAATTTAGCTGCTTATTTGGCTTGATGAACCAGAGTTGGACTGTGTGATCTCATAAATGTATATAGTTTTGCTTGAGGTTCCTGGCCAAAGGTGCTTCTTCCCATCTGCTTCCTAATGGTCAACCCAGATGTCAATTTGCAACTTGTTATTTTGACTGATTAACAAAAGCACCTGAACAAGGTGCTTATCATATTACTCCTTAGTGTCTCCTTAAGAAGGACATTGCATAATTTTACGTATTAGATTTGGCCAGAACTTTAAATGCTTGGTTTTGCAGTTCATTAATACAGTCTATATTTTGTGAAATTAATAAATATAAATAAATATAAATGTAGTGATATGTTATAAAATAAGATCTATATCTGCATCTTGTTTCTGTGATAAATGAATGATAACGTGAATTCTGTCAGAGCGTGACCTGTCGTTTGTAGGAGAGTAACTGCCATGTCAAAATGCTCTTAAATCCTTTCTGACTTGTGAGGTGGATACATCAAAATTTCTACCATAAAAAATGGCATATTTTTGTTAAATTATTACAGGTTTTTTATGATTCAGGAATATGATTTGGTTTATGTGTATGCTTTCTCACCCGATGGACGGATACTTTAGTGATGTCAAATACATAAATGTAAATAAAAAGAAAAAGATACCTCCTTAAATTTAAACTCAGTTCAAAGAGTTTGTAAGACAATGGTATTCGTTTTCACTTCATATAGTACTCTCAAAGAATTTTCCCAAACAATCAGAAATTTTATTCACCTTTACAGAACTCCTTGAAGTCAGTTAAAATTACATGTAATTTAAATACTACTTCCTGCTCTTTGAACAGTAAAAGGCTAAAGAGAAAAAAACAACCAAACAAAAAAACTAAAAACCCACCACGTTTAAAATAAGTTAGTAAGTTGCACTGCTTTGATTATAAGTTGGAAGATAAAATCAGATGCCTCATGCATCTATAGGATTGGCATAATGAAAGATAAATCAAAGACACATTCAACATGTAATTCATGTTCTGTTTAACGATTGTGCTGCAACACAAGTGGAAATATTATCTGCACATTGTATGAAACAGCTTTCCAGAGATCAGGGATCAGCATGCACGTAGATATTTCAACCCTACCTACTCTTTATCAAAGATAGACTGCTCCATATATCTTCCAGAAGGGAAGTTTATGAGGTTTTTAATAACTTCTCCAGTAGTGCAAGACCTTATCATGTAAATTATCCTGTAACTCTTCATTCTAGATGCACAGCATAATTCAATTTGCCAAGTGATAGAAGAGTGTATGAGATACAGGAGGAATAATCTAATTCTTGCTCTCTTACTTGTAAGTATAATAATTACCTGGGTTCTAACCTTGACCCTTGCTGTTTGTCAGTCCTTGAAAACGACTGTGACTGAGTAGCATTCCTCTTGCAATTAAATGTAATCTATGGTTTAATAGTTTTTCCTGTTGACAAGCAACATATACTCCAACAGTTTTTGATCTGCTACAGGTCAAATTAATAGAATTGATCTAAAATATTCCACTAAGTAAAATACATTACAATTTATCTTCTCCTACAATAAAACCCAATCTCCTAATCATAATAATAATTTTTTAAAGTAAAATTACTCATTTTATGTATACACAGTTAATACTTAGGAATATAGAGCACATATTTATGTTATTCTACTACACTAGAATAAGTATATACAGTGACAGCTTATTTTCCTTTGTGTCAGATAATAAAGATCACACTGTTGTGCATTTATCTTAGACTGCTTAAATCAGTCAACAGTCATAACTATATACATTATTTATGTGAGAGAGTAAGATTATAAATAAGGAATACTTAACAGTCTGAAGGAGAACTGTTGTACATTTTTCATTCCCTTTCATGAAATGAAATTTCAGCCAGCCATTTTTTGTTTGTACTGACATAATACACTACTAGCCTTATATATATGCAATCAATAAAATGAAACTTCCTTTACAAAAGGGAAAAACTAACCAGGAAGTGAAGCAGGCAGGCTGTAAAATGTAAAATTATACTGACAGGCAGGACTAAAACTGAAATATATTTGATAAGGAATTATCTCATATGGTTGGTTTTCATTTGATAGTCTGAATTATCACTATCAAAACTATTCATTGGACTGCGCTATTTTTAATTAAATTTAAATCAGCCAAATACTTTTATATCAACAGTTTTCATCTCAATCGGGAAAAAGCTTAATGCATTTGATTTGTATGTGGACCACAGAACATGAAGCATTGTTGAGAATTCTACTTGATACTAAAATAAAGAGAACTTAGTACATATCAAATGTTTCATCCTTTACTCAGCTTGAATTGGAGTGGTTCTTTAAAAATTTTTATCAGCTTGCCGTCTTTTTAGAAGAGTCTTTGAAAGGTTTTTTTCTTCACTGATACAAAGCAGGTCTGATTGCAAAATTTAAAAACTAAGTGGCATAGAAAAAAAACCCATTTCCTTTCCACCCTTATTTAGGAGTACTTTTGAAAAATTACAGGCTAACATCTCTTAGCCAGAGAAGAGACATAAATCTAGAGACAGTGGAAATGCAATATTTTATTTCTGTTCAAATACCAGTTTCCTATCACAGTTTTGAAGGTGAAGGTTTTACTTACATATGCAAACTTGTAGAGGAAAAGAACTCCTGACATTTAGTCACATCCTTCATTACTTTGCTTTTGACAATTTTTGTTATTCACATAACAAGTCATATTTTTAATCTGGAAGGAACACCATAAAAATTAATAGGTATATTAAATGCTTTCACATACCTTTGTATTGCTAAAAGCCTTCCATTTCTGTTTTTAATTTGCCTTTCCACTTGAAAACTGTAACCTCCAAACCCTGTGTTCTTGGGCAGCTGAGAGACCTTGCCAAGGTATTTCAAGTGCAGTTACCCTTGTGGCCTTGCACTGGTGCAGTTTGAATAGTTGTTATGATTAACCTTAGAAGGGACTGTTTTCTATCTCTAAGTCATTCTATCTGTCTATTGTCTTCTTACTATTTTGCTTTATAATTTCATTTTTTCATAATGCTCCTGTCTCCTCCAGCCCACCTGTAGGCTTCTAGGTTTCTTACTACAAGCACAACAGATAATAAGGATATAATAGTATTTTAAATATCCATTAGGTACTACCCAAATAGTAGATATGTGTAAGAGCTAGCAATGAAGTAGTACACAACAATTGTACCTAGTTATGCACCAGTGACAGAAGTGCCATGATACAAAGACTAACAGAAATCTTGAGTGCATCTCAATGGAATGTACTATTTTATGATGGAAAAAATGCTGGGTTGTTTATTGTCTGTTGGTTGGTTTGGTTTTGTTTTGGATGTGACTGTGACCTCTTGCTGCAGAGAAAAGGGGTCACAGAAGAAGACTCACACTGGAGGACTCTTGCTCCAGAACCTGTTTCTTATCCCCGTTTTTTTCAAGAGGTGACCTTGAAGCTGATATATATCATCAGAGGAAGACAGTGGGAGTAAAGCTTTGTGCATATCAACCTACCCTCTCTTTCCTTAATCAACAGGATTTATTTATTGAATTATAAAAATGAAAATTAATTTATTAAATGCAAATATAGAAACTTTCTTACTTCTGTTACTTCTGAACAAGCTTGTGAAGCAGAAATAATAGAAATGGCTATTCTCTTACTTTGACAAGAATATTTACTGTTCTGTAAATGATCTCAGAAGACAGTTATATAAATTTACATTGAAGAAAACATGGTTCTATGACTTCAGTAAAGGGAAAAACTGATACTGCTCTGAGAATATATGTTCTAAGTAATATGCTTTGAAAACCTTATCGTTGAATAACATTTGTTGCTGTATAAGGTGAATGAACAATATTTTAGTAGATAAATATGTAACCAAAAAAACATTATGCTTGATATAATTCATGTTAATATGGGAGGTAACTATAGATCTCTCTATAAAAGCAATTTTATAAAACATTTTATCACCATGGAGTTTTGCAAAGTCTAGGCTATTTCTATCATAAATTTTACATTCTGTCTTCATCTTGTTCTTACTTAAAAGACCAATCTGGGCTTTAAGCCACAGGATCCATGAATTGACAAGGAGCCTTCTGGTTTTATGTGATAATGGTGCATGAATTAGTTTTCTAGAGAAGGTTTGGTGTGGTTTACTATTAATGGACTCAAAAGTTTCCATTGTTGAGACAACTTTATTAATCTGAGGGTCCATATGTATACTCTAGCTTTCCCCAGGATCCACCCACAAGACCCTCCCAGGTTCCTCCCACCAAGGTTTCAGTGTTTTTCCACTGTTTTCCCATAATTTTCCATCATTCTTTCTAGTAAACAATGTAACTTTGTTAGCACATTCCTTTCTTATCACCCACATTAACTTTGCCACCTCCTACATCTCACCCTTTCTTGTATTAGCAAACTTATTAATTGCACGTTAATACAAACTAAAGGTAGACAAGTATCGTGTCTATTAAATTTATTGCAATTTAGCTGCTTGTCTGGCTTGATGAACCAGAGTTGGACTGGTGGATGTGATCTCATAAAAGTGTATAGATATCACTTTCAATATACTGTATTCCCATTTCTCAAGGAATTTTCAAACAGTTGTTTCAAGATTTGATGCTGTCATTATAACATGAAATCTCCCAACATAGTAATTCCCTTTAATTTTTTCAAAAAAGTTTCCATCCCTTTTCAACTTCAAACTTTTAGGCTCATGTAACATAAGCCATCACAACTATGTCCATAAGCAAGAAGCAAAAAAATCAACAGCTGCATGGACAGTCAGAGGAATGTTAAGACATTTTCCTTCAAGGCTGGCCTCATGTTTCTTGCTGGAATCCAATAAGGCCCAGAATCTGTAGAAACACAAGCACACCCTTGCTTCCAGGTTATTAAACAAAATGGCCCCTCCCATAAATGAGTGTTAAAGAAACATGAATATATTTTAGACCTGAGCCATTGCTGCTAGAAGGCCAGCAATCTTATTGCCTTTTGCCACAGGGCCATGAAGATTGGAATGAGAAATAAGCACTTTCCAACCTAGTAACAATACCTGCTAATAAACAGAACAATTAAGGGACACCCATTGTCCCAATAACCCAAAAGTTTGAATGATGATAAAAAAAACCAAAACAGATGTTCTTTCAATAACACAGGGGGTTGTCAAACAGAAACTCCTGTAGAGATCTGGTTTAGAGCTTGTTGTGCTAAAACAAGATCAGGGTGATGTTAAATCTGGATTGTCTTTTAACAATGAAAGCAGAGGATGCATGTCTTCTGTGGTGATCCCTAAAAGAGGTCTGATTCCATTGGTAGTTATCAGCAGTCTCTGAAGGTCATTGAGAATTTGCACACTTGCTGTAAGTTATATTTTCTGAGGAATGATGGATTGATTTTGTATTCTCCAACCAAGAGATTGCCATGGATCCATATTTTTAATTTTTTCGGGTGATACACAAAGCTCTGCTGCTTGCACGCTGGCAATAACTGCCGCAAAAACACCCTCTGCTTGTTTTTGTTGCTTTGCTGCTATCAAGATATCATCCATATAATGACAAAAGAGAGTACGTGACACCTGATATTGTATGCAAGCGAATATTTTGCAACAAACCATTGGCAGATAATAGCTGTTGCTCATGCCTTGAGTCCAGTGATGTTATCGATCATGAAGACCTTAGAAATGGCCCTCAGGGCTAATCTAGTGAGTTGAGCAAGCACCTCAAGTGGAACGGTGGCTTGCGCTGAGGGCTGCTGAAAGCATCCTCCCCCCATTAAGGTTTGTAGATCTCAGAGTTTTTGCCTCTGCTCGTGCAGCTTCGGCCAACGCCACTTTAATTCTCCATGTCACTGTCGGTGCTGTCACATCCCTGCTCCACCACTACCCGGGGCAATGTACCAGGGCACCCGCTGCCTACAGCGCTGTGCCGGGCGGACCTGTGGTGGTGGGGGATGCTCCGTAACCACCCAATTCTGCTGTAGCTCCTTCTGCCTCCATTGGCCCCACAGCCACCCTTGGGGCTGTTTTGACCCTCATGGCCACTCTGCACCCCAACGAGAAGACATCTGTGACGTTACAGTGCCAGGAGCACACTGCATGCTACAGGGATAGGCACGGCACATGCCTGGTGGATGGCTTTCCCAGCAGCTCCAGGCCGAGGGCTGACGGCTCCACGTGCAGGAGTGCCGCCATTTTGCGATCCGTCCCACCGCTCCTCTCCTGGAGACGCTCCTTCCATCACACCAGTCCCTTGCCAGACACTCGGGATAAAAAGTTTGGATACCACTTCAGATCTATGCTTCATGGATCAAAAGGAAAAAGCTCCAAAGGCATCTCCAGTGGGGCTGATGCCACCGAGTCAACGATGGGGACGTGTGGTGCAGAACAACCCCGCTTCAGAATATGGTCAGTGGCATTGACACCCACACCTCAAAATTGCAGTCTCATTAGGCTGTAGCAAGTTAATGCTTTCCAACACCACAGAGAAGACACTGTTAGAAGGCTTGGATCCTACTTAACTTTTTCAGGCTTCAGAAAGAGTTTGCCATGGTCCCAGCAATGCAGTGGTGCTTTTATCATACTGAATTTGTAAGTCCCATAATCGAACCCCGGTTTTGTCCCATATTTCAGATTCATGTACATTTTGTGAGTTTAAAGAGGGGTCCTTTCCTTGGCCCATAAAAGCAACTGAAGCACTATCAAAACTTCTTTCTGTTCTATTGTAAGAGAATTCCCCATCTATAGTTCTTGACTGCTTACCTTCTGTCCAGAAGAAAGGCAAGTGATGGTGCATACTTACTTTTTTTTATTTTATTTCCCCTTTAGTTCAACCAAGCTATGCCACCAGACAGATTGCCATCTGCTTTTAATCAAGTCCCTCTTTGGGAGCCATTTGTGATGTACTATTCATGGGACCCACAAGTTTCCAATGGTGAGAGAACTTTATTAATCTGAGGTTCTATATATATACTCCAGCTTTCCCCAGGATCTGACCACAAGACCCTCACAGGTTCCTCCTGCTAAGGTTTCAGAATTTTTCGGCTGTTTCACAGTTATTTTCCATCATTCTTTCTAGTAAACAAGGTAATTTTGTTAGCGCATTCCTTTCGTATCACCTGCATTAACTTTGCCACCTCCCATGGTTTCGGAATTTGTTTATGTGGCTCTCATAAGAGTAAGATACTTGTTTTGTTTTCAAAACCTTGGTGTCAGAAAGTTTCCAAACTTGAAGAGTAAACACAGCTCATTTTGTCTCTGAAGTGCTTTCCTAACATCTTACTTGCCCTTTAGAATTTTGTCTCTTTGCAAAGTTTTTGTCAGGATTAAATTCCCATTTCTTATGTGATTTTAGATACATGCACACTAACCCTCACTCATGTATATAGACTTCACATCTGTGCTCAAAGTAAGCTTCATGGTATTTTTTATTCAAGTGTTTGGAATCTTGAATATGTCAAGGTATTTTATATTTAAATAGTAGGTATTGCCTATATAAACATAATCTTAGCTTCCTCAACTTCTTCCTTTTATTTGCTATTAAACTCATTGATGGAACTGTACATAAAGAGAAGTCTTAGGAGTGGCCATGAGTGTTCTGAGTACCTGTGTCTGTTTCATGTCTGTTTATATCTAGTCTACTTAGTCATTCATATGCAGGCTGTACAAACATCTTCCAATTTATTTTATCTGTAACATTTGACGATACAGACCTTTATTCATATAGACAAAATACTGTCAAAGACTCTTTCTGTTTGATACTGTTCTGTTTGTAAACTGGACAATATATATTTTTTTTTTCCAAGAATTGTTTATGACTAAAACTGGCTACTGAATCTAAGGAATGATTAAAAATGTCCTCTGAGTACAGTACCCTTCATAATTATTCCTTCCTCCAAATTTACATTTTGTTTTGCAAAAAAACATCAATCTTCTTAAGCAGCTGTTCAGTTGGATGTAGTCTCTGTCGATATCATGTCCAAAAGACATGGAGGAACTTGGGAAAATTTGTGACACAACTCATGAAAGGGATATATGTGAAGAGAAGGTCTTGTTGAGAGTGTCATTACAGCCTTACAGAGAGGGTCATGGTATCATCTTGTAATGTGGTTTATACAAAGCCTCTACTCATGAAGAGGCTTGGTTGCATGAGCAGATGACTTCATGGCATGTATGTGCTGGCAAGATCACTGAGTACCATAGCAAAATAAGTCTTCGGGTGTTAAGACGGCTCAGTTTTACCTTTGTGTCTTTGGTCCTGGTTCAGCTTTGCCTTAGACTCAGGTAAACTGTGTAAGATTAAAAGAGATGAAATTTTCTGGTAAAATTTGGATTTTTGCTTTTTATTCATAGTTTTCTAGGTGGGGTCCTGATATTTTATCCTTTCTACTTTGTTCAGGAGAGATGTAATTAGCTACATGTGAACACAACCTTAGCTCTATTTCCCTGATCTTTATAGATTAACTTTACAAATTTTTTTTTAAAGTCTGCATTTTGTGGGCTTTTTGACTTTTGTTTGTTTGTTTGTTTTTTTGGTTTTTGTTTTCCAATACATGGTGGGTACAAATTCCTCATTTTCTACATCCAGTCATAAACACAGTTTGGGACAACAATGCATCTTTAAGAAGGTAAAGTTTAAAAATATCAAGCATCTAAACTGAAAAAATTGCAGAACAGTTAAAAAAATACATCTATGCTGTACTTTTTCCTGCTGATGAAGTGAAAAAGGTTGAAACAAAACATTGAAACTTTTTTCATACTCTTTTCTATAATGTGGAGAAAAGTCCATATTAAATGTATTTCAAAGAAATAAATATCAATATCAATCTAATATTGAGTTTTCAAAAGAGAACTATGTGACATAATTTGTTTATTTATTTATTCTTAGTTACCCAGCACTTTCCAGTGGGAACAGAAACTGCATTAAAGGATTTAAAAAAAAATAAAAATCTCCATTTCCTTCCACTTTGCAAATCAAATTCCTGAGTTCAAAGTCATTACTAGAAATTATGCATGCAACATAGGAAATGTTCTTTTCTCCCTAAAAATACTCAGCTTATTCTAATATTTTTGACATTAATTTTTCTTTTCCTGATGCAGACACTGCAGAACAGCTATTAATTAATGAAATTGTGGAAATTTTGTCTTGGATTTTGTAATTACCACTTCAATAAGATATTTTTGTCTGTGACAGTCATGATAATGTCTATGCCAACTCTTGCTAACTTCTGGAATAAAATAAAAATGTTTCACCTGAAGATATGAATTAAAATTGAGGAAGTCAAAGTAGAGCCATCTATTCTTTTGTAGATTAAGAGAGTTCAAATTTGAACTCTGCACAGTAGAGCTATTGTTACTATGTATTGAAGAGGGAAAAGTTGAGAGAGGTAAACACCAGATGGTCTTCGTCTAGCAGAATGTTTAAATTTAAATTACTACATATCAAGCTGGGATCTTTTTGGTATGTTAAGTGAGGTAAATTTACTGTGGGAGAGTAAAACCACAAATGAAACTGATGGAGTCCTGTCATTTGTTGTGTCAGTAGAGCTCTTAATTGAACCAGCAGTGACCTCAGATGACTACTGACTGTGAAGAGCTGGTTATTAGGGTAATCTATTGTCTATTTCTTGCTGTTATCCTAAAAGTACATACAAAAATTCTGCAACAGTGATTCAGGGACCTAGGGGAATAATTACAGTTTAAGTCAGTTTTGAATTGATACTTTTTGCTCAAGCAATTTATGCTCCCAATTTTTTGTTCAATTCAGTATGTCATATCCTTTGGACTAAGATATTTCACATTAATGTTTCCCTGCCTGAAAGTGAAAAAAAATGACATTAGATATTGATATGAACAAGTGTAGCAGAATGGTCTACCTCAGTGGGACTAACTCAGTCTTCTTTTATGATTCAAATGTTCTTTGTCTCTCAGATTCACACTTTTTGTCTCAGCTTCAATGCCTGGAGTTGGAGAGTTTCCAAAGAAAGCAAAGGGCATAGCAGACTCTGAACTGGTAAAAGTCTTGAAAGTACTAACAGAAAGCCAAGTTGGTATCTGTGACACCTACTGTTCTCCTATGTTTAAAAACACAGAGCCCAGTGTTTTTAGGCCAAACAAATGTTAAAAAAGGACAGATAAACATAAGAATTTGTATAATGAGGGAAAAGGCTCTCTTAGCTTTTCTTTTGTTTCCTTTTTGTTCTCCAATAGAAGTTTTTTGAGGTGTGGATAAGTAGATAAATGACAGCAGCCAATCACTTTATTTTCTAACATGCTAGTCCCATCTTTTGATTGGTGAAAATCCTGTAAACTTTCCCTAGAAGGTGTGCTGGACATTCTACCTCCAGTGGAAAGGTCTGCTCAAGTGATTGCTCCTGATGAGGAGGAAAAGGGATACCTGGCCTTAGCTATTGAAGGGTAAGAAATAAAAAATCCCTGTATATGAAATTTTAACTTTAAGACTTCAGAATCCTTTCAAAACTGGACTAATTGTATTATCATATTGCCTATTACTATAATAATTTTTTTTAGAACAAATGTAAGACCTCCTGATAAGTATTTTTTGCATACTCAAACAATTCATTTTTTGTGATGTTTACCCAGGTATGTGATTATTTGCATATTTTATTGGTAAGATACCTTCTTGTTTGGTATGCTAACACTTTGTTCTGCTATCCTAATATCCTAACACTCACATAATCCAATTTATACCTTTTCAGTCTAGCTTTTAAGGCCCTTTGTTATTTACAATAAATTTTGTTTTTTGAATAATCTTGTCTGCCATCTTGTCCCATTAGTGATACCAAGATAACAGTAACTTCAGAGGGATTCTGTCAAATAAAACTAAGGTGACTTCACATACAAATTTTTGTCAAAGGAACAAATGGGTAAGGGTTGTAACTTGCTCTCCAAAAGACATATCCTTCGGTTTGCCTGTAGCTCTTCAGCTGTTTCTACCATTTCATTCAAATGGAGAGTGCAGTAAAGCTAGTGATGAGATTTGTTTAAACTAGCTAACACGGGTAGTTACTCTGTGTAGCCATTTCTGGGCAGAGCCAAGTGGAAACAAAATGTCCGAGCATATAGGTTGAACATTTTAGCTCACACTGGCATACATCAGCTATCTAGTATTAGTACCTAGGATAAATCAGGTATGTATACTAAGGCAGTAATCATAGATCTGAACTGTTAGATAAACGTGTCATTGGTCAGATTGACCAATATATGTGATTACTGCCAAGCTAAAAATATGATCAGTTTACGAATAAAATTTTTCTGGCTCATGAAATTCAGAGAAGTATAATGTAGCTTATATAAATGCACAGCATGCTCTATGTATGTTTATACATAAAGTTACAAGATTAATTTCTAAAGGAAATAAAACTGCAGTCTGAAAATGAATAAAGAAATCACTAAGTGATAATTAAATCCAACCCTGCTGCTGTGTATAGATAGCATTTTTAAATGCTTTGCTGTAGTGATGAGCACAGTTCGTAACTGATGATTGGTTTGGATCAGATAAGAAATCAACTAGGATGGTACTATCCATTAATATTTTGATGTGTTGCAATACGGAACTTGTACTAGAACTGCATTAATCAGAGAAGATCATGCAGAATTCAGCACTCCTTCCAGTGTCTTTAACAATAGTGAAGAACCCAATGTGTTTAACAGTAGTGAAGAACTGTACAACCCCAAAAAGGTATGCAAATAGCAGAGCAAGTTAAACTTCATAGACACTTTTGTGTCTAAGTTTGCATTCAAGGTCAGTTTTTTGAAATGTAAACTCCTTCTCGGGATTGCTTCTCTCATGACGTTTTATGTTTGTGTTGATGTGGCTAAACAGCACCTTTTATTTCTACTACTACAGTAAATCAAAACATAAGTGTGGCAGAATTGTGATTATTCTTTTTTTTATGATTAAAAAGTATATGATTAAAAAGTATATTTTCAGGCTCATGTTTGAGCCTGAAAAATGTCAGCTTCTCCAGATACTGGGCTCATATATACTCTAGATGTTACTCTCTCCCACTAGCTTTCATTTCTTTCAAAGGCAGAATCAGAGGTATGATCTTTGTGGGACAAACTCAAGAAGATGGTATTTAGATTCTATATAAAAAAGTGGCAATCAATTACTAGACTATTATGTGATATATTGTCTGCAATACTCCTGCAGTTTATGAATTTGCATTTCATTGGCATTTGAGCTTTTCACTGATTTATCTAATGGAGGTATCTGACCCTTCCACATCTCCCGAGTCAATGGAAATTTCACTGTGGATTGAAAGGAACAAAGCTTTTAATCTTCAGCTACAGATTCATAATTCCTAAGATTTTTTCAGGTCTCCTGTATGCATTCTGTTGCAGGTGTCATAGTTCTTAAAAAATAGTGACAGCTTTTTCATATTTCTTTAAGAAATAAAAGGAGCAGCTATGTTCTGAATAATTCTGTTATGTCATGCTGCTTCTAACAGAAGAGAAGAAACGCATTTAAGTGTTTAAAACAACAATTCCCTTTTCCTCCATTGCATTCCACTCTTTCCCACTCCCTCAGTAAAATCCAACAGCGTCAGTCATAGCTTGACTAGCCAGAGGTTATGTTTTAGCCATAGGTGAAACATGAACCAGAGAAAATATTCCAGTCCAAGTTTATTCTTTCATGACTGTCACTCATGATGAGAAGTGCTTTGTTTGGAAGTGTAGACATGATTGTACTGAGTTCATATTATCTTGGATTGCTGTGAAACTCCGTTATGATAACAGGTTTATGATATTTCACATTCTTTGCAATAACTGTTGATAGTGTTAGATAGTCCTTGAAAGAAAATAGTAGACAGAATAACTTTCAATTTTTTTAGCTCTTTGAAATTTCATTTGCTAGCAACAATTTTCATGATTACAGCTTTAGTAATCTGTAAGCCAAACAAGCAACAAGCAGGTAACAAAATTGAGACTACTGAAAAGGCTAAAGTAGTACATGTAGGCTGCAGATTCTCTAATCTTCCTTGAATTTTAAAGCTTAAAGCTAAATTCATATGACGAAGGCAATACTCTTGTGAATACTCTACCTGTGCCTGACATGCATCAAGATAACTTATCTGAGAAAAATATGACGATTCTTCTGTCTTGGTGCTCTTTTTCTTTGCTTTCTTTCCCATGCAGATAGCATTTTGAAAAGGAACAGTAGGCGATAAATTCATACTCTGGTTATAGAGCCATTCAACAGAGCCAAGGGGGATGTAATGAACTCCATTTAAGCTTTTTGCTTTGAACACATGCTCATGTATGAGTGATAATCTCAATTTGCCAGGGCTGCAATACAGAAAACTGTGTGGTTCCATCACTGTAAAGGATATTTATGACTTCTGTGAACTGTTATGATATGACTGAGTATAGTTGAATCTCAAAGGAAAACTGAATCTTTATAATAATTCTGTTTGAGCCAATGGAGTTCCTGCTTGGAATATAAAATCACTGTTGACTTTTGGTTTTTCGCCCATTTATATATATATATATATATATATATATATATATATATATATATAATTCAAGATTTTTCTCTGTTCTGTTTCAAGATATAGTATTAGAATCACAAGTTTTCTAGAATTTTAAGTGGCTAGAGGTATCATTAAAACAATTATAGCCTACTAAATTGATTTAAATTGTAGATTTTGGTGCTTCTGTAGCACCAGTCCTTCATGTTTGATGCTTGCTAGCACAGTGTTTGACAACAGGGAGCTAGAGAATTCAGAACAGAATTTAGCACATAGCTTATAATTCTTAAAGTTAGATCTTACCTAGCAGTGTGATATAAGGACTGCTTTACAAATGCCAGCAATGCACTTCTGAAGATATAATTAATGCCTGTGCTGAAATCCCTACTGTGTAAGTATCACACTCTTAGTACTATATGCTAGTTTGTTCATTACATTTATTGGTCTTTTGTCTTTCATTTGCTTTTGATAACCAGGATTTCTTCTCTGCAGTTGAAAGATGCTTTGTATACTTGTTGATTCACCTTAGTCTTTTTTGTGAAGAAATTTATTGTGAGCTGTTTCATGGCATTTGTTTGTTCAAGTGGAATACAGATAATGAAATCTCTTAAAGCCCTTGGTTTCGACTAGTAATCTTGGACATAAGTCACTAGAACTTTGAGATTCTCTGTTTGGTTTTTGTTTTGTTTTTAAGGATTTTTTCATCTTTCTATATTACAAGCATAGCATCATCCAAATATATAATTTTGCTAGTGGAGAAGAATAGGAGAGGAAAAAAATTGATTTTAGAAGTTTTAAGTTCATTGTCTGTCATGTCACTGGTTTGGCTGCCAAGGTAAATTTTATATTTTCTACTACTAAGTGTTTTAATGATCAAAGTAAAAGTTGATAACAGTGGTTTCAAACATAGAGCAGAAATCAAACACATATGTCTTTTTACTCCTCTTGATTAGAATTGACATGTAATCACACCACGTGTAACTGGATTTAAATAAAGTTTGTGGTATTGGACATCATCCTTCAAGACTGACTTTAGACACTTGAGGAAAAAAAAGAACAAAAGAAAGACTTTCGATGTAATGTTTTGCTTGGGCAGCCTTGAGATGTTAGTAAAGAATTTGCTATGGTTTCTATTAAAATAATACTGCATTTCCAGCTGGCCAACACTATGAATGTTTTCCTAGAAAGTCAGTTGTTATTGCATTCACTTTCATTCTGCTGTGCTTTCCAGAAGTTTAGCAAACTGACAATAGTTATTTGGCATAGATAGGTCTCAGACATCTGTTTTAGTGATATTTCTAATGATTTTTGTACATCAGATATTTTATTAAACCTGTGTAAACACTTTATAATGTTCATTATAAAAGGTTCAAGCTGAAGACAATTAAGTTATCTACCATTTTTTATACTTTGAGTAGCAGGTCAGTTTAATCCTTCAATGCAAAGTAGACAAAGGCTTAAAGTAAACTGTCCTGCATACCGAAGTATTCATTGCTGACTAGTATAATAAAATTAATATTATTTCATACCTATAGTTAAGCATGCTCATAAATATTTCCAGAATTTGAATCTAAAATTGTTTTTAGGATGTAGAACAGCTTCACAATTCATTTTTTAGTTGAGGCAGAGCTTCATGGCTTCATAACTTACTTGGTGCTGTGTTGAATAATATGATGATCATCTACTTTAGTAAGAAACTTTCCTCAGAGTCTTCTGGGAGACTGTTAGTAGGCCTGTAGCACTCCTGACAACACTGAAAAAAATGTTTTTTAAAGATACTATCTCTGTGATGGATGAGTAGATTTATCATTTAACTGTGTGAAAAAAAAAAAAAAAAAAGTATCACATTTATTTTATTAAGGTCTTAGTCCAACAAAGTTGGTAAACAGATAGTTAACTCAAAGTAACTGGGTAACTTAAATACACAGGTGCTTAACTAATTACTGAAATGAAGGATTCAATTGCAGTGCTATGTCTTATCCAATTTCTGCTTGGAATGAAGAGGAAAGTGAATGTGTTGTCTTCCATTAAAAGTCAAATGAGTTAAGAGTTGTAGGAATGCAGAAAGTGATCTTAAATATACCAACTACTTTAGGGGTTTAAATATGAGCTGTATTTCATTCACTATTAAGAAAAGTTAGGTAATTTAATACAGTGATGATGAATCTGTATTTTTTAATTACTCTTACACATCACCAGCCTTACTGAAAAGCACAAATTACAAGTTAATTCAATTTGGTATAAGATGGCCTCCAGGGCTAAAGCAAAACCAATCCCTCCCAAGCCCCCAACTACATAACCCTACACAATGACAGACTGACATAATGGTAAATGTTTACACCACTACATTAAGTGCAAATTGCCTGGTTTTGTAGGAGGACACATCGTTTGTTCACAGTGACTGAATGAATAAAATTCCCCTGGATCTACTCTGTATGACTTTGGGGCAGCAACACAGATTGAAAAGTCGGTTATAAGTCTTGCTCACTGACTGCAAAAATTATTTTTTGGTTTCATTTTGATTTGGATTCATTTATGATGATGATTTAGTTAGAGGATGGAATACTTTGATGATGGTTACCTGGGAAGAACCAGAGGCACTTTCACTTCAGTGCACATGAATTGTTTCATAGCTTTATCTTTTTACATAGTTTTAACACTTGAGTATAATTTTCAAGTTTATTAGAAAAATAATAAATAATTTTCGTTTATAAGTCTTCTGAATTAATATCTTAGTCCTTTTTGCATGGAATCTCTATGAAAACTCATAATTAATTCTCATATGATTTAATAGATCTCTCTGATTTCACAGTTTTGAATGTTGTCTATATACACAGTTGTTATTCAGATTTTACTGTTATCCAATTCAATGAAACTGTATGGAAAAATAATAAATCAAAATCCATTTAACTATTAACATGCATAGATTTATTTCAAGCTGCTTTTACATGGACAAAAGCTAATGGTCATTGGGAACACTAACCTCCTTCTACAACCAGAAAAAGCATCTCTCTGAGAGAGGACAGATTACCTAAAATAAATGCTGGTTTTGCAATATACTTAAGAAGAATTCCATTCTGCCTATATTGTGAATCCAGTGAGATTCATTGCAGAAGGTTAAATCACTGCTGCTGAATATCTCGCTCACATCAGGTCACTGATGATATCTATTTTCTTACTTAGGTATGAAGAGAGGCACATTGCTACCATACATTAAAAATAATAACTTGTGATTCTTTTGTGTCACACAAAGTAAGTATGTACGCACAAATTAAACATCATCAATACAAAGCACTGAAGTACTTTTAACTGTTTGGAGAAGAGATGAAAAAATGGGTTCGTCTTGATCATGGCTGAAGACAGTGACCTCTGCCTTCTCACAAACATCCTTTTCCTCTGGAGAGTCTATGGCACGGAGGAGGATGCAGGATGCAGCAAAAGTTACTCTGTAACATTGTCATGATCTCTTGCTCTTATGAGACAGAACAGTCTGCCTTACCTTCACAAATTTCTGCTGCTCTGCCTGGCTTCTGTACTTGGTCAAAAGGAGGTGTAGTAGTACTACCAGGAAAGGCAACACAAGGAGCAGGTAGCCTGCCCCCACTGCTTTCCCATCCCATGGCTCCCTGAGCCCGCTGCTCTGATCATGTCGTGCAAGGCTGGGGCTGAAGAACACAGGGGAGGGTTGCAGGAGAAATGCTGTGCTTCAGTGCCAAGCTGAAATGGCAGCAGAAAAGTCCGTAATTGATAAGAAATGTGGAAATACATCTACAGGACAAAAAATATTTTTTTTCCAGGGAATTAGCGAGAGAATGTATAAGCACTTTGTTTTGAACTCCCATACAAAACAACAAAACAACAGAATCAAAGAATATATTTTGGAGTATGACTTCACTAGTATGTTTGAAGTTTCAGCAACATGCTCTCTATTTTATAGATTCCTTAGTGAAACAGTATAATCTTTGAAAATAAATAAGGAAAGTGATAAATGTACAGAATTCTTTAATGTAATATTCAGCTTTTAGAAGTTTTAATATTTCACTGCTGTCTATAAGAAATAATTGGAAGACATACAAGAATGAAAATGAACCTTCTTTGGCTTTTCAACCTTTCCTTTGAAGTGTCACTGTTCATTATTAACTACTGAAATTATTCAGTGCAGAGCTCCTTATTGTCCCTCAGGTACACAAATGTTTAATTGTTTCAATTAAATTTCTAAATTACCATGAAGAAATTGTTTCCAGGATTCACCCCTCTTTCTGCAAATACTTGTCTAGCATGTCTCTGATGACATAGTTGTTTTCTTTTAACACTTCTCCATTGAACTGATGTTTTTCTTGTATTAAAAGTCAGTGGTAAAATATTAAAATAAAAATGCTAATAAGAATTTCACTTTCAATTTATATGCTCTTCACTGTACCCAGAATCCTGCCTCAATACACAGTTCTTTGAAAAAATGTTCTTCTATGAACCATCTTTGCTCAAAGCTAGTGTTTTTGATTGCTGAAAAGTTGTTTTAGTAGTTCTGAGACTGCTCTTTCCTAAGTAGCCAGTAAAATGACATGAGTCAGTTAAGTGTCTCTCAGCAGTAGATTCCCTGAAATCTTCTATTTAAATTAATCCCAGTGCAACTTTCAATGTTCTTGATCATTCTGCCTCTTCAGGCAAGGCAATTTTACAGTTAGGAGAGTTCTACTTATTAACGGTGTGAATCTAAAAAGCATTTATTTCCTGTCTGGATGTCTCTCCTTTTCTGGAAAAGAGATGAAGATAAAGAATATTAAAACCACCTATCTTTTGAATGGGATAATCAAGGAGGTATTTAGTATGTTTTGTATCCACACCTCTACTTATTTCAGCATAATTTTCTTTAAAATAGAAAAACCACGTACTTGTAAATTGTAAACTCTAAATCATGTTATGATTTTCATGACCTCACCATTTTATTCTTACTTTCAATTGCAAAGTGCTCCTAAACTCTGGTCTCTCTTTCCTCGGTTTTGTCCTCAAGTGACATCAGGATGTAACTAGAACCCTTATTTTTTGTGAACAGTGAACTGCTGATCTCTTCACTACTGAACACCTAGAATGTTTTGTATCAAAAAAACCCATAAAATTCAGACAATTGTGAGATTACAGAAGTGATGATGAAAAGTGTAGTAGAATGGCACAAAGAAAAAAAAAGAAAAATAAAAGAAAACCAGCAGTATTAAAAAATAAAAGGAAAATAAACAGAGGAAAATCAAATTAAAATTTGAAATAAAATGATAAGATAAAGATTATATTCAATACCACTTCTATTGTGTTCTCCTCATATTGTAAGGTTTTATTATAGAATAATTCATTTAGCAGAGGATGAGTATAAAGCAATTTCAGTCTGAAAGCAAGCCAACAGCATTATGGTGATCATTTAGAATTTTTTAAAAATCAACCTTCTTTCAAAAAAGTAAGGGCTCTATTAGAGACATTTTTCACAGGTGGCAGGAGATTTTTTTATGGCTATGTGCACAGATTTGGAACACATAACAAAATCAGAGTGAATGTTTCAAATGGCTTTTGCAATGGGAGAAAGAGAAGAAACAAAGACAAAGGCACAATACCAGCCCTATTTTGCTGGGGTATTTGATGCATTGCCTCATATTAGATTTGGAAACAGGTTTCTTTCCATAAAAGAACCAAATTATGTTGGGTTTTTTTGTTGTTGTTTTTGTTTTTTTTCATTCCTTTAGTCTCCTCTGTCGTGTTCTTTTAATTCCCTGATTTTTCATCATGTTGCTGGTTTAGTTTAAATGCTTTTGTTCTGTGAAAATACACACTACCAATTTTTATGTATGTTTTTTCAGCAGCTAAAGCAGTTTTAGAGGCAGAGATTCAACTGTGCCCACAGATGTACTTTTCTGGTCAGTGCCCAAAACAGGGGAAATATTTGGACTAATAAATATACACCTAATATTTTTTAATATCATCACAAAAGGTGAAAGATGAGGGATGATGTTTTATCAGTGTTATTTATTCAATTTCCATAGCAATGACATTTCTAAGGAGACACTTCCTGAAAAGGTAGCTCTGTGTTTTATGGATTGTTCTCATACTGCTTTCCCTGTGGTTTCTCTCTGCTCTCACTCTCCTTATTCTTCCCCTCTGGCTCTGCCAAAAATGCCTTCTGCTAAATGCCTGATAGAATTTTATATAATTCAGAGGTGTACGTTTATACAGAGAACTGGAGGAATAATGCTCCTAAGAATCCCTAGATTTCTGAATCTGATCAACCATGGGCAATTTTAAGTTTCACTGATATTCAAGAGAAAAGAAGTAACAAGATACTACAGAATCAGTTTCTATGAGAGACAGTAGAGTTTTGCACAAATAATTTACATAATCGCTTTACGTTTTGTGGCATTCTTATAGAAAATAATTTTAGGCAGAAATCTTTAGTTAAGCTATTTCAGTTGAAGAAATTGAGCATTACATCTGTGTAGGACCAATAACACAGTAAAAATAAGTCTGAAAATAAGTTATCTAGTATTTACAGCTCATTCATACATTGATGTTAAATTTGGATTGTGCTGATTGTAAAAGCTTTAAAACTGAATAGAATATAAAAGTAATATTTTATTTCAAAACTCCTCTGTAATTTTCAGGTTGGAACTGTGAATAAAATCTCTCCCCTTTCCTGCCTATGTATCATTCATGAGGGTCTAAAAACATCCCTCTGTGACTATGACGACAACTCTTTCAAAATTTGAATGTAATCCTATTCTTATGTACTGAATTATGACCATCACATCAGAACCCATGGTGTTAGGAATTTCAGATTATCAGAATTCTCGATGATTAGCTCTACAGTGTACATTCTACCTTGTCTCATTTGTATGGTAAAATCCTCCTGATGCTCAGCAGGTGCCCTACTGTTGTATTTTAATGAACTGATTTTTAAACTCCATATAATTTTTAAAAATCTGTCTCAGATGCCCTCTGGAATTTGTAATGAAAAAGGGAAAGAATGCTGATCAAAATTCAGCATTCCTGGCTGAATCCAAGAACTACCTCAGTAAAGGGGCAAGATGATATTTTAAGGTAAAGGACACATTTGGTTTATTTACAGTTGGAAAAATGATACATGTCAAAGTGTTTTGAACATTTTCATCAACACTTTACCAAAACAGGGTAAGGCTTAATTTCTACAAGAAAAATAGCTTTTCTTTATTTAAAAAATTGTTTTTTATTTAAAAATTATTTTTATTTAATTTTTTTTTTACCATTAAAAATATCTTATATGTGTGTGTAAAATGTGGTAAAGTGGCTATATGTATGTATACAATGTATAAAATACAATAAATGGATCCAATAAAGTGTATGTATACAATGTATAAAATCCATTAAATATGTAGAAATAAATTATACATTTAATAATTGTCAACTACATACTTAATTTAGATATAATCATAATACGTAATGTGTATGCCTATATGTTACTCATATAGGATATATGAAGTTATCTAAATTAGATAAAAATTTCTTCTCTGATCCATTTCAGAGTTATGCACTAAACTGTTTTTTTTCTCTAGGTTAAGATTTATACTAAAAAAAAAAAAAAGTAACCTTAAAGTAAGTTTCCTTTTAACAAAAGATCATTCTCTGACTGCATCTAATTGGCCTCATTTATATCCATGTAAATCTAGAGCTAGTTGGTTTGCATCAGTGGATAGTATAATTGACTAATGCAATTGAGAACCAAATTTCTTGCCCTAACCTTCCTAGCAGTCAGTTTAATTTTCCAGTGTTAGTAGTTTTATGCCCCAGGTATGCTTCAACAGTTAGAAGTATTCAATTAACTGTGTTTCAGTGACTGTGATTTTACGTCTTAGTTTCATTCAGTTATCTTTCCCTCCACAGTTTCTCTTTCTTCTTGCTTTTCAAGATTTAATCTATCCAGGAAGTCCTGCTGCACCTATCAACTCACTAGTCAGGTTTAGTGTTCAGTGTTAATAGGGGAAGCCATTTTTGCTTCTCTAAATAAATGCTAAATTAGGCATTCATTTCTGTCCATGAAACATACACTTTTGTCCAGACTATACACTGTTTGCAGTAATCAGATCATGAAATAATACACTGAAATAATACCATGTAAAAATAAATGTGATGTGGTTTTGTAACTTGATTTTCTCCTGTTCAGCAGTCATTAAGATAATATTCAATGGGAGGAAGTGAATAGAAACACTTGAAGTGAAATTGTGGAAGATTAAAACCCTCAGAAAAATCTGTTGAGCCTTTAGAATTCTTGAATTCCAAACTGAGTAAAACAAGAGGGTTTTTTTATATAAATTCTCCATTATGACTTCTGAAACTAAAGAATACCATAGGAAAAATCAGGATTTCTTTGTATAGGTCTGTATATGAACCCAGGCGTCTATTCAGTTGCTCTTTATGGTGGGTTGACCCCAGCCAGCAACTAACCCCTGACCCTGTCCCTCACTTACTTCTGCCCCAGTAGGATAGGAGTAAAATCTGAAGAGTTGAAGCTGAAAACTCGTGGGGTGACATAATGCAAATTTAATAGGTGGAGCAAAGCAATGCATACAAGCAAAGCAAAATAAGAATTTACTCACTATTTCCCATTACCAAGCAGATGTATATCCACATCCAGAAAAATAAAAACCAAATCCTGAATTAAAAATCTCAAGTTATTACTAAGGTATATTTTACACATTACTTCACCAGTCTGTATTTTATTTTCCTATTTCTTGGTTCATTCTTATTTTTTAATTCACATTATTCTTTTTCCTTTTCTTTCCTAAACACTTTTCCTTACAAAAGATTTTGGCTCTGTCCTTTTTTTTCTTTTTTTCTTTTTTTTCAGATTTTTGGTACTAAGTGCCTTGAATGTCTTTTCATGTTTAATAAAGTTGTTTCTTACTTTTCTTTTTCAGTTTAAACAGTCTCTAGCTATTTTTTGTTCTGACCTCTTCCTCTACAAACATCTTTCTATGCTTGTTTCTTTCTTCCTTTGTCTTTGATTCTTCTTTCTATATATGATTTACATACACATTTTTGCAGATAATATCTCTTTTTTTTTCCTGTGTGCTGTCTCCATTTTTGTGTAATTTTATGTTTTCCTGTGATTACTAGTTTTACTAATGAAGAGATTATGAGATTGTGTGTTGAAAGTATTCTCATTCCTAAGACTCTCTATTGGTCTTTAACATACTGAATTCTTAACAGGTTCAGGTCTTGTTCCTGAATTCAGGCTCCAGTAGAACTCTTCTATTGCAAATAAAGAAAAGAACTGGATGGAATGTCTGGCTGAGATCTGGAACATAAGGAGCTAGTGTTTGCAAACAGACTGTTTTAATAGACATTTTAAAATATTTCTCATGATTTTGAAAGGACTTACATGCTCATCAAAGTTGAGCAGCTCAATATCTTTATGTAATAGGAGGAAAAGACACACAGGATAGCCAGGTCTCTATTACTCTGTCAAAGGAACCCTTTCAAAAAGATGAAATGTCTGAAGTCTGTGGAAGTCTAGCTTCAGTTTTGCTTTTAAAAGATAAGATCAAGCATCTGCCAAAATACATTATTCACAGAGACACATTCTACTGTTTCTGTAATGTAGATAACTTGAGGCCTATGTCTCCTGGCAGTGTTACTATTGCAGCAGAACTGCCAAGAGGGAAGGGTTATTTACAGTCACTGGAAACAGCTCTTCCCTGACTATGGGTAGGCTTTTGAAACTAAGCTTGTATATTGGAAAAGTGAGAGAATTTCCTCTATATGTTTTATTTCAAAGACAGCAGGGGGTTGTAGTGAATATTTTTCTTGCTCTGATTTTGTTATCTGGGTACTTCTGGAGACATGACCTATTTCTTTTATCCTTTTTTCTAAAAAAAAAAACCAAGCCCAACAAAAAACTACCTAAAATGAAAACCATCCTTCCCCCCCAACTCAAAAAAAATCACTCTTTTTTTACTTCTTACCATCTTTCCATTAAATCTAAATTTCCTTCCTGCTTTTCATGTAGAGAAAATTCAGTGAGATGGGATGGACTGCAAACTGTGCTTAAAGTAAATTGAATTAAACTTTTGGCTATGATGAATTGCCTGTCTGAGGCCTCATCTAAGCCACTGAACTTCCCATGAATCTGCAGAAACACCTACATCTAGAGACTGAAAAGAAATACCTACCCCAGAGTTTTGGGAAGTGCTAGGCATTGAATCCTGCACAGGTTCTGCTTGGCATGTCTGGCTGACATGGTCAGGCTCTGGTCAGAGCCTGGTCAGATTGCTCAGACCATTCCCCTAAAGTTTTAATGTCCTGCAATTTGTCTTCTGATATCTTGTTCCCATTTGCAATCATCAGATTTTGATTTTTCAAGAAAAAGGGCCTCTGCGCATGTTATTTCAATATCAGCTACAGCGAAGCCAGAATACTTGCTATTTCATATACTTAGGAGCACTAATTAGAGTTAATACAGAAATGAAAGGCTGTGGACAAAAATAATATTTTTTTCCAATTAAAAATTACCTAGGAAGCTGGCTTAGGTGGGGCAAATGAGAATTTGGAAGGAATTTGAATAAGATAGGCAAGTTAATAAATGCCAGTTGCTTGTCACTAGTTAACAAAATAGTCCAATTTTCAGCCATAAATACAATTTGAAATCTGTTGTTCTTATAATCCTTGTTTGCATATGTAACAGATTTTTAGAATAATTGTAATTCTTACCTGAGGTAACATATGTTGTGCCTATTTTGAGCTAGTCTTCTTCTCTTTGTAACCAAGGAAGATACACAAGCATGCAATGAATTATTGCAGACTAAAATCAACTGTCTAACTTAGGAAAAGTTACTTTAAATGGATCTGTTTTAAAAGTTTCTGCACAGATTACAGAGGAATCCACATGAATTAGTTTATAGTAGCCCCTACACTTTAAAGGGCTGGAGTTAAGAAGGCTCCCAATCAGGGTTAGAAAGAAATGAGTGATGCTATCAAAAGAAGAAAATTTAAATATAGAGGCATTTAAGACTGATACTCAAATGTTTGGGTTTGGTGGTTTTTTTGTTGTTGTTGTTTTTGGTTTTGTTTTTTTTGCTAAAACTAGATATACTTACAAATAAAAAAAACATTGATTCCTTTCTGACAAATCACAGTATAACTCTTGGTGGCACCCAGCATATCTGAATGTTATCTTGCTGTTACTACACCAACCCATCTAATAAGTCTGATGTCACACTGCATGCCTTACTCAAACTATATAAAGGGGAGATGAAGTGATTCAGAGGAAGTGCCAGGTTTCATCTGGCATTGCATATATAACAAAAATTTAATTAAGTAGAATTTAATTATTTACTAAATGAAAACCAAACATCTCCATTCTAATGGGACCACAAAACACGTTGCACAAGCTTATTACTCATAAAAAATGATAATTCACACCAGCTTTCGGATTATTTTTACCTAATGGTTTCTCATGCATATGGCTGTTTTAGACTGAATTCAAAATTCTCCTGCAGAAAGCACTACAGTATTTTATAGATTTATTTTAAGCCTCAATTAACATGACATTCAGCAACAGAGAAAATGTCTTGTTAGTGATATTTCTTTTATCATAAAGTAATAATGATAAATGCCAATAAATACAAGGCACTGTTTGATTATTGTTGCTTTGTATTGAATGTAATGTTAATTCTAGTGTAGGACGTGCTTAAATGGTTTCTATATGTTGATTATATTTGAGGATGAAGCTAGCTTTTCTTCCAGTTTCTGTATGAAAATATATCACTTAGCTTTTTAAAATCTGATTCTACAAAATGGACATTTTCAATCCTAATTATTTTACTTAAATAAAATAGAATATAAAGAAAACAAACCTTTGTACAGAGTGAGCATAATTAACCTTCTAATCTTGTGTATATATGAAGCTGGGTAGGTTGCCCAATTCATCCAATAAGAATCATTAATATTATTGATATATATAAAAAATATACATATATATATATATGTATATAAATATATGCATACTTTTTTCCACACTCTCATTTACTTCATATACTTTAATAAAATAAGGTCTGTCTTTAAGGTGGCAATATTTGTCATTAACAAAAATATACCAAAGCCCCATAACACAATTTTTGGATGTATTTTCTAGGATGCTGGCTACATTTTATAAAAGCAACACTATAGCTTTCAGCATTTTATAGGTATCCTAGAATCTTGTAAACTGTTCAGGAATATAATTTTCCTCACATGAAGGTTGCTAGGCAACAGCACTCACAATATTTTTGTTGACCACAAACATAGCCCTGTGTGGTCTTGGGAAGAAGAATACATTTTCATTTTTATGTTTAAGAGAAGGTAAATGCTAACTTTAATCTCCATGGAAACAGATTAATAATAAGAAAATACTGACTGATATTTTATTAAAATTCCTTCACTTAAGCTACCCTGACTTTATTTCCTATAAGTGTTGGAAGACACATATTAAAACAGGGAAGGCTTGCTATCAGGAAAATTCACCTCAAATTTATGAGAAAAAATTCATTATACATTGACTGCTTTGTTCAGTTTGATCTTTCTAAAACACTGGTTACTTGGTGTGGGGGAAAGGAAAAAAACAATTTTGGATTAGAAAATGTGAATACAGCTAAAATACTGTTCTACTGTATCTACTATAGAAAAAACATTGAATAAAGGAGTAGGTAGAAGCACAGAGGTACACATAGCTTTGACAATTACCTCCATCCAGTATCCCTGAAACCGAAAGCTTTGTGGATCATCAAATCCAGACTAGACCCCAAACTCTATCCTGGCCTCATCTGTGATCTGTAACAAGAGTGAGATCTGGCATTAGGGTGGAACTAAACTTTTTCTTCGACCTCTCTCTGCTCCCCACAGATGACTTATTACATGCAGAGTATTTCAGGACAATATTTAGAGAGAAGCTGACACCATAGCTATCTTATAAGATACATCAGTGCATAAAAGGTAATGTTTTACGTACGTAAAATGATTTTGTGTTACTTTTTTCTTAGCAATAGGAGTAGCTACCTGTAATGGCTGTTTTGTTTGTGGTTTTGTTTACCATAAAAAAATTGCAGTTTAAGTTTTTTGAAGCATAATTGTGATTGATATTTTCTGGATATAGTTTTAGACTAACGCATGTGGGAGTATTATGGTATTTTTTTCAGTAGATGATTTACAAGTAGAGATGTTAATGTACTGTGAAATGTAAATATAATGAGTGACTAAATACAGTAGAAAAGAGTAAAATATACTCAAATATATTAATACTGAGAACTTAATACTAAAACATTACAAGAAAATATTCATTCAGACAAAATAAAATGGATTATTTATGTATTATTAACTAAATACTACATGAAAATGCTTTTTCACCAGTTCAGTTTAGTTCAACTAAAATGCTTTTAGCATGATTATTTGCTTGCTATGAGGAATACTGGATATTTGTGTATACTAAATTTAATATTTCCTTCTTCAATAAGGTGTTTATGTTTAATTCTTATTGTAACTAACAGGTCAAGGGACTTTCACATATATTTACCACTAAGTTTTATGTCCTTAGGGAAGCAATACAGAAAACAGTATGCAGAATCCCATGAGAAGTTTGAAATTAAGCAAGCTCATTCTACTCTACAGAAATTTCCAAAAAAAGTTATATTTTGTGTAAAGTTCATATTCAGTATCTTATGAGTGAATATTTATTTAAAATTACTTCAAAAAGTCTAGCTTGAGTGAAACAGGAATAAAGCAGGAAATTGAGGCACATGTAGAATGAGTGGATTAAAAACAATAATAGAAGTGTTTATAGAAATGTAAAGAGATTATATTTTAAATGCTGCCGGATATTAAGAGATGAAAATAAACCAACTGAAAATATGGTAAGTAAAAAGTAAACTTTTGCATCTGGTTAGATTAAAAATAAGTCTTAATGCATTAGAGCCACAGATGACTTGCAAGAGTAAATTTCACATTTCTGTGTGGGTATTTCAAAGGTTGCATGAAATGAAGTTTCTCTTTTGATCCATATCAATTTGTAAAGGTAGGCAATTCAGCTCGCTTCATGAAATATATTCTTATGAAGCATGACAAAATCCAATTTACCAGTAAAATCCATTTAAATTAAAATCAAAGTATAATCTTCATATGACTCACTGCTTGTACCATAATGCTGAAACGCGATCAGATACCTATGCTTTACATTTTTCTATCCTGATTATTTTCAGCCCTATTCATCAGAAATTATCTTCAGTGAAAAAGCCGCAGGAAGGTGACATATCTTATTTTCTTACTGCAACAAACTCTTCAAGCAAGAAACTATACCAAGGGGTATTTGACAGATATGCCTGAGAACTGCTAGTGTTTGTGTACCTGGTTAGTGATACGAATGTACCTACCTGCCTCAGAGTGGAAATTTATCTTTCTTCCTTTTCTGAAAAATAGCTCTAAAATAATTGTAGAAAAAGTTCTTCACAGTACTTGAAGAAGTTGGGGGTTTTTTGGTTTTTTGTTTGTTTGGGAATATCCTTTTTTGAGGGACCAGATGGAGGGACCCTCCTCCATCGGACCATCATAGGCTGCTCTGTAGGTAGCCATAACCAAGTCACCCTTGCAACTCCACCCCATCCAAATCCTCATTAACATCTCCAAAGGGATTGCTGGAGAGGAAGGAGATAGATAGGTTCTGCACATGTCCCAGGGTCTGGTAGAGATAAAGACTGGAGAGCAAAGTGGGCGGAGGTCTGCTCCAGTTGTTCAATCTGATGTGTCTCAACCACCCTTACTAAGTGAAACAGGTCTAAAATATGAGGGGCTGTGTTGGTGTTTTGGGGGATTCTAATCAACATCAACCCTCCTTCGTTGGCTGCCTCAACAATTGGAAATAGGACAGGTGATTTTCTCTCTCTCTCTTGCTCCCATACGTGTTCTGTCTTCCATGTCTTTTAGCTCCCTGTCATCACAACCCAGTGGATGTTTAAAATTGTTATTTAAGTCACGGGGTGATGTGAGGTTCCAATCAGTGGAATAGTCTTTGCCTCAAAAGACAATATTAAATTGAATAGAGTTGGCTGGAGTGAAGCCAGCTCATATCAATAAGGACTGATGCCTCAAAGGTGATGAGGACTGATAAGCCTGGTGGAGATCTCCTTCAGGTGGGCCTGCCTTCAATGGCCCTCTCCACATGGCAACTGGACCCCCTGGGTGGCAACATTCCTGAGGGCCAGTCTTCAATGGCCCTGTTGGAGGTGGGGACAACACCTTGCTCAGTATACTCAGTAGTGACTCACTACTCAATGCTCAGTATGGATCTTGAAACTTCTATCTGAATCAGATTTAATATTGGAGTTATCAAAACGTTTTACAAAACCACCAATGCCCATAGACATCAATTACTGAATTCCTATGTGAAACTTTAAAAATTTGCTCTGATCATGGTCAAAGAGAAAGAGAGAGTTACAGTAATTATCTACAGTGAGAATGTACTTAAAGGTACTTTGAAGGATCAAAAACCTTCTGAATAAAGCTGCTAGAACATATTTGACAGAAGAAAAGTACTCTGTCTTTTAACAAGGCAGTAAAAACAAAGCAAAGAATTCAGTTACGTCATGGTTAATACTGTAGGATATTGAGACTTGTTAGACGGAAAAAGGGAGGGGTTTATCCCAGTAAAATATTTTTTATTAAATATTCAGTCTCCTAAATTGTTTAAGACAGGATTGAAAATATTAACGTACTTTTATCCTTTCTTTTATAAGATCTAATAATGTTACTTTTCACAGATATTTGACATAGAAATTTTGGAAAACAAACAAGTGGCTTTTCAAAATCAGCTCACATGCATGTTTGTATGTGACTGACTGAATGAAGCAAGATTTTAAGCTAAAATGTAGGGGTGGGTTGTAACATTTTTAATTTGGACTTCTGATTAGTTTCCAAATTTCAATGCATGGTCTGGAAATTATGTTGAATGAATAAAATATCAAGTATCATCAAGTATCATGCTTTTAACCATTTCTATGTGTATCTGTAGAGCAAAGAACCAATTGATAGCAACCTTTAACATTTTCAAACATAAAGATTACTCTGGGAGGGGAGGAGGAATACTCGATGATCCCCCAGCTTGATGGAAAGAGTTTTGGCACAGATTTCCTCTATGCCCTGGAGCAAATAAGTTAATTAGCAATAAAACAAAAAATGAATAATTAAAAAAGCACCTATCAGTTATGTGAATCCAAACAGTTCTTATTATCCCATAAACTTCTAGGAATTAATCATAGATAGAATCATAATATGGGAGGGTTTGGAAGGGCACTCTGGAGATCATTGAGTCCAACCCCTCTGCCAAAGCAAGATCACCTCTGACAGCTTGCACAGGAACGCATACAGACAGGTCTTGAAAGTCTCTAAAGAAGGAGACCCCACAACCCCTCTCTGGGCAGCCTATTCCAGTGCTTCATCACCCTTATCGTAAGAAAGTTTTTCCTTATGTTAAGGTGGAACTTCTTGTGACCCAGTTTATGTCCATTGCCACTCATCCTTATCACATGACACCACTGAAAAGAGACTGGTCCCTTCTTCTTCACACCCACCCTTCAGATATTTGTAAACATTAGTAAGGTCCCCTCTCAGTCTTCACTTCTCCAGAATAAACAGCCCCAGGTCTCAGCCTTTCTTCATAAGACAGATGTCCAGTCCATTAATCACCTTTATAGCCCTCTGTTGGACTCTAGTATATCCCTGTGCCTCTTGAACTGGGGAGCCCAGAACTGGACACAATAGGCCAGATGTGGTCCCACAAGGGCAGAGTAGAGGGGAAGGAGAACCTCCCTTGACCTGCTGGACACGCTCTTCTTAATGCACCCCAGGATACCATTGCCCTTCTTGGTTACAAGTGTAATTGCTATCCAATGGATAACTTATTGTCCACCAGGACTCTAAGGTCCTTCTCCATTCAGTCAACCGCTAATTTGTGATGGTGCATGGTGTTATTTCTTCCCAGGTGCAGGACTCTACACTTATTCTTGTTTAACCCCATAAGGTTCCCCTTTGCCCAGCTCTCCAGATCTCACTGAATGGCTGCACAGTCTTCCAGTGCATCAGTAATCCTCCCAGTTTTGTGTTATCAGCAGACTTGATGAAGATACACTGTCCCCTCCTCCAGGTCTTTGATGGAGATGTTGAGTAAGATTGGACCCAGAACTAACCCCTGGGGAGTCCCCCTAATTAACCACTGGTTAGAGGTCTCCAACTCAACTCTGCACCACTGATCCCTCTGAGCATTATTGTTTAGCCAGCTATCCATTCCACAGTCTGCTTTTCTAACACACACTTCCTGAGCTTGCTCACAAGGTTGTTGCTCATAACAGTTTCAAAATCCTTTCAAGTCAAAGTAGACAACATCCACTGCTCTACAGACATCTACCTATTTAAGTCACGCCATCATAGAATGTTATCATATTAGTCAAACATGATTTCCCCTGGGTGAATCAATGCTAGCTACTCCTGGTTACTTTTTCTTTCCTGTTCTTAGAGATGACCTCCAGAATGAGCTGCTCCATCACCTTTCCAGGGGTGGAGGTGAGGCTGACTGGTTTGTAGTTTCTTGGATATTCCTTCTTGCCTTTCTTGGAGATTGGAGAGACACTGGCTTTCCTCCAGTCCTCAGGCACCTTTCATGTTTTCTGTGATCCTTCAATAATGATGGAGAGTAATAAAGCAATATCATCAGCCATCTCTCTCAGAACTTGTGGGTGCATCCCATCAGGTCCTGTGGATTTGTATATATTCAGTTTATCCAAATGATCTCTAACCCACCCTTTATTGAGCAATGCAGACTCTTCCTTTCTCCAGGCTTTCTCTCTTACTTCCTGGGTCTGGGGTTCCCATGGGCTGGTCTTAGCAACATAGAGTGAAGCAAAGAAGGCATTTGGTAACTCTTCCTTCTGTTCATTCTCTGTTACCAGGGATCCCACCTTATTCAGCAAAGGGCCCACATTTTCCTAATTCTTCCTTTTATCAATGATATATTTGAAGAAGTCCTTCTTGTTCTCTTTTACTTCATTTCCCAGATTTCATTTTAAGAGGAGTGTTGCATTCTTACATACCCTGACACCCTTCCTATAATTATGCCAAGTGGCCGGTCCCTTTTCCCATGAACTTCCTTCTTCCACATGACTTTTTTCAGCAGCTCCTTGCTCATCCATGTAGGTCTCCTTTCTCCTCAACTTGATTTTTCACTCAAAGCAATACACTTACCTTGATCTTGAAGGAAGTGATATTTGAATATTAACCAACTCTCTGCCCTACCTTCTAGGGTCTTAGCTCATGGGATTCCTTCAATTAGGTCTTTGAAGAGGACAAAGTTAGCCCTCCTGAAGTCCAGGGTTGTAATCCTACTTACTACCCTTCTTCCTTATAGGATACTAAACTTTACCATGTCATGTTCACTGCCACCAAAGATGCCCCCAGCTGTCACATCTCCAACCAGACCTTCTTTATTTGTTATTACAAGGTCCAGTAGCACACCTCTCCTTGTTGGCTTTTCCACCACCTGAATCAAGAAGTTAACATCAATGCACTTAGAGACCTTCTGGACTCAGTATGCCTAGCTGTGTGGTCTTTCCAAAAAATAGCAGGGTGATTGAAGTTACTCATGAGCACTAGGGCATGTGAACTTGAGGCTACTCTCAGCTGTCTGTAGAAGGCCTCATCAACATCTTCTTCCTGGTTTGGTGGTCTGTGGTAGACATCCGCAACAGTTTCACCCATATTTGAATATCCCTTAATACTTAAGCATAAACTTTCAACACATTTTTCCTCCCCTTTCAGCTTCCTGTTGCGACTCTGCCACTCAGCAGAGATCACCCACCTGCTTGCAGCACACACAGCAGTTACCATGACTGTCACTTGCTGCCAGTGAAAGACACTGACATTCCCTGCAGCCTGTGACCTGGATGACTGCGTGTTTCTGTGGGGCTCCAGCTGGGTTTCCACATTCACCCTGGCTAATATTGAGAACATGACCTTCTGCCTGATGGAGATAATTGCTGAGCTCTTTCCAAGAGGGTGACAGCCACCAATAGGGCTCACCTGTTGTGTGGGCAGAGCTGCTGTTCCTCTGCACACCCTACTTCTACGATGGTGGTTGAGTTTAAATCTCCCATTATTACCTCGGAGACACCCGCTGCCACATCAGCCTTTCAGCCTCACATGCCAGAGCTGATGACTCCTGTAGGGTCTCTCTGCTCTCCCTTGGGCCTCCCTGGCCCTGATAACCCCCAGTCTGAGACAATCGAGTGAACAGACAAAGAACTTAGTGTTGCTGTTGCCTTGCTCCTTGTGGTCCTGCTGCCTGGCTCCTCTGTTTCGGATAATATTTCTATTTGGTAGAGAAACTGAGGAATAACTAGTGAGATTTCACTGATGCAGAAACTGAATTTCTCTTCTACATAGATATGATCAGGATCAACTAAGTAAAACTTAACTAGAAGTCTGTACTGTATTTTTGTAATCTAATTCCTGATGTATTTATCAAAAATATTGCTAATTAACAATTCTGATATTTGTCAATTTATTTTTTTAGGATAGTTTCTTTAATGCTTGCAAAATATGCAGATTCAGTTCTGATGAGGAAGTTTGCTGATATGCTCAGAGCCCTAAAAATGACTTCATGCTTCAAGAATTCTTCTTACCTACCATGACTTGCTTTCTTTCCTGATGAGTCCATGAAGAAAAAAAGCATGAAGAAAATTCATGTTCAGATGATGTGCAGTGCTTTGAATACCTTACCAGTTTTTTTACTGAGGTTCAGCTTATTTATATTTCTCTCAAAACAAATCTGAAGTGAAAAAAATTGTACTCATTTGTTTTCAAAAACTGGGGGAGAAAATCAGTTTTATTGGTTACACTTTGTCTGAATAGGCTCACTCGACCCCAGTAGCCAGATATAAGTTTAATAAAAAAAACATTTCATTACACCCCTAAATAGGAGCTGAATTGCATTTTTAAGATTCTAATCCAGACTAATTTAAATCACTTCTCAGCAGTTTGTGTCAAATTTAAAAGGATGTGGTAAGGTTTTTCATTTGATGTCCCAGGCAATACTTGTTTACATTAGTCACCGAGGAATAAATGCTCCTTTTCAATTTATTAGCACTTAAAAGTGATTATTCACCCTAGCAGAGAGCAGCAACCTGCGAAGAGGAAATATATAGTTTATTCTCAGTTATTTATTATTCCAAGTTTCTTTTATTTCATGAATGTTAAATAAGTCGTAGTGAGGGCAAAGTCAGAGCATTATTTTCTTAAGTTCTAATTACTCTTCATGAGGACATAAATATGTTTTGCCCTAACCTCTATTTTAATGATAAGATCAGTTTTGTTTTGAGGTGTGTTTAAAAGAGGGGAAAAAAAAATATTGAGAGAGTGCAAGCTTATTTTAATGTCCTATGTTTAAAATTGAATAGGAATGTCAAGTTACAAGATGAGAAACTTCCATGTATGTTTCAATGTATGTGTATATGTTTCTCCTAATTCTCCTGCGAGGGAGTTAGTTGACAAAAGATTTACCCCAAATAAGAAAAATCACAGGTTTTGTTCTCTCCCTTGAGGTACTTGTAATGTTCAAATGAATGCTAGACTGCAGTATATTTTTTAAAAATCCAACTCGCTATGAACTTCAAAGTAAAAACTACAGATCTGTTCTTCTCTTTTCATGTTCATGTTGCCATCTGATTTCCTTCTGGACATCATCAGAATTGTAGTTTGATTATTTTCTGTAAGTCTCTGTTACAGAGCAAAATTTGTCTTCTTTTCAACACTTAATATTTCAATCAATGAAGTAAAAATTTTCAGATAATATTGTAATGTAATTTAATGAATGATAGAAACAAACATAAAGACTATTTAGGAAAATAAAACCTAGGCTTATATTTTGAAAACAAACAAACAAACAAACAAAGCCACAAAATTAGTTTGTTATTAAAATTTCTTCATATTTTATCCTGAAATAAGCTTTTATTCAACACTAAGGATAGCTTTAGACATTTTACTAATATTGAGTGGAATTCATTAAATCCAGACTTTTAAATTCACTATCTTATCTAATTTAATTATGTTGGCTCCTTCTACAGATAACAGAAAGACAGATGAACAAATACAGAGCTCTTAGACATTTATAGCCCAGTAACAGAGATATTTCTGATTGCTAAGGTGTTGCTTACACTTCTATACTGATTAAAGAGTCTATATGTTAGCTTAATTTTGATCATCTGCAGTATATAAAAACTGATTAATTTAAACATGGTTAAGCTTTTTTAGCACATTTATTTGTTTCTGCTCTGTTGTGTCGAGTTGATGTTAATAAACAAACAAATAAATTGCTGTAGGCTTTAACTGGAAACATGATGAGGATAGGTCTGCTTTGAAATTCAAACAAGCTTCTAATGTCACTTTTGCATATTTCAATCTTCTAGTGTATGAATTTCAACAGAAATAATGGAAAATTGTTTAAAAAAATCTGGCAGTGATTTTTTAGTCATGGGCCCATACATGAAATGTCTTGGTAGAGCTAAACATAAACCTTTGCTTAGAGTCAGTGACTGGAGTGAACAAGTAGGTAAGCATCTATGAGAACACAAAACACCTTGTCAAAGGTAGTAACAGCTTTATGCTACTTTATAGTAGCTTTATTTTGTGAGTGTTTGTGTGCATCTTCATGAGTCAAGTTTATCAGAACAGCAAGATAGCCTTGAGAAAATTATATCCCTGTCTTCAAACAAACAAAACAAAAAAAAGGAAAAAAATGCAAATGCATGTAGAATTAAAATGGTTTGAAGTCTTTATTTCTGTACATTCCAGACTTGAGGCTTTTTTTCATGTTTCTTCTGTCTCCTCCTTTCTCCTTGAGATAAAGATAAATTCACATTTCCATTAGAAACATTTTTTTTCAGTCACACAAAAGATCTTCAAAAACCCTCTTCTCAATTACAACTTCATGGTACACTTGCTGATCATCATCAAAGTTCTCCCTTGAGAATGGTTAAAAGGATTGAAAAAATTTTTTTTACTTATATATGTCTGCAAGAAATAGAAAAAAAAATAATGACGGAGAGCAGTTAACAAATTGTGATGAGTTATATTGGCTTGAAAGCGAAAAAGTGCACACTGCAAATAATAAGCAAAATAATGTTTAATATTTTGTATACCTTATGTTCCCCTGCTTTGACATGTTTGTAATTTGAAGTATCTTTGGCAGTTTACTGGATGCTGCAGTGGGCTGCAATATATCATGAATCTGAATGAGAGTTTTCAACAATGATACTTGCTGCATTTGATACTGAACTCCAGTTTACTTGTGATGTTTCAGCTGGAATGTATGGGATTTTTCCTTTATGGCTGAATTGTTTTCTAAACCTTAAGTAGCAAAGTTTTACTTGTAAAATTCAATAGAGAACAAACAATATATTGTTGGGTTTCAATATTTTTACTTTTTACAGTAACAAAAAAAAAAAAATCCTGTCTTGGTAATTTATTCACTGTTAGCATGTATTGATATGCTAAAAAAAAAAAAAAAAAAAAAAAAAATTTTTTTTCCCTTTAGCATCTGGATATTTTCAAAATGCTGCAGTCCTTGAGGAATAGATTTTACATTTTTCTTCTTTCCTAATACATTTTTGAACAGTTGTAAGTCAAGTAACCACAGTGGGTGGTTATAGCTCTTAATAAGAGGCAATAAAGGACATCAGATACCTGAAGCTTTTGCTAGAGCTTTAGAGAATACAGTTCATTCAAGAGTGGAAAAAAAAGTTGATAGCACCTCAAATCCTCTAAGTCTTCACAGATGTACATGGAGTAGTAGCTTCCCTACCACCTCTTAACAAGGAAAGATAAAGATCACACAGTGAGTTAGAAGCTTAAATAAGTGAAATACAAGAGGTTTGAAAAATTCTGGATAACAGAAAAGGGTTGTAAGTATTTTGGAAAGAAAACCAGAAGCCCATAATGTTTCTTTTAATTTTTGTGGAGAATAAGTGTTTCCAAGACAAAGAAACATTGTTTCATTGTTTCTAGGGGAAAATACTGGAGACAGGATAGTTTACATAAAGCTCTGAGAACGGAGTAGTTGTTGCTGAAGTCAGATTAAAGCTATAATCACATAGCTGTGTCTTCAAGTCATTGAGCTCACATTCTTTCTCACCCTGAGAAAGAATTTTCCAGCCTTTCTCAGGCCTGGTTTGTTAAAAACTCTACATTTAAACACTTCCATGCCTCTGTACATCTGTGAGATGTGTAAACTTATTTAAGCAAATTTCAACCCAGTTTTCATGGGGGTGTAGAAAAGTAGGTCTAGTGAAGTCAAGATAACTTCAAATCTTTGAATTATCTATAGACTCCAGGAAAACTGACTATCTTGAGGAAAAATGAAAAGTTGAATCTATTACCCCCACTGGCTTTTATTTTTTGTCATATTGCACAGCAATAGAATAATTTAGGTTAGAAAGGACTTCAGGTGTTTTGTATTACCAGTCTGAAGGATGCTAGCCTACTTTCTTATTCCTTGAGTAAAAGCTACTACACAACTTTTATAATTTTCACTAGTGCTCTCTGGACCTTTTCAAGTGATACTTTAGCCTTTTTGAAATAAAGGGGCAAGATCTGCACATTGTATTTCAAGTGTGGGTAAACCATGGATTGATACAGTGATGTAATTATGCATTTGTTTTATTCTTTATTAATTTACTGCTAAATTATAATGTTTTTCACTTTTTTGGGCCTCAATGGATACTAAGTTTATGTTTTCATGGAAAGATCTTCTCTACCAAACCCCCAAGTAGTTGTTAATTGCAGAAGCAGATATTATTAGTAGACAACTATACATCTAGAGAAAAAGAAGGGTTCATTAGAACATCTCAGTAATGCTTGTGATATAAACTGTCCATGTAAATGGACAAGGTGGGCTAGTCACATGAGAACTCCACAATTTTTTAAGCCAAAGGTTTGAGTGATGTCTGTTTAAAAGTTGATTCCTGGTGTCTTGGTTCTTCTTTCTATAGAGAACCATTTAGTTAGTGAACTATAATTCACACTGGAAAAAATATGAAGAAACAAGGTCTTCAGATATTTTCCTTACATAAAAGGACAGTATGTGACAGTTTTGGTAATTTTTCTCTAGAACTTTTTGAAATGAAAAAATGGATCCACTCCTTTAAAAATTCTGAGACTTTAATTTTTAAGAGCACATTTACTGCATAGACAAAAAAGTGAAAGATCAGTATAAGAAAATCATTCTTTGATGGCTTAGCAGTAAGGCAGTACTTCATAGGCAGCTTCAGTGTGCTTTTATTGATACGTGTTTTCAACATTGACTCCTCAGAACCCCAAATTAATTATGCCAGGCAAATCCTGCTTTTCAAACTCCATTTTATTAACCCTAGCTTGCAGATCAATATACAAGAGAGCTGAGATTTGAAGACTGCAGGAAGGATTACTGTTGGTGGTTGCACACATCTTTTGGGATGTTTACCTTTACCTAACCTGGATAGAGCTTTTCTCCCTTCTAAACATACAACTTTCTCAAGACTTTTTTTCTCAAGCTCCTTGATTTTTGGATTCAAGGTTTTTGATTATATGACAACCAAAATATATTGTGGGGAAATATGTGCATGCAACCTCTAGAATATGTTTAAATCAAGTAGCGGAAAATGAGACAGAGGGGGAATGCAGGGATACTATTAAAGTTCTGTGAAGCCAAAATATTTTTCTAAATAAAAAAATAAATAATGTCTTTATTAGACTGAGAACAACCAAATTTCCAACAGACCAGTATAGAGTCTTCAGTATCTCACCAGCTCAAACTTGGGGCTCACAATACTGGCTCATACCTTCTACACCTCAGCACAGCAGATAAGTTTTTGTAATTTGGTTTTATGCAGGGTTGTTCAGAACAAATTAAAAAGTCTCCCAATAGACTTCCTAACCAAAAGAACTGCCTATTTACTGAGGAATGATAAATAAATGTAAAGTAAAAATCTTACCTATAAGGTGTTCCTTCTTGGCTTAGGGTACTACTTGCAAAGTGCTTTTCAGAAAATGCACCTTCATTGAATCTGAAGTTAGTTAGAATTAACTAAATTAGCTACAAATGGGTTTTTTCACTCTCTTTAGAAGACAGAAAGGAAATTTATATACCATGAAACATGTTCTGGTTCTGAATAATTTTTCAACTTGCAGAAAAGAGTGAGATGGGTTTTATTTTCTTGTTATTGGTTGCTTGGTTGGGTTTTGGTTTTCTTTTTTTTTTTTTTTCTTTTTTTAAATCTGTTTTTCTTATATAAAAAATTTATATTATTATAAGACCAGTTTCAAGTCAATACTTGATGATATTAGTTTAAAATAACTTTAAGATGTAGGTATATAACACATACTTGAAAAAGTTGTGGAATGACAGAACATTTAATCACTTATTATTATAGAAATAGGTAGTATTTATCAAAGGCAAGAAAACAATGGGCCAAAATTATTGTGAGTAAGGCATGTGAAATTTGGTTCTACTGGAAAACATATGGAAATTAGTATTTACTATTTTGCTGTGAAAGTAGTCAAAATCTATGAAGTCAGACATTTTCATGATTGCAAGTACTGTATATTTAGTGTCTGTTTCATTAATATGGGATAAAAGAGCATAATGCATATGCTTAAAATTATGTATAGATTTATTTTAAAATGAAATTTGCACAATTCTTCATGAACATTTAGCAGATATCAGAAAAGATAAGTTTTACATTTCTGGTAAAGATTAAATAAACTAAATAAATTTCTGAACAGAAGAGCTGTGTGATAATTTCTTTTCCTTTGCTTAAGATGAACACATGACAGTATTGAGTCATTTTTTACCATTTTGTAAAGAGAAATGTGAACAGTTCATTTATCTGTACAGACCTGAGATACAATGCCATTATTTAATACTTATTTAACAATGTTTCCATGATTTTAGTTGGAGATATAAACATCTGATATCAGAATGTAATAATAATTTTTGTGAGGTTCTCGTTGAGCTCTGTGTGTTTGTATGTAGATTGATGTTATATACATTGAGAGCTTTCACAGCTAGAGCTGTGAGGGGTGTCACCAAATATAGTCAAGCCCATAAAATACAATGTATGGTCCTAGGACACTGAAATGTAGACTCTTGAAGGAGTCAAATTTTCAAAACATGTTTCTTCTTCAGATCTGTTTCCTCTCATTTTTCTCTTTGACAGGTTGATATTTCTGAGCTTTTTTAATCTTCCATCAAAACCCTAGAAAACAGGAATCATCACAAAAAAACAACTTATTTTACTTCTAGTATTTTTTTTTTCCCCCATTATCAGTAGCATATAACATTTCTTTTCCTTATTCACCTTGAATGTGCACTCCAACCCATGGCTGTGTGAGAGATTACTCTAAAATGTCACAATCCAGCAGTAGGAGGAGGAAGATAATTTTTGATGACAGATCAAAACAGAAAGACAGATTACCAGAACGAAGGCACAGGTTTGAGTGGATTTCAGCTGTATGTCATGGCTTTTTTTGTTAAAGATTGTTTCCATCCTGGAAATGAAGATCTGGTGTTATCTGCTTACTAGCCATTAGCTATGCTGTCAAATGTTAATTAAATGGAAATATAATAATTCAAATCTTTTTGTCTGTTTTTATCCAGTGTTTGTAACTCTGTTGGAAAGCGATTTTATTGACTCTTGACCTTGCTTTATAATTAAAGAAAATAAATTAGATTTTCTTTGTGACTATATTTGGAGGATATAAAAAACTCTGAGTTGAAAAAAATCTGAACACTGCTCATTCTGGCATACTCAGTCCTAGTGAAACTATTTTAAAACACATTAAATACCACATGAAAACAGTTTCATCCCATCCCAAGGAAAACAGTGTTGAGGAATCTCCTATAATTACATGACAAGATTAATATTGATACACTAATCAAAAAAGCTCATGAAAGAAATAATCCTTTCATATATCTTTAAAGGTGTCTTGCAGGATAGAACCAGTATACTTTGCAATGTTTACTCAGGACTTTTACCACATTATGCAGCCTTAAACAGACAACAACCCCTGAGGATAAAATTGAATGATAATTTTCTTTTGCTTTGCAGTGTCTGTGCTGGCAGGAAAACTTTTATTGTCTGTGTATTGTCTGAGTGATATGCAGTTCTTCCAATACAGATTTTAAGTACATTTGTAGATGTTTATGTATCTTTGATGGTTTACATAGAACCTGGAAGGGGAAAAATAGTGATAATTTGGAGCTTTTAAAAGAAAATTCTAAAACATAATATGCTCTGCACTAAACCTTTATGGGCTTTTTAGATTTCTAAGTGGTCATTTTCTCAAATGTCAGGGCTTAGCATTTAGCTTCCATACAGAGATATCTGAGAAAGCTATAGAATTAACAATTTACAGAAAAAAATCCTGAGAGGTAACAATATATTTATCAATTTTAGAGGTGCTGTATTACTGTTGAGTAGGGGTATAATTCAGACTTCCAATGTTTCCTGTAAATAATTCTTAAAGTCTCATCAAGAGTACCTGTTCTTCTTTTGCTAAGTAGTAGAATAAACAGAATAATATTACACAAGTGCTTCCAAATTGAAACACACACATACAAAGTTTCACACTAGAGTTGGAGTTTCTCCCTGTTGACTGAGGAAGGTTGTGCAATCTCTTATACCTTCTACATGCTTAATTCAGTTACAGTCATTAAAATTCTTTAAAAGTTTTCACTTTATGTATAGTTTGAGCCACACTCTAGTCATATTACCGAGCATGTTACTGATACAGGGCATGGAAATATCTTTACAGAAAAAAACAACTATGAAACAAATATAAAAGATGTATTGCAAAATTGGGGTATAAAAAATTTTTGTAGTCTTTGTGAGAAAATCTTAATGATCAAAAACTTGCTTGAATTTAGAACTAAAACCTTCATAAGTTCCACTTCTTTGTATATTATTTCTCCACAAAATGAGCGTCACTTTATCAGTTCTAAAGAATATACTAAATGCTGAAATTCCTGTGACATTCCTCATGTTCTTTGAATGCTACTGAAGCTGTGCAGATTTATATTGGGCACTTATTATTCTTTAAAAGGCAGCTTTCATGTGCAGCTGAAATGCAAAAAGAATGAACAGAACACTGAGTTTGAGAGTTGCTGAATTTTGCCTAGTAGGAATATTGCTTCATCAATGAAAGCAAGGATATATCCATTTAGTCAAACATGAAAGCAACCACTTTCTTTCCTTGGGTCTGTACTCTTTAAATTATCTTCTGTTCTTACATCAGCTTCTGTTAGCACTTCAAGGAGAGCAGCAAGTTTATACACCTTTTTATAAAACTGGGAAAAAATGTCATGGTCAAGGTATATGAATACAGCTCACAGATACTAGTCACATTCAGTAACTTCCATTTTTTTTTACTTATTCCTCTGTGAGGTGCACATGGAGCCCTCAATGAAGCCCCACAGATACCCTCAAGGATACTTTCTTCAGAATCTTCCATTCTCACAGACAAGTAGTTTTAAATGTTGCATACTTATATTGGGGCTTGGGGTTTTCTTTGATTGTTTGTTTTAAATCTTTATGTTCATGAGAATAGCAGAAAGATAATAAAAAGTGCTATAAGAATTTTTCCATGGAATCTTTACTAATAGAAGCAACATAATAAAGATAAAAGAGTTTAGGATTCATAGATAATCACAACAGTAAAATTTCAAACAGTTGAATGGAAGTGAGGCTTGCCTTTATCACATCAGTTTTCTGCAATGAAGAAACACTCTCCTAGAGTGTAGCAGGATTTTTTTCTCAAATAAATTAAAGACATTGAAGAATGTGAGTGCTTAATACTGTTAACTCAATACAGAATAAATATACAAAATGGATGTGTATTAGATCAAAGAATGTGTTTTTAGAATGTTGCTGTTAGTATCCCTGAAAATGATAGAGTTTCAAGTATGTCCGAGATTTTCTGAAAACAAGAGTCTCCACTCACTCTAGCTGAACATACATTGAGGAACCTATGTTTCCCCTTTTCCAGCACATGTGAACTTCACTGGACTGCCATGACCTCTCAAATATGAGGGAGAGCACCTTTCCAAATTCATCTGCCAGTTTCCTTGGGACCCATGGATGTTTCTTATCAGATCCCATAGACTTGTGCACCTTCAGTATCTTTAGATGCTTTTCAACCCAATCTTCTCCTACAGTGGGTGGATCTTGCTTCTCCTAGATAATATATATATATTATCTATATATAGAGATATATATATGATATATATATAAAATGGTAATTTATAACTGTAAAAAAAAATAAACATTTTTTAGCCAGTGTAAGAGAAACAGAAATGTACATAAAGCAAAATAATGTTTTTATAATGTGACCTACCTCTTTTGCAAAAGCAATTTATTTAGCCATGCCCAGTAAAATTGTGCCAAGAGAGAGATAACATAAGACTACCTCTGCAGAATTTTATCTACTAAACAACTACATTCTTCAAGCATTATCTCTTTGTTATTGAAGGTATCAAGACCACAATTAGCGAATAAAGTTAAAAGCATGAAAATAACAATTCCATATTTAAAATCTAGTTAAAACCAACCAAGAAATCTAACTTCACTTCTCTTTATAATACATCTTGCAAAAGAAAAAGCCTTTATGCAAATATATGAAAATGTATAACTATCTTTCTGAAAAATGTATTAAAAGTGGTTAACAGAGATGCTTTCTGCTTTTTATCGCACCCCCATCTGCAGTGTTCTCTCAGTTTAGATAAAATGTCAGAGCCAGCTACTTCATAAAATGCTAGGTAGGAGACTTTGTGTCCTAGATTGATCATCAGTATCATCTGTAATGAAAAGAGTGAGGTTTATTAGATTGGAGATTCTGTCCTTTACAGACACCTTTTTTCCTCCTAATTTTTTTTTTTTTTTTTTTTTTTTTTTTTCCCAGAACACAAAAAGAATGCTTTCAATTTATTTTCTTTCATTTATGTACCCAAGTACACTACATGAATACATCAGGGACATATTTTGCTGAGAAAGGGGAAAGTGTAAGACTAACAAAATTAATGGGAAAATACAGATTCTTTACAGTTAGTAATATATCTTGCTTTTCCTTTTTGGACACTTAAATATTCCATAGAATTATAATGTAATTTGATCTTCTGCCAGATTGTCACTACTGACCAGGAACGACCTTTTCCATTCCTCCTCTTATCTTGAATGATCATTACTTGTAAAGCTAAGGAGTTACAATCTACAAAAATAGGAAACAATAATGTGGTAAACCAGATTATTTTCATGTAATTTCATGTAATTCAGTATATATTTTGACTCGAGAAAAAACTAACAGAAAGATACTTAATTATTTTCTATTTTTTGTAATCTATTGAATTGATGACATAACATGAATAATTTCTTGTCAGGAAAAAAAAAAAAAAAAGGAATTTTATATATGAAATGTCAATTTGAAAACAAAAACAACCAGCTACCAGGTAATTTACAAGACACTCGTGATACTAACAGAAAAACTTCGCTGGCTTCTCAGTACAGAAATCTCAATGCATATTGTAGAAAATATATGAAACAAATGGTCTCTCTGTATCAAAATGATGCTTTCAAAAGACTAATTTGTTGCAAATTAGACTAAATTAGAGCTTAAAATGAGAACATTGCTGCCTTGCACTTCACATAACAATGCTGCATCCTAACAATGTGTAAACCATCACAAGATTTAGAGCTCAGCTCAATCAGGGACAACAAAATTAGAAATAAATAGGGAAGGATCAATACAAAGTGTTGTCTGGAATAATGAAACAGACCTTAGGAAGAAAATCTATTTAATTTCTGTCTCAGCAGCTGTACTCTTTGACATCTCTGACCTAGTCCAGTACACCGAAAGGTTATTTATTTTATTGAGAAAAAATGTGGAATTACAGATACTGCAGACACACTATTTTGTTAATCAATAAAGTGGTAAAAGAATTTAATTTTTATTGTTGGGGATACTTGTATTAACAATGCAGTAATTTAATACAACATTAAGAACTACCTTGTATTTTATGTTGTCACAGCAATAAATGCTTAGCTAGAAATGCAACCCACCATGTTTTTCCACAACGATAGAATTTGTGCCAGATGTTTCTGAGCAATTTTAATACTCTCCCACTCTCTGGGCCCGGCCCTCCAGCCAGTTCCTAACCCAGCACAGAGTGCTCCTGTCCAAGCTGTGGGCTGACAGCTTTGTCAGGAGAATGCTGTGGGAGACGGTGTCAAAGGCTTTGCTGAAGTCCAGGTAGACCACATCCACAGCCTTCCTCTCATCCCCCAGGTGGGAGCATAAAAGGAGATCAGGTTGGTCAGACAGGACCTGCCCTTCCTAAATCCATGCTGGCTGGGTCTGACCCCCTGTCCATCCTGTGGGTGCTGTGTGATTGCACTGAGGATGATCTGCTCCATAACCCTGCCAGGCACTGAGGTCAGGCTGACAGGCCTGGAGTTTCCTGGGTCCTCCTACCAGCCCTTTTTGTGGATTGGTGTGACATTCACCAACTTTTCCTTCAGGATTACAGGGGGGCTGTTCAGATTCTTGTCACCTTCTATAAGCTCCAGAACCCAGCTGTCCTCAGGATAACCTGTCTCACTGTTGAAAACTGAGGTAAAGAGGGTGTTAAATACCTCAGCCTTTTCTTCATCTTTGACAACTATATTCCCACCTGTGTCCAGTAAAGAATGGATGTTTTCCTTGCCCCTTCTTTTGCTGTTGATGTATCTGTAGAAGAACTTTTTGTTATCCTTCACAGAGGTGGTGAGATTCAGTTCAAGTTGTGCCTTTTTCTCTCTAATTTTCTTTCTACATGACCTAACTCTATTCCTAAATTCGTCCTGAGTAGTTAGCCCTTTTTTCCATAATTGGTAGGCCCTCTTCTTAACCCTAATTCCTTTCAAAGTCTCCCTGTTCAGCCAGTCTCCCTGTTCAGCCAGAGACCAGTGTGGTCTCATCCTCCTGACATCTCCTGTTGCACTGTCCTGTACATTTTTAAGTATTTATAAAACCCTTAGTAGATAGGGTTTTTTGTTGTGTGGGGGTTTTTGTTTTTGTTTTTGTTTTTTTGTTTGTTTGTTTGTTTATTTGTTTGTTTTGGTTTTTTGTTTGTTTTTTCTTGGGGGGGGGTTGTTTGTTTAATAGGTCAGTAGTTTAAATTGTAATATCTTTTTCTTTAAAAAAAAAATAATTGATATTCAGATTTTTTTAGAGTTCACTTGATCCTGCACCTCACTTTCTCTGTCTTTTATGCAAATCTCATCCATGTTTTATAACATACAGACAAGGCTTATAGATGTTTCTATTATTTTTTCCAATTTTGCTTATTTTGACATTTCAGTATGTTTTATCTTGTCACTCTTTAACATTTTTTGTGTCAGAAATACCAACGTAAACCAACAGTTTATAAAAGTTGCCATTTCAGTAATTTCTTATTTTCAAGATAAATAAACACATATCTGTTTTAGCAAAGCACTTTTATTAGAGATGAACTTTTATAATGCGTTCTCACTGACCTCACTGACAACACAAGTTCTTTTTTCAAAAGACTCACTATAATATAAAAAACTCAGACCAGAATTAGGTTTCATGATAGAGTGAATTTTATTTCTTCCACATTTTATGATAATTTCTGATTATAACTGTCTGCCAGAAAATTTATAAACCAGGTGTGAATATATATAAGGTGATAGGGTTGTTTATCACCTCGTATCTTTCCATCAAGGATAGACTATTTTCTAAAATATTTTCTACAGCCTACCAGAAGGAAATATATTCATTGCTATGTAAGGTTTTTACTTTTGATACCTACGAGGATTAGCAGGAATAAACCATTCTGCTAAAATAGGTTCTGAATTTACAATCTATTTGATTTTATAATGTAATTAGGATTCTGGACAAGGCAGAACCTTACATAACCAAGAGATGTCATCCTCAGGGTATCTAAACCAATAATTTAATGGCAAATCTGGGCTTTGTATATTGAAACTGAAAATATCTTTGAACAGTATATCTTTAATATTCAATGTTTTGTTACACCAAATTGTGAAATCATGCATATGGGTTTGAGCTGGTGTGTAAAACAGTAAATTAACAGTTTGTAATTTGAATTCCATGCCTACATAAGGCAGTAGTAGTAGAAAATTGGATACTGTCCACCCACCTTTCAACACTGCCACAGTAGATTGCATTTGCAAGTTTTATAACTATAATAAGGTATCTGCCTGACCACAACTTAATGTCTGTATCCATACTTTTGAATACCTGACAGTTACAAAAAGCAGTTGTCCTTCACATTTCAGATGCACTTAATGATAACCAACTGCAATTTTTCTTTCTGAATGAATACATTAAATTTTTGCTCACTGGTCACATTTGTAGGTGTTCCAACAAAGGACAGAACAATGGAAGTTGTCAAATTAATGATGTGTTATCACCTGGTTACATGAGAAAGGTGTAACATTTTTAATAGCAGAGACCAGATTAATGTCACTTTAGCCACAAAGGAGCTGGGAATCAATTTCAATGCTAATCAGTGGTTTAGAGAATAGATTAGTAATGCAGTTAAAGTCATTAACATTTCAAGTACTGCCACCACATGAAGCTTCCTGCAGAGGCATAAAGTGGTATACAGCTGTGACAGAACCAGAGCAAATACATTAATTAATAAATAAAAAAAAAATAAAGTGTTGAAGGCTGTCTTCATCCCCTTTATGGTAAAATTTTTCTCTGAACAAGTCTTACTTAAAAAGTAGAAAAATCTTACCTTTTAACAAAACCCACGTCTCTTCTAAGAAATTGTTTATTTTTTTTTATTTTGAGCTTTTGGAAGTATGAAGTACCACCTAAACTAAATATTTGGAAATTTTATAATAGTCGCTAGAATGAAGATTGGTTTCCAAAAGATGATGGTTTTTTTACAACTTCATAGTGAAATGATGCGTAAAAAAATATGAATGTGGCTTTTAAAACTTCTTTACATACATGATCATTAAGACATACCCCAACATAGTATTTATGTTGAATTTTCTTATCTGTGTTAATGGAGAAAGTGCATTCAGCATGGACAGATGCCAGGACCACAGTGTTCCACTTAATGATATTAATAAAAAGGAAAAACAAATTCTTATACTTTATGATAGTCAAGAAAAAAACATAACCTTTGCATGAGACCACAAACTCCACTGATATTGGAAGCACTGGCTTTTTTCTGCCATTCTCTACACTGCTGGAAAAAAACCAGTATCTAAACACAGGTCATAACCAACAGAGAATGTTTTCACAAGCTTGAAATATTTGGTCTTATCTGTGACTTGTTCAAATACGTAGAAAAACATGCAAACAGCTAACCGTGGTTTCTTAAATAATTCTCCTACAGTTAAATAAATATGGAATAGACAGGGTGTACCTGTACATAGACAGTACTCATTAGTTTTTATATGAATTTGGCAGCACAATACATGTAAGAAAATTCAAGTGTATTTTCTCTGATGCTTATGAAACATAACATTGTTCTCTATGTACTGAAAATACTACATTAGCATCAACATTTTGACTTTGGCAAGAACATTAGCAGTGTTAAGAGTTGTACTTGATCTTAAAGGTCTTTTTCAAATGAAATGACTTTATGATTCTACAATTTTATTTTAACTCGACTATCATCTCCTTTTTAATCTCCATATAAGTGTAAGTTCAAACAGCATTGTGCAACTACACATATTCTGTGTGTAAGAAAGTTTTAAAGTTTAATTCCTCTTTTAAAGTTTAATTCCCCTTGTTAAGGGTATACACCTTGGGCATCTAAACTCTAATTTCTGTTATTCTTTCATTCACTTTTTAATGTTCAATCAGAACGGTGAGATGATGATACATGTTCCCCAAGCTGTTTTAGTCCTGGTATTCCATCATTTTGAAAGCATTGTTGATACAATCAATGATGATAAATGATTCATCTAACTTAATTAGACTAAAGAAACAGTGAGATACTTCAAACAACACTATTTTAAAGCAATTTAATGCTTAGAATTTCCTAGTCATCTTAATTTTTATCTATGCTTGTGTTTATTAATGTCCCCATTAAGGAAGACATATCAGGATTTCACTTTTCAAAGATTAAAAAAAAATAAAACAAAATTAGTCCCTGAAGTTCAGATTGTTACCCAAGCATGGTATGTTTTTTTGTGTATATTTTTTTTCCTGTGATGTCACTGAAAATTTAGTTGATTAGTTTTTCTGCTTCAATCTAATAATCATAATAAAGGTAAACTTCATCAAACATTATGTATCTACTTGGGGAAGATTACTGTTCAGCACCATGAAGCAACAAAAGAAATGGATGAAATGCACTGACATCTAGTCTTAGATTTATAAAATGCAGATAAAACCTTTAGTGGGAAAAGGTTACCTTTTTAGACATGGATACTTAGGGTATCAGTCTTTTAATTTTGATTAAATGTAATTCATACAAACTACGTGTCTTCTCTCGAAAACAGCTTATGGCATGTGAAAGGAGAGCCCAGAAACTGGGATAGAAAACGTCCTCCATGAGTCAGAAAAATTCTGCACCTAACAGTCAGAAATTCAGCAGTGTCAGCTGGGAGAACAGTGGGATTCATGGGAGGAACTGATATTCAATTCCTTTTAATAAAACATTGTATGCAGATAAACTAAAAGAATAATTTTTACATGAACAGTTACTGAAATAGCAACAGAAAAAATTAGCTGGACAGCTAGGCAAAAGAAATGTTTATCCTAATCAAAAATGGGAACTTTGGCAAAGTTTTATTATCATCCTTCCCCATTCAGAATCATATGTAAGAGAAGTTCTGCTTAATATAGTTCATATTTTCAGGAAGAAAAATGTAAAAACTTGATAGACATGGTCAACTTTAAAAGGTATCATAGATATAAAAACATAAAACTAAATACAAGTCAAGTGTTTACCACCACAGGAGAACCTGTGTTTTCCCTGAATTAATCACCTCTTCATTGGTCTCACGTACTAATAGTAAGGTATGTTCTTCTACAGTCAGCAAAGCCATGCCATGAAAGGTGGAAACATTAAATGCAGGTAGTGGAAATATATTATTAATTTGACAAAAGTTCGCTGTGCTTATTTTGATTAGTAGAGAGAGCTGCAATTCCTAGTTAAGAGTATCAATAAAATGGTAGCGGAAATAAAGTCAATTATCTGAGAATGAGTATCTTTAGCTAAGAATCTCTCTAATTGAGATTTCTAAGAATTAAAATAAATATCCTAAAGTGAAAAGCATTGTGAACTGAAATAGATAAAGATATCCTGAGTATGGGATAAATCCTTAGTCAATAGTATTGCAGTTTAATATTGCTAATTTACTTCTATATTAATTATGTTGATAAAATACAGAACACAAGGCTGTTTGAAATAGTGAATTCAATGCAGAGTAATAAATAGCAAAATAATAGCAATGATAACAGAGTATAACACAGAGTTATAAGGCAAATCCATTATATTTAGGTATTTTAAGTGGATTATTAAATTATTATAAATAAAAAGACATTATTATCCTGAAATTCTTAGATTCCTATTGAGAATAAGATTAAAAACTTCATTTTAAAATGAACCTGATTAACTTGTATAGCCTCTTCCCAGACATACTTCTAAATGCATGGTGTCTTTCATTATTTGTTCTGGGTGCTAAAAGTTTTAGTTTAGGTTTTTGTCAGCTGAATGTATTTTCGAGTCAGCAGTTAGAACTAGAGAGCAAGTAGCGTCTCCCTCACAGGACAAGAAGTGAAAAAAGTCTTGATCACGGCCAAAGCTTTGTCCTGTGATTTTTCCCCACGTAAAAATAGAATTAAAAATGTAAACCAAAAGCAGTGCTTTCTGTGTACTCAGGACATGGAATCATGCAACTCTTTATTTTGAAACCAACATTAACTTGTAACTTGACAAACAGCCAATGTTTCATACAGATAATATAGAGCATTTATGTTAGGCTGAGAAAATAATCTCTTCCAGTGTTAATTGAATGATTTTCCTCTAAATGCATGCATAGAGAGGTTTTCTAAAGAACAGATTAGTTGGAGGTAATTGAATGCAGAGGGAAATCAGTCACTCTAACAACAAGCTACTAGTAGTTTTTACAGTTTTAAGGTTTTTTCTTTCCACCTAGATTTATGTTCAACCTCTCAACAGTTTTTGTCTTTGTGTTTTTTACTTCTTTGCTTAAATTAGAGTCAGACAAAATGTCTTTGCTTGAACAGGACAGATATCAGAAATTCTGATGGAAAAAATTCTATTCTAGAAATACATATTACTATCTGTACCTATAATTTTGTCTTTTTGAACCAGCATAATATCTTGCTTTAGTGGTATTTCAATACTTTTCATTAAGTTCCCTCAGAAAAACATTGTGACTGGTTACTAATATTTTTTATGTGGGTTTTGTGATTCACCAGCTGGTTAATCTATCTCATCTTCTTCAAATAATTTTTTGCCATCACACAAAGGTAACCAATACTGTAATATTAACTTATCTTGTTATCAAGATCTTTGAGCAGGTTATTTGGAAACTTTAGGGAAATTAAGTGATAGCAATACAGACTGTGCTATAGTTAACATGAAATACACATTCTATCAATTGTTCTAAATGTTGTTGATTCAGCACTCATCTTCAGTACTTAATTGCTTGTAAACTGCCCCCCAAAACAGTCTTTACACTTCTTCTCTTTAGAAGGTTCCTGTTGTTTTGCATATGATTTATCTTAACAGTTTCGGTCAATCAGAATTTTTCTTCCTAACACATAAAGCAAAAAAATTAAGAAATATTATATTCCTATATTATAAACATAATAATAACAAATTAACACAAATACTCTCCTAAGGAAAAAACAAAGTATTTATTAACTCTTAAAAGATTTGTGTTTTACCTCAATATATTTCAATGCACATCATCAAGTACAGTGAGGATTTCATTCAAAGCCTGTCTACATTGTTGTGGGGTTTTGCTTAAGTTTAGTGCATTTTTGATTATATGCTAGGAGATTTTTTTTACCAGGAACAGCATCAAGGTGAAGCTCTCTGGGATCTTACGTAAGAGAAGAGGAAAATGCAAGTTTGGCATTCTGAAATTCTAGCCACAATTCTGAAATTCCATTGGTATAAAAATGTGAGATACAAAATGTAGAGAAATTTTTCACAACAGGGCCAGGAGTGACTGCAGGTGAATGCAGATATGCCTATTTCCATTGGCTGAGGTTCTCGTCCTTCTCACTTTTAAAGATTAATACCAGGCATTAAGATTTCTGTAATGATGAGTATATGCATTGTAAGCTTAATATTAACTTTTAATAAGAACCTTGTAATAGTTCAATTAGAGTAACTGGGAAACCATATCATTCACATTGATTATCCCAGTGGTTTATTAACTAATGTTTGTAGTCTGTTTATGAAGTCTGATTATATTTACATTCTAAGGCACTCCTAATGCAACTAGGAGCATTGAAATTATTCTTGCAACTTCTACTGAAGAAATGCAGTTTCTCAGGCAATATTCCACCATGAAAAATTGTGAACAAAGGATTTCACAGAATCACTGAATCATTAAATTGTTAGGGTTGGAAGAGACGTCTAAGACCACTGCATCCAACCATAAACACCCCCTCCCCAGTGAAATAAATAAAGTACATTTATCAATATCTGTATTGCCATGCCCAGTGCAACGTGTCCTGAAGGGCCTCATCTAAATGAATTTTAAATACTTCTAAGGATGGTAATTCCACCACTTCCCTAGGAAGCTCATTCCAACACCTACCTACTCTCCCAGTAAAGAAAGTCTTCCACAGACCTTGTCTAAACCTCCCCTAGTACAATTTCCTCTAGTCCTATCATTACTCACTTGAGAAAAGAGGACAGCACCCACCTCCCTACAACCTCCTTTCAGGTTGTTGTAGGAAGCAATAAAGTCTCCCCCCCTTAAGCCTTCTGTTATCCAAACTGAACATTCCCAATTCCCCCAACCTCTCCTCACAGGACTTGTTCTCCAAAGTCTCCAACAATTTTTTTGCCCTTCTTTGGACTAGCTACAGAAGCTCTATGTCCTTCTTGTAGTGAGGGGTCCAGAACTGCACACAGACCTTGAGGTGTGGCCTCACCAGTGATGAGTACAAGGGCATGATCACTTCCCTTCTCTTTCTGGCCACACCATTCCTAATACAAGCCAGGATACTGCTGGCTACCTTAGCCACCTGGGCACACTGCTGGCTCATATTTAGCTTGCTGTCAACCAACACCCCCAGGTCCTTTTCTGCTTGGCAGCTTTCCAGCCACTCCTCCTCAAGTCTGTAACGTTGCAAAGGGTTGTTGTGACCATGTGCAGCACCCCTGCACTTGGCCTTATTGAACGTCATATTATTGAACTTTGCCCAGTGGTCCAGCCTGTCCAGGTCCCACTGCAGAGCCTTCCTACCCTCGAGCAGCAGATCAGCACTCCCAGCCAACTTGGTGCCATCTGCAAAGTTACTGAGGAAGCATTCAATCCCCTCATCAAGATCATTGATGAAGATGCTGAACGAGTCCAGCCTCAAAACTGAGCCCTGGGGAACATCACTGATGACTGGCTACCAACTGGATTTAACTCCGTTGACTAAAAGTGTCTGGGCCTGGCTATGCAGTGAAGAGTACAGCTGCCTATGCCATGAGCCACCAGCTTGTCTAGGAGAATGTGTGTCAAAGGCTTTACTGAAGTCCATGTAAACACTATTCCAAGCTTTTCCTTATACACTAGGTGGGGCATTACATCTCTCATGAGTCCTTCCCTGTTGGTGAACAGCAGATCTAGAGGGATACCTCCTCTGGTAGGCTCCCTTAGCAGCTGTGTCAGGAAGTTATCTTCCATACACTCACGGAACTTGTTAGCTTGTCTCCTCTCTACTATGTTATATTTCAAGAAGACATTGGTAGGTTGGAGTCTGCCACCAGAACAAAAGCTAGCAACTGTAAGACCTCTGCCAGTTGCTTTAAGCACATTCTTTTCAACCTTCTACAGTTTAACAACTCCAGGAAAAAAAAAAAAAATTATTAAACATGCTAGTAATGATTTTATTACTGTGGATAGTTAGTGTTCAACACAACTCTTATTCTGCAAATATATGCCTATCAATATTGTATCTGGAACTTTTCTGAAGTTGGAAAAAACATTTCAGTCTCAAAAGATCTTTAGTTCATCATTCACAAATCCCAACTATACCTGTTATTCATTTTTTCCCTTTACAGTTATAAAACTGTGATGATCTGTATGGATAAAGAAAAAAAACAAAAACAAACAAAAAACACAAGCTACCATAATATCAGATAATTCCTCAAACAGGTAAAGATTTATAGAATTAAGTAAAAATTATTTTTCAGCTTCACCTGCCCTGCACAGTTTTTCTTTGAAACAAAACAAACATTAAAAAACCAAACTTTTTCTAATATTCTGAACTTCAAAAAAAAAGGGTAAAAATAAAACGAATTTTTGTTTCTTAAGCATTTATTTTTATACTCATTGAAATATGGGTTTACTTTCTTTGTACTTATTTAGTACTTATTTGTACTTAATTTAGAACATATTTTTAGTACTTATTTTACTTATAATACTTATAGTACTTATAATAATTTTAAAAAGCTTATCTTTTACAAGAAGAGACTACTTTTTACTGTTCATCTTATCACACTGATACTTTATCAGAACCTTCTAATAAAAGCTATCAGAATCACAGAATGACATCCTTTTGAACAGTGGCCACCGTTTCCCCCAAAAATCCACCAAAATCATTACTTGTGCCTCTGACAGATCTCAAAGGATTTCACATTTCCCTTATTCTTCCTGGAAACTATTGACTATTTCTAGAAGACTGGAAAAAAAAATTAACAATGTCAGAAAAGCTGTCAAAAGGAACATTCTCTTCACTTCCAAGATATCCTGTACTGCTAGTCTCCTTTTCTGCTTCTGTACAGAAATTCCTTTCATAAAAGCCTATTTCAGCAAGTATTTTAGATCATATTAGCATTTATAGCATTAGAAAAAATTCTTGTATAGTTTCAGAAAAAAGGTTTTGATTCCTGATACTTTGATCCCACAGAAACTATGTCATTGGCATTTATTGTGAGATCTCAAGAACCCAAATTCTTTCATTTTACTAGTGCAATGTTCATCATATAGTTCAACTTTTTCTTGATTTTTTCAAAAGGAGGAACATAGAATAAAGAAAATTTAAAGATCTGCTGAAAAATATGAGACAGTGCATTTACAGTACAGAAAGTTCAGACAGTTCTCATCTTACAGGTACATTCATGGATCCTCAACCAAATTAATATTATGTCTCAGATGACTGCCTTAAAGGTAGTGATTTTCTGGACCATCTTGAAATCAATAAATATGCCTGCTATCTCTTACTCAGGGGATAGGACTGATGGATTTCCGTAATTGCTGAGATGAGAGAGGGATAGAGGTGAGGATAATGTCACAATGAGTAGTTACAAGTAGCAATTCTTCCTCATTCACATCGATATTTTAAACTTCAGGAAAATTTAGCCTATATGGGTTTGTTCTACATTTAGGTCAAAGGTTTATAGGCAAGTATTAAGAATTCAACCACCGTATTTATAAACATAACAAAAAAAGTATCCATGTCTATTTGAAGTAGATGAACTAGTAATTTGTCTGTGGAACTGATATCAGACTAGATTTAGATAAAACAGGACCATGGATCTATTAGTTTTGTTAGTTTTGTTTCACTGCACAGATCCAGAGATAACTACAAGAAATCACCACAGTTTTATGACAACAGAAATTCAAGCATGTGTTAATGTGCACCCACACACATACCCGTGCCTGCCTTTTGTATCCTTGTTCTCTATAGTTTATTGCTTAGAATCAAGTCTGCATGTCAGTTTAATATTTGGGTAACAATTAAATGAATAACAGATGCTTTCTATTAACCCTTCTTTCTTCCCTTATAGGGAAAAGAGGGAGAATAAGGGAGAGAGAAATGGGCTGGAAGCTAAACTCCTCAGCTTTAATGAAACAATAGTGATGAAAGCAAAAAAATAAAATATATATAAATACATAAAAACCCCCTGTCATGCTCCCCTCAATAACCCTAATGTCACCACCAAGGTTTCAGGATAGGCCTGGGAAAAGTCCCAGACTGGGCACCTGGAGTCAGCAGCAGATGGGAGATACAGCCACACATGGATTCAGGAATATGTGGATTGAGATCAAAGGCAGATGAACGGATGGAGTCCTCTCAGGTCTCTGGGTATGAAAGGAGAGGGCAAATTTATACCAAGTGTAACACGAATGGGATGGAATATTTAGGTTAGTCTTGGTTTCCTGTATGGTCTGCTCCTTCCCACAGGAGGGTCACAGCTGTGCCCCCTTTACTCTCTTCTGTTTTGAGAGCATAAGTCCAGCAAAAGTAAGCAGTGGCCTTGGTTCTGCATTCTGTTCTCCAGCAATAGCTAGAACCAGCAAGCCTTATCAGACCTAGAAGCAGATACTGACTGAAAAATATGTAATTAATTTCAGCAAGTGCAGTTACTGAGAAGAGACTTACCTGAAAAGTAAAATTACTGGAAAGAAAATTGGTCCTATCCTGACTCAGACAAGAGCACCATATCTGCAGATTGTTAAATTACCTAGTTCTTATATGATATTTAAATTACTAAATTTCATTTAAAAAAAAAAAAATTAACATTTACCATTTGTTGTAAATACAGAGTTATGTTTAATAGTATGTTTTCCTATTAAACAAGATTTCTTTTATCTAATGGTTGAGATGGCCTAACCTGATCCATGTCTCTTCTGCTTTCTTTCCGTAATTAACAGAAAAAGTCACTACAGCCTCTGAGTCAGTAAAAGCTAACTTACATGTGGGGATACATAAAAACAATTTTCTATTTCCAAGAAGAGATATTAGGTCTAATTTTTGTGTATAATTTTTGTAAAGGTTGAACTAAGAAAAGAAACCTTCCCAAGCTTAGTACTGATATACATGCATAGTAGCAGTTGCTTTCAAAATATATTACCAGGGTAGCCTCCATTTATCATTCTCTCATATCAAGAAAGTTTTATAAGCATTATGTGGACTTGGTAGACCACTTTTGTCTTTTCACAATAGAAAAGAATAGAGCATTCTTTTTCTGGAAGAAAAAAATATGCATTCCTCCTCATGAAACTTTTTAACTTCTTGGTTTTCCAATTTACTATATCATGTTTTCATAATCCTTTTACAATTTACCATTTTAAAGAATATTGAGCAACAAAAAGTCAGGAACACTTCTGAAACAAAAGGGTGGGAAGTTTTCCAAAACGGCTTTTGGCTATTCATATGTTTTTTTCTTTCTTCACTATACCCCACACAGTCATAGAATCACAGAACAGCAGGGATGAGAATGGACCTCTGGAGATCATCGAGTTCAATCACCCTGCCAAAGTACGGTACCTTGGGCAGCTGACACAGAAGCACATCCAGAAGGGTCTTGAAAGACTCTAGAGAAGAGGACTCCACCTCTCTGGACAGTCTATTCCAGTAGTCTGTCACCCTTACAATAAAGAAGTTTTTCCTCATGTTGAGGTGGAACTTTGTGTGTTCCAGTTTGTGTTCATGTCCTCTCTTCTGTCACAGTAGAGGGGGAGGAGAACCTTGCTCAACCTGCTGGACACAGTCATATTGTACAGAAAAAAAACTGACTAGAGAGAGAGTTTATTTCACATGCTTGGTTACTGTATGTTCAGGCTACAAAGTAGACTGCGGGTTTGAAATTCTAGTAGGCTCTAGAAGAGAGATTTCTCTTCTATGGACATCCCAGATTAATTTTCTCATAGTCTCAAAACTTGAACTCATACTTTGCTAGATGTTATTTTTTATTTTTTTAATAAGTTAGTCACATCTCTATTTGGCTGTTCCTGCAGATCTTATCTGTCTCTAAGCATAAATTGTTTTCTAATAGTTGAGGCTTTACATAAATGTATAGGAAACATTTTACAAATCAGTGTCTGCACTGAGTTATGATGTAGTATGTACTGGGCTGAGAATGTTATCTCTCAAAGTACAGATAACCTCACTAGTTTTTGGCAGTACTGTTCCTCCTAGCAACTAACTCAGATCAAGAAATTGTTAATTTACCAGTCCTTATGATAGAAACTTTTTTTCAGTATTTCATGAGAACAATATTTGCATTCATGATTTTGATTTGCAGAGGATGAGTCTGTTTAGAATTTCTGCAAATTATCTCATTTAATCCAGCTAATGAGTTGGATCCAACCACTGAGCTGCAATGAGACGTTCACACTTGAATGTTCCAGACATTCACGAGCTACTTGGGGACAGTCACTTCTGGTAGTCACTTAAGGACTCTGTTTTCAGATTCTCTATTTACAGACTCAGACACAAAGTTTTCTGATGGAGATCACCTAGACATACAGTCTAGAATATTATATTCGCTGAGCGGTATTATAAGGTTTTTTGCTAGATTTAAATTATTTTTCTTCATTTCTGAATGCTACTGGAAGGTCACGAGAATTGGCTATACCTTGACAGTTGTATGAAGAAGAAAGTAAGTTGCTGTCATTAAAAAAAAAAAATTCTACGGATATTTTGTAAGTTCTTTTTGTTGATAAAAATGAAAGTACTACTGTCTGAGTCTTTACAAAGACACTGAGATTTCACTTTTATTCCTCTAATTTAGGCACTTAATGGAGATGAGAATGCAAGGATGGGGGTAAAACAAAAAGAAAGAAAAAATGCGGTGAGGTAAATTATTCTCTCTCCAGCATTCTGGGCATATGGAATTCATATGGATAATGCATATTTAAGACTTCCAGTTACAGTTTAGTTAGCATCCTTTTTCCACAGCCTAATTCCTGATCTCATCACTCAGAAGTAAAATTTAGATTGTCATGAGTTTTTGAAGCAATGAAAAATCCTCTGTGGTATACTTTGAATTATCTTTTGACATACATCTGCTGTGGATTTAGAATTGTTCATCTTGGGTGCTGAATAAGCCTCCTTTTTTCACACTTCACCACACCACTATTGGGAAGCTTAATTACAATGCTGTCTCTTTTCCATTTAAAAGTGTCAGAATTTATATGATAACTTTCACACTTAAACCAGTTAACACTAAGTAGTCACGTCATCCAAAACTGTTCCAACAAAGCTGAAAAAAATAATAGTTTTGTTGCATCTAAGCCCAATCTATTACTGGTTTTCCTTTCCTCCAGGAAGGAAATATTACTATAACTTAATCACCAAACTGTTGCTAAAACATATACTTTTGAAGTGTCTAGATAAATGTATTTTAATATTTTGTGCCAATTAAGTTTAATAAACACTTATTAACTTTAATTTATAGAAAACACATTTTGAACAGTTTAGTGTAAGCTGATCAGTATTTTTGAATTTTGCAGCAAGAAACCAAATGGTTTGTTCTGAATGTCAGAGTTAGTTTTCTGATGTTTAGACCAAATTGTGAATCCATGCTACTTTTGTTTTACAATAATTTTTTATGTGATGTATTCAAATCCAATGACTAATGAATCAGGCTCAAAAAGCAAAAAGTTGTTCTGTACTTAAGAACTATTTATCAACTATAATAGTTTCTCTAACATATGCTTTATTCCTTTAGAAAATACTAAGTGGGTGAATAAGTGCCCTAAGTGGGTACCCACAAAGGTCCGTGATGATGATATGGTTTGGAATTTATTTCTTCATTTTAATTAAATATGGAAAAAAAGTCTTCAAGGAAATAGATCAAAACAACATTCCTGCTAGCTCTGAAATAGATGTTCTTAGTGGAATAAACCCAGGCATATTTATTGGAGAACAAGATCACTAGGCAACAGTTTTGGTGCACTTTATTAATTTTTTATTAATTTTTTTAATTTTATTTTTTTATTAATTTTTACCACTATGGAACAGGAAACATTTTCATTGAAGTATACTCAGTTGAAAAAAGCTGCTTTTATCTGATTCTTCCATTATTTTCTTCACAAGCTGAAAGCTGTTTTCTAGAAAAAAACCATTCCTGTGAACAAGTATTTTGTCAGCAATACTTAAGATTATATCAACTCAGTCATGATAGACATCTCAGCCCAACATATTTTCCCCTGACATTCCTGTAACCACCCCATTCTTGTCTAATAGCACTAAAGCTATTACTTTCAATGCATCAGCAAAGGGGGTAACAAATATTGAGGTCTAATATCTCTGCTTGGCCTAACTAGCCATGCCTCTTACTGTCAAATATTGCACATGTCCCTTCTTCAGCAAATTTGAATTCTACTGGCAGATAAAGGTCAAGCATCCTACCTGATCTTGTTAAGCAAGACAACATAGTCTCCCTTGGTATCATTCATTCTTTAACACTCCAGTGCATTTGGCAGGATGCACTTTGATTCTAAATAATTCTGAATCCTTAGCCAGGTTTCTGTACAGAGGGGCTTGGATTCACTGGAAGGTGCCTGGAAAAAACACTGATAAACTCTTAGAATTTGTGCAATTTAAATTTAAAAACCGACGCCAGTGATGTTAAATAAAATTCCATTTTTCCAAACTATACTTCCAGCTTTGTCAACAAGTTCAGATTTACACTATCTCAAAATCTTGGCTGATGAATTTCACTGTGGACATAGGGAATTTTACACATAATAAATGGAAAATCTTCTGGTATTTGTGTGGGGGTATTTCAAGGGACAAAGATAAAGGTGTCATGAAGTGGAGCTGTATGTTCAGTGATCTGCCACACACAGGCACTTGGCACAGACTCACTATTCAGCCAACCATACAGATGAAACAGCTGAACTGTTAAAATCAATCCAAAACATGTAAACTTCTCAGCCAGGGTTTTTAATTCTTTTCTGTTCTAGCATGAGATAATCTGTTGGAGACTTTCACCCATGATAAGGTATAGGTCAGGCTAGTTTTTATTTTATTCCACCCTGCGGTACATGACAGAGGTGATCCCTGCACTTTGTCATGTTTGAAAATTGGAGATTTATAAAAATAAAAAGCAAGAAATCTTCCCTTCTAATATGAAGGGCATGTCATAAGTGCTGTTAAGAGGCAAAAGCTGCTGTCTGCAGGGCTCTGACATTATAGCTGTTAAAGCAGAACTATCAATCTCAATTGAGTCTTCTGAAATCAACTGACTTAAAACTGAGCCCTGTATCTGAGATGTCAGAAAATCTGGCATTACAGGGTAAGGATAAGGAATGTCAATAACAACAACAATGTGGCAAATGAACCAATAAAAAATTAACACTTCAGTACTTCTAGAGGTTTTTATTTTTCTATATATTGTAGCTCATGAAAAGAAAATTATGTGATATGAGAAAATGGCTTTATTTGTATTTATTTGTTTTATACAACATATGAAATTTTTATCACAACTTTGTAGGATAACTCTTTTATACAGCAGCACATCAGTTACTATTTGCTGTTTCTCTTCAGATCTGCCTGAATCCTGTTAAATTCATTGATACACAGATTTGGTTTTGGCATAAAAGTGAGCCAAAGTAAGTTTTTAAGGGGTTGGTAAATCTGAAGGAGACAATACCTTCTGGAGCTTCCAGATTCCTTGCTGTATATCTTTACCAATGTGTGATTGCCTCTTTCCTTTAAAATTGGATTGAAGTTCACAGAACAGTTGATCAGAAAACAGGTTTATTTCATTTTGCCTTGTCTCTTGTCCTGAATATCAACAGAGCAATTACGTAGAGCACAATGTAATTTACATCACATTATTATATTTTCAAGAGTTCTCACTGCTGTATACTAGAGCAGTAAAAGCTAGAAATTCATGGCAATGAAAAATTAATTTAAACCATGCAAAAGTTTTATATTCAAACATGCTGTTATCTTAGACTGTGTATGTTGGATCATTTTGTCCATACTGAATGCTGGAGTCACAGTCTTTATCATGCACATCTGTTTTCCAGCATATCCACAGAATTTAGCTGGCTAAGTACTAAGTATTCTAAAAAACATAATTCTTTTTGTTACAGAACAGGCTCTCCTTATTAAAAATTCTGAATAACGGGGTTTTTTTTTCTTAATTTTCTTTTTAAAATATAAATTACTAACTCAACTATAACGAATGTTTGACAGAAATAATTTGAAAGTAATTATACAGAGCCAAGCAGTTAGACTCATGGGTAATTTGAATGCAGCTTCTTTCACCCTTTATAATTATGTACTTCTGGTGTTGTGCTATTGAGTGAACATTATCCTTTAAAAATGAAGAGAAAGATGTAACTGTTCAAAATTCACTCTGCAGTGTGAGACTTCAAGTTATTGAAAAGGGATGTGGAACAAAAGAAGACCTTCTGTGAAGTCCAATTGTATTTCCAACAGGGACCTGCAACTCTCGAAACAGGCATGTCAGGTTAGTTTTTTTTTCCTGTCATATAAAGACAACTGTCTACAGACACAGACCTGACACCTCTGGCCCTATATCTTAAATAATCTTATTATCTTAATATTATCTTAAATAATGTTATTTTGCCTCATTTTTATTTTGCCTCTGGTCATTCATCAGTAGAAAGAGTGATCTGGATAACACGTTGATAGATTGTAAACCTAGCTGCATTACTTACAATGCACAGATATTTTACAATTGGTCTTGTTCAGTTAAACAAGAACACAGTTTACAGCACTGTCCCATCTTCACTAAGTTTGATTTCTAGTGGTAAGTAAAGGTCAGGAGCTACCAGATCTTGTTAAGCATCTTTTGGTGCTGTTCATTCTTTAATGATAATGCTTTGGTGTAACAAAAAAGGTGGAAATACCAACATTTCAAGAACCTGACTTTACTGACCTTTCACTTTACATCACATTGGGTACAATTACAAAACAGTGAGATTTCCTGATTACCAGCCTGTACTGTTACCAGGTTACATATAATTTTTTATTTAATTCAGATGAGGTTGCCATTATAGGCGTTAGCATGAAATTGGATATGGTCAAAGGCAAGTATTTCATAGGAACTAGGTGCTCATTGAAGAAAAGAAAAACTAATATGGTCAGCAATTAAAGTGGAGAGTGCTTCATAAATGATGGAAGTACATAATTTGTCTTGCACAAACAGCAAGCCAAAAAAATCATACTGGAATTTGGAAATCTTAGAAAACTCTGTTCTGTTCTTATATAGAAAATGCATGTGCAGATTCATGTTGTTGAAACCAGTCATTATTTTCCATTATGAATTTTCTAGTCCATCCTTAAAGATAAGCTCACAATTTTGGCAGAGGTGTTCAGTTGATTGTTCCCACTGAGTTTAAGCCCAGACTTGTTACTCTGACAAAATAGTGGATTTGTTCACATAAGTTATGATTAAAGACCTTACTTCAGGTCAAAATAAAATTTGAGATAGATACTTGAAAACTGTAGGTCTTGTAATTTGTTACTTTATCAGCTGTCCCCCATATCTCCTGTAGATGAGTCAAACCTTTACTTGCCAGGATGCTTTTGTTGGATGCCCAACTTCTTGTTGTGGCCAACACCAACTATTTTACTTATTATCCACTCTGTTCAAAGGATTGTGAAATTAAGTCTTTAATCTCTGTGGTTTTCCTTGTTGTCTAATTTGAAAACAGTACTATATGTTCATTTCATCTAGGTGGTCTTTCCTATTTTCCCTTTAGAAAAATTTCTACTCTATGCTGAAGTAGTAAAATTCAAATGTGTACTGAGATTATTAGCCTTTCATCCTGGAGAATTTATTCTACATTTACTATTTCACATTGCTTTTCCAAACAGTTTTGCTTTCTTAGTCCATATCTTAATGAATTACTTTGTGCTTTCTGCAGCACCCTTGAGGACTTCAAATTTTTTTTTTTTCTTACATCATAATACATTTTGTGGCAAGTAATTTCTGAGAAGACTGTGTTGTAAATTATTCATTGGAGAACTGCTAGAACTCCTATGCTTAGTAACAATACCCTCTAATAGTGAAGGAGAAACTGGACTATTGAAAGTTCATGGAAATAAAGCAGCTCAATTCAGAGATAGGCAGACTGGAGAGAATTGGAGGACTGGCATCACATACTAAAAATGTGAATAATATATTCTGAATTGTTCATAAAATATGATCTTGATTGCAAGTTGTTTATTATATTTTTCCACCTCAGTAATAAAATTATGCAACCTAGTAAATAGAAAATACCCAGTAGGATACTTTGAAGGTAGAAATGGTTAGCATTTTTATCTCTTGCATGTGATATAGAGATGAAACTTCTGTCCGTTCAAGTTCAGGTTACAATGTCACACTCTACCATGTAGGTTATTGAGTAAGTGTACTATCATAAATGCTGTCATAGGGCATTTTTGGCCATAGTTGACAGGTTTCTGCAATAAAATGGACAGTCTTAGGAATATAAATGTGTGAAAAAACAGGTAAGAGGCATGTAATGTATCTCAGTTCATACTTTTTTTTTCTGGAATATTCTGGTAATTCATGTATTAATCTACTATAGTATAACTGAATATCCTTATCATTACTGTTTCTGCAGGTGGCTCTTGTTCTTGGAAAAGTAAAACTTAAAATAATTACATTTGATTTATTTGTACTGTTGTTTATTCAATGATCTGAAAGCATTCCACCAATTTTAAATGTGGAATTAATTACCCAAAAGATACATGATTAATTGAAATGATGCTGATAATGGTGGTCCCAATCACTGAATAGCAACCTGAAATCAAATGATTTGCTGAATTCCTTTATCAGTGAAGATACGTAGAAGAGACTGTCAGACTCCTACTCTCATTTTTTGCAAAGAAGGAAAACTGTTGCTTCCCAGGAATTTGCTTTGATATAATTTTAAAACCATCATTACTGTTACTTTAAATTACTAACTACAAACTGAAAGTAGCTTCTTTGTTTTTGGATTTTCCTTTTTCTATAGTACTCAAGAGTAAAGAGGATCAAGTTCTACATTGAAAACCTAGAGGCAAAGCATACAGTGCTAATAGTTTCATCATATCTATTGGTTTCAATTAAAAAAGGTAATAGAAAAAAATCCTAGTTCGGTTCACCTTCTCAGCCTCCCAAGTTCTCCAAACATCTTCTATTTTGTTACTATTCTTTGGACACATCTCAAAATCTCAGTATCTTTCTTTTAGTGAGAGACACAAAACCAAATATAGCATTCAAGGTGCAGCCTCACCAGTGTTGATTACAGGGGAATGATCCTTTCCCTAGTTCTGCTGGTTATGTTATTGTGGGCCATGATGCTGCTGTCCTTCTTGGCCACCTGGGCAAGCTTCCAGACCATATGCTGCCATATATTTATGTATAAATAGTTACAGAGTTCATCTTTGTGTATTCCTCTGGCTCTTGTATGGTAAATTAGCAATTATGAAACTAGTGTTTCTGCCTTTCTGAAACTCATGATTAGTGATCATATCTAACAGTCAGCTTAAAGTCTTTTTCTGGCTTCTTGTGTACAAGACTGTTAATGATATTTTGAAGAAGTTTTCTAAGAACAACTCTCAGCTAAGCTCATTGATATTTCCTCCTTGCTCAGAGTGATTCCTCACCCCTTCTACAGAGTAGATAGACACCTTTATGCCATTTGAACCGCTCTGACACGAAACCACCTCATCTTTGTCTCAAACACTTAACCGTATTTTCCCTTCACCTAACAAGCAAATCAAACTGAACAGCATGCAAATTTCCATTCTGTCTTCAGCCCTTTCCCACATTTGGGGAATTATGTGTTGCTTCCATTAGGAGTTAAAAATCAAACATGGTGTTTCTTTGATACAATACTGTTTACAATGAAGGTGTAAAATGTTATTTCTGTAAATGAAATTCCCTCTACTCACATATTCCTTCTACATAAATTTAGTTTGAGAAAGGTTAATAAACAATGATCTTGGGTTAAGGACATTACCAATATCAGCTTTTTGATCTCATCATGGTTGAAAATAATTAATTTTCTCTTTTTAAAAAAATAATGAAGATACAAATCGTCTGGATCCAACTCAAAACTCCAAAGTCACAATTTTTGGCTTCTGCCCCTTTTTCTATCAAGTACCAGTAATGACATCTAGCACCTGGTTCCTTTATGTCTGGCTGCAGGGTGGTATTTCTTCCCTTAGCCTCTTCAGCTCATGAAAATAATCCAGTTTCCTTGACCCTGCCTTAAAGGTCACACCTGTTGTAGTTTGATCCTGGCTGATAACAGAGGACGATGCAGCCACTCACTCCCCTCCCCCATTACAGGATGGAGAGGAGGAAATCCACCCAGAACCTCATGGGTCAAGACCAGGTTTGTGAGGGTTTCTCTCACAGTAGCCTTACAATGATGATCTGTCAACTTGTTCAGCAACTTCAAGCTAAAACTGCTGATGAACTGCTGATGGTGTTCAAGCTGATGGATTTAAACATATTCAGTTTCTCTAGATACTTTTACACTCCCAAATATTAGCTGTCTCATTCCTTCCCAGACTATGTTGTTCCACAGTGTTTTGAAAACAGGCAATGTCTATGAAAATCAAGATACAAAGGAACAAAATTGTTTAGACTTCTCCATGTTACTACTCACTTGTTGTTTTCCCTACCCATTAGCAAATCCACCTTTTGCATCAACTTGCTTTTGAAATCAGTCTAATTGTAGGATCCTTTTCCCTTATCTCTGATGGTTAGCTTTAGCTAGGTTTAGCTCCATCTGGGCTTTATTCTGGAATTTCTTTCAAAGTACATGAGAAATACTTCTATACTTCTCTTCTGTTACCTGTCATTCCCATCTCTTGTATGCTGCTTTTTGCATTTTAGCTCAAAAGGTAATGACATATGTGCAAGAAATAGGTCATACTTGAGATGGATAAGTATTAGACCAGGATAAATACTTATCAAGTTTAAAATTTAAATAATTGAAATATTTTGGTGATATAGAAATTCTGGAGTTCTGAGGAGATTTTTTAAAAAAAGAAATGTATAACAGATACTCGTTGTAAATGTCAATTTAACCATCAGCTTATCCATTTCCATGTTCAAGTCTTGAATTTGCATGACACTTGAATGTCTTAATAGAAAATACTATCTAAAACACTGCATTTCAGAACTGTCTTTAGCAGATTAGCATAATACAGATGTGGATTCACGCCCCGGCATGATTTCAGAGCTTTGACAGATACAAGGTCAGTTATATACACATGGGTATATGTCTTAGCCTGGTTTAGTGCTGTGAGGAACTACAGGAAATGAAGAATGGATGATTACTTACTGTTATTTTCTGTCACTGCTAGTAATTTATTTTCTCCTTAAATGTATATTGCAAGGACAGAGCAAAGTAATAAGCCAGAAATGGTCAGAGCTAAGAAGTAGTTAGCTTAACTGACATGCTTTATAGCAACAGTTGAATAAATGAACAATACTGGTGCTAAACTTTCCTTTGCTTTTGCTTCCCAATAGATAGTATGTAGCCATGGATGAAATTTCTCAATAAAATTACTTTACCAGCAGTATTTCACTGTGGAGGGCAATAGTGAGCCCACTTGTATAAACAGGTTGCTATCAAAGACTACCTGAATCACATCCTCTTCTTCGGATCAGAGCGGGTATAAAATAATTTGTGTTTGATGGATCCTGATTAATTAAGACCACTTTTTAGTTAGCATCATACTTCTTATTACTGAAGATGTGATATAGCTGTGATAGCTATGTGATAGCTACTGAGAAGAGGAAATTTGTATTAAGAACAATTTTCAGAGCAAAGGACCATTTGTGTTGACAGGGTAAAGGAGAAAAAGAGGACAAATTGTTCACTGTAATGTGTGTTATCACATGATGCTTGAGCCCTGGAATAATTTTTGCTGTTGTTAATATTGACGGTGTTGTATATTCTCTTTACATCTTCAAGCAGAGTTCCCAAGTAAAATGTATGCAAATACTGGTGTAATTACAGTGTCACAAGTGTTGCCTTCTGATTCACTAAAATGAGCTACACAGGTGGGAACTTCTATAATAGTTAATTACTGTTCATATGTCCTTCTGACCCCTGTGAACTTCTTGCTCTTTTCCTTCAATCATTTTTTTAATCCAGCAAGCTTTACTGACTTGAGCTGTTGCAGCAAATTCCATGTAGGTACCCAAGAAAAGTTTTTTCAGTCTCCTGTGAAGTCTGACTATATGTATATATTCACTGTTTTCTTAGGTCCTCCTAATCTCTTCTTGCTACATACATCTCTTGTCCTTTATTCCTTGCTTCTTGTTGTGTTTTGGAACCATCCTCAAACTGAGTAATCTCCCCTGGCCTATGTGAGTATCAAGGGTATGGTAAGATGTTTATCTGTGTGTCAACTTTTCACAGGACCATATTGAGCAATATATTGTAGACAGCAATGACCTAAAATAGAGACCCTACATTTGAATAGTTTGCATTTAAAATGTTAGTTTCCTATCCAGAAAGAAAATTTTTTTTAATTGAGTAAAATATTCTAAATATAAAAGTAATATTAAAGAGAATAGAAATAATAGAAGGAGTTTATTTACCTCTTTATTTGCATTCTGACTAGTCAGGTATAATACTTAGGCAATAAATTTCAGTGGTGTTTTATTATTAAAAAACTACTAGAAAGAATTAAAATTTAGAGCTTTTGTAAAGCAACTCTAGTATTCTTCCCAACTCACTTATCTCCTTCATTTTAAGCCTGTTTGATAAATGTATCTAATGCTGTATATTTATGAAAAAGATCTGACTGAAACACTGTTTTTTTAAACTATTATGAATGGCATTATTCTTAAATTCAGAAGAGGGTTTGTTGTCAAAACGAGGGAGAGGACACAGACTTATGGTTTTCTCAAATGCTACAAAAAAATTTAGCAAACCATTACTTTTGAAATAAAGATTGTATAGGCCTCAGAAATCTCAGCAAATGCTGGAAGAACCAAAAGTTGCATGAATCTTTGGAGTCATGGTATACCCAGTTGTTGCCTGCAACATGAATGTATGGATAAAACCTTTTTATTCTTCTTCCTGATCTTGGTTTTGGGCTCACTGAGAGTACAAAAGAAATCTGGACTAGGAGATTCCTTTTCACTCTGTATGCACATACTTTCCTTGAGTACTTAGTTAATTAGTACCGTTTTACTATCTAATAAATTATCCATAGGCAACATCTGTGTCCTGAAAGGTCAGATAATGGTGATATTGTTTCCTGAATCTGAAAATTCCGGGAGACATTTATTGGAAAGAACATTTTAATACCAGTTCTCAGAGCTGTCATAAGTGTCCTGAGTGCAGCTAACAATATAGCGGAACAAAGGATTTAAAAAGCATTTACATGCTTTTGTGTAGATGATGAATGTCTAGCTGGATTCTTTACAACATAAAAAGTCTTAGAGTAACTCCAAATGTGTTAATTAGAAAGTTTTTTGAAAAGACCTATACATTAGGTGAGAACAGTCTTTCAGAAATGCTTTGGCCTCACTATATCGTCCCCAAACAGTCCTGATGGATAAAAAGAGCAGAAGAATGCCACAAATATCAGCCAGGCACGTATTTTCTTAGTCTAAAGCTATTTTTTATTTTTAAATCATGTACATTTTTATTTTTAAATCACATACACTAGGTTTAGTTAACATATTGGTAGAACTGATGTTATATGTAATGTGTATGAAATGTAGTTGTCCAAATTGGCAAATTGTTTTTTGACTATTCTTCATAGTACAAACATGCCTAACTAAGGTACTTTGAAAATACAACGCTTTGTTTGGATTATTGTATTGAAAACCTTACACTGCCCATATGATTGCCTATAACTTACAAAGAAAAAACAACTCACTAATGAATTCCATAAGTCCCAAACAATATAATTATTATAAATTCTATTTTATAACTCCCACATATTGTTATATAAATTAATTATATATAACTATCTATAACTTTATAATTACAGCACATTATATATTATTATAATGTATTATAAAATAGTGTAACATTATTAATATTTATAATTATATATGATTTATTTTATAGGTTATATATTATATTATTTAAAGTAGAATTATATAAAAACACATTTGCATTTTATCATAAAGTGTATGTTGAACTTAACATAATTGAGGGGGTTTTTTTCCAGCTAAAATCCTTATCTTTTCTTACCACAAGGAATTAGTACTGCCCTACAGCAGGTATTTCTAATCACTGTTAATCTAATAGAATACAGTTTGCAACATAACTTAAATATGCTGTGCACTCTTCTTTTGAGACATAGTATTATGTAGGATATGGACTGACAAAAATATTGATTGTGTGAATTTCAGTGTCAGCTGAAAAATTATTTCTGTTTTTCTCTTTGAAAAATCAATTTCTGAATGTAATGAAATACATATATGTGTTAGTAATGCAAAGTCAAAATATTTTGTGATTAAATTACAGCAAAAAATACGTTCCCTGAGGAAGTTTTTTTCCCTGTGAGGCTTTGCTGAGTGACTGAAAGTAGAAATTTTAGTAAAGGGAAAAGGAAGAATAAGATGTTTCTTCTTAAAACAGTTATTCCCATCAGTCAGTAAAATCCAGTGTAAATTCTGTTGTCCACTATGTTTCATGTTGAAATGAACCACCTAATAATTGTTGGTTAAGAGCAGTATTCTATTGTCACTTTAAATTTCAAATTATTTTAATTAATGTAGAACTTTATTCGAGCAACAGATTTTTCAAATGTATATTATCTAGTTTTGGGTTGTTTTTTTTAATCTCTGTGATTACACATGATACAGATAGATTTTTTGAACCCAAGTCACTGAATTATTAGGCTATTTAATCTCAAGTATTATTTGTATTTCTTTATTGCCCAGAATGGCTATGTGCAAAGTATTCAAGTGGATGAATGTATGTAAAAAAGTGTTTAGTCTAAAATGTTTTATAGTTGTATTTATTTTGGAGACATATTCTCACAATATTACCTGAAATGTCTTACTAGTTGAACAGATCTTGTTAAGGAGTCTGATGTGGTCTGGAAAAAGATTAGCAGCTTTAATGGCACTGATACATCAGATACTTTAGCACTCAGGTGAAAATAGTAGAAGAGATCTCCTACACAAATTGTGCTAGATTCACTGTAGCTAAGTAGGGAGAAAAAAAAGTTGCTTTAAAATAATAATCCCCTAAGCTATTAAATGCATCATGCATAAAATTACTCCATTTGCTCTGTATTATTGCATTGTCAGAAATTTTTCAGAATAATGAAAGTTAATAAAAGTTAATAAAATGAATATAATCACGTATGTAACTTCATTGAAATTTATAGCAAATAAAGTATATTTATCCTTAAATATTTAAAAAAGACTATCATAAGAATAGAATGAAACATTAAAATCTTGTCTTTTTTTTTTAAGTACTGATAACAAGGTACTTCAGAGTCAAAAAAGGAAGATAATTCCCTTTTTTATTTCTTTTTTGGTTTAAGAGAGAATAGTCAAAATTCTTCTTGTAAGGTTGGTTACTGTTAGTGGCTTTCATCCATGTACTCTGCAGTCCTTCAAAATTATGCTAGAAATCATACACTTGGACACTCAGAGAATAAGTGCAAAAAACGTGTCCCTAAAAAAAAGAAAAGAAGATAAAATACATGTAAAATTAATGGAGAGAGATATCTGTGCTGCTCTTGCCATTTATCTATTGGCAAGTAGAGAAACTGCCTGTATGACATAGAAGATATGTGCTGAATGGAAAAAAACAGGGTTTGCACTGACCTTTATTCAGTTTTGCTTTTTACACTGCTCATGGGTGCAAGTATTGTATATGGTTCAGAAAAAGAAAACTGTGGTTTTGGAGACCTCAGAGCAGATGAACTATGGAGAATGTGAAAAACTCTCTGAGTGGGAGCAAGCTATTAAGCCTGTCACTTGACTGGACTGTTGCATTCTGGGATCTGAAAATGCCGTTTGGAAGAGTTTGGAAGACCCATAGTTTGTCTCACCTTCAGGATCCATACACTGGACTTGGCAAAACATCCTTGAAATGGAATTTAGGTATCAGAAAACTACTCCACAGTTCTCATCAACAACCTTACAGATGACAGCAAGCATAGGCGTCATGTTTAAGTAGGAAGTTGATTAGCTGAGAGAATTTTGGTTACAGAAATGCTTCCAAGCAGTGGCATATTCTTGATGAGGAGAGTTTCTCGGTCTCTGCATAGCTGTGAGTATCATGGAGTACAGTGAGTCCATAATCCTTAGGAAGCATGAAAGGGCCACAGCATTTCCATGGCAACGGGGACAGCAGTGATCATGGATGTGTCCAATGTGAGCAGGGGGACGATCTGCTCTACTGGGTGGTGGTGCTGCAGAATGAAGTAATGGAGCTCAGGGAGGTGGTGAGCAGATGGAGGAATATCAGGGAGAGCGAGATGGAGTTTGATGAGTGTTTTAAGAGCCTGCTTGACACTAAAATGTCTCAGGAGGAAAATCTTACTACTGAACCATGGAATTCTCAGGAAGCTCCCCAGCCATCCCAAGATAACTTACAGGAGAAGGGACAATGGGAATAGGTCCCACCCTGATGCCACAAACAGGGCAGGCGTGTTACCTCAAGAACTTTACTCAAGAGATTTACTCAAGACAGAAAGAATAAAAGATTCAGACAAACGTGAGCCTTTGTAAATTCAAAAAATTCTCTCCATATTGAGAATTGTGGTCTTCCTAGAAAATATACAGAAATTTGAGGAATGCAACTCACTGAGGAATGCCCTCAGTGGCGTTGCAGAACAGGTATGGGACCTTGCAGGAGGAAATGGCAGACAGTGCTGAGAATACCCCACACAGGCTGAAACTACCATCAAGGCCAGCTCGCTCTAAACCTAATCTCGATGCATTCCAGAAAGGAAAAAAGAAGGGTCATTGTTGTGGGTGACTCCCTCTTGAGAAGTGCAGAAGGCCTGATATGCAGACTGGATCCGTTTCACAGGGAAGTCTGCTGCCTCCCTAAGGCCAGAATAAGGGACACCATGAGTAAACTTCCAACCCTGGTGAGGTCTTCTGATTACTACCCACTTTCGGTCTCCTAGATGGGTAGTGATGAACTGATGTCAAGAAATACAAAAGCAATCACAAGAGATTTTGTGGCCCTGGGAAAACTAGTTAAGGAATCAGGCACACAAGTTGTGTTCTCCTTCATCTCTCTAATGACAGTGATGGATGAGGGAACTCTCAGGAAGAGCTGACAGGTTAATTCATGGCTTAGGGACTTGTGTCAACGACAGGGCTTTGGGTTCTTTGGTCATGGATCAATATATACATCACCAAGCCTGCTGGCAAAAGATGGGGTACACTGCTGGCAAATGAGACAGGCCATCCTCACTGTCCCTTCTTGAGGAATATCACCCACAGCTGATCCCATTCGCAAGTTACCTGCTACAACTGGAAATGAAAGTGCCTGGCTCTAGATAATTCACTCAGGAATGGGTAGAATGATAGAATCATTGGAAGTTATGATTTGGTCAAAGGACTTGACCATCTCTTCGGTTTAAAAGACAGTCTGTCACCATAAGAAGACTTTGCTATGAATTGGCAATAACAGATATATCACTGAGGTTTACATTAGGTCTGCACAGTTTTTCAAGGACTCAGTTTTTGTGCTACAATGATTAAAAAAACCCCTGCAATCAGATTACATGTAAAATTTCTACTGAAGAGAAAGTCTACACTCCCTACTCTGTGCAGATCCTGCTGGATCACATGGGCTGTGATTCCCTTTTTCTAATAACACCTTGGAACACAGGATCTCATTTTAGGGAATAATGCTAGGTTTTTTGTTTACTGTTTTAGTTTTCCCCTTATCAATTAATATATTCATTATTATTAAAAAAGGCACAGTCTACAAGTCAAAACTGAGTTTAAACTGGTTGTTATTCCAGTAGAGAAATTATTTTAGGAATCTTACTTTATTACATTTAAGACTGAATCCCCTATTTTATACAATAGGAAGTCTGGACTTTTTAAAGACTAAACTGGTCTCTTGTAGCCATTAATCTTGTTTTGAGCAAGTCTTATGAAAAATAAATGATAGGATGTGTTTAGTCAATAGCAGTGGTTTTGTTTGGATGTTTGTTTTGTGGGTTTTTTGGTCTGTTTTGTTGGATTGAAATTCTTGTGCAGTATACCGAAGTAATAGTTTCAGCTATACAGTCAAATATCAGTTTTTTTCATCTAACTGCAAACAAATTGTATTTAAAAGTTAATTCCTTTTCCAAACATGCATGTATTCTTCATGCTAAGAATGAATCCGCCGATGTACTTTTGTGCAATACTGTTGGTTATGCCTATGAACAACTCTAATACAAAAGTGCATTAAATAAGATTCAGTAATACAACCTCACATTCATTACTGAAATGTGTGGCAATTTCTCTACGTGTGGCAAGTGCATAGGAGGGCTGTGTTTTTGTGACACTATGAAGTTGTTTTTCTGATTAAGAAAAAGAGAAGGAAACTGAAATGAAGTGGTTTTTTTTAATTTCTAATTTTTTTCTGATTCATTTTTAATTATAAGCCCATAGAGAATTCACATGTGTTCTATATGAATGATGGCTTGCTTTTTGTTTTTGAAATGCATGTGTTTCAAACATGTTTCAAAATCAAATACAGGTACTCAGAAGATGATTAACTCTGTTCAATCGTAGAAATGTTAGGCATGTTTTATCCAGCCATATTTCTTTTGGAATACAGCCACAACCTCCCTCTTTTTATAATATGATCTATGGAAAAATATGTATAATATGTACACATCTACCCAATAAATTCGATTTCATATTCCTGAATTCTTGACTATAACAGAATTATTAGACATTGCTCTACAGCGTGTGTATCTAAGCATCCAATAGTATTTGGTCTCCTGTACACTCTTCATCACAGAAAGATAGTTTTTCACGTTCCAGGATTGTTATTTTCTAGATAAATTTACTATGAATTCACAATAAGTGCTGTTTCATCAAAATGCACTTCAGGTTTTAAAGATTCATTTCTCTCTATGTGCGATATGTGAAATAAAAAAAGAATAATATTTTAAGTTTTGAATAGAAGTCTGAAAGAATCTTGTTTTGTGTGCAATGTGTTATCCTTTTTTTTTCCCATTGTGTTTTGATGAGTGAACTGGCAACAAGATATAAACTTTCATGTCGTTTTCCCTAGGTTCTCCTTAAATAATCTGCTTGCAAAATGTTAAGTGATAAAATAAGATAAAAAGAGATTTTCTTCCGCTGATCTCTTATTTGTAAAGTAATCTTAAGATAAAAGTGAGTTGTTCAAATTTAATAGAACAAATAGCAGCCTGAGATAGTATTCTTCTTTATCATTTATTTATTTATTTATTTTAAACAAGGACATTAAATGCAAGTGCATTTGGTGTTGTCCTCGCAAAACCACTCAATGGTACCTCAGAGTTAAGCACAAGCTTAAAAAACTAAAAGGTTTGGACATGCTTGAACATGCTCTGGATTCTGCAGTGTACTCCTACAGAGTGCCTGGTGTTTATGTTCCATGTGTCTTCTTCCTTATTTCTAAAGATTATCTCCTTATTTCTCTATTTAACTCTTTATTTGTATTGTAGCCATGTCTAAAAGCCCTGCTCTACTTGAATGGAATTATGTAACTGAGGGTTTGTTTCGCTTTATTTTCCAAAATCCTAATCAGTTGCTCTCAGTTCACATAGAGATGCTGAGATTTCAGCCTATATAACACAAGGTTTATGGGTTTCAGGAGAAGCACATTAATCTTCCCTTGAGATTTTGAGATGGAAGGTGATGCATGAATTCAAAGTAAGACCCTATTCACTATAATGCAGGTGAGAGTTGAAGGAAACAAATATGCAGCTAAAAGCCAAAAGCAGGAAATGTGAAGGATCTTTCATCATTGATTGATAAAATTTTAGGAGTGCATATTCCTCCTTACAGTCTAGCCAGGAGGAGGGAGGACAACAGAAGCCAGAACAAAAAAGACACTGTCTCTCTGAAAACTGTTGGGATAAGCCTTGTTGAATAACTTAAGACACTTATAATTAAACCAAAATGAGATCTCTTAATCATTAAGATTCTATTTATTTTGTAATACAGGTATTTAATTGCTTAAAAGTTGAGGTTTTGCAGTGGTTTTTTTTTTTTTTTTTCAAATGTGTGACGGCTGCAGTTTTAAATTGAGTTCTCTGAAGAAATAAAGGCCAAAAATCTCCCCCAAAAAAGCCAGCCCAAAACCTAAAAAAACCCCAAACATCTTGGCTATGTTTACAAAAACTGAAGTATGAAATCATAGCACTATAGAATGGTTTAGTTTGAAAGAGACTTTTAAAGACTGTCTGGTCCAACCCTCCTTGACATGGACACAGGACATCTTTCGTTAAATCTTTTACTATAAAACAAAGGTTTTCAAATTAAATGACTGACTGCAAAACTCCAAATAGCAACAAACCTGGAAAAAGTCAAGAGAAAAAAAATATAGTTGAGTAAAGGAGGGTGGTACCCATTTGGTGGGATTTATTGTTTGTTTTAGCATAGGTAAATTTTTAACTACTTGAATATAATGGATCATAATTCTTGTTTCGGTTCTCATTTTTATCTGTCAGGTTCAGTACAGGGGCATGTGAATTAATACTTGGGAGCAAACATCCTATGTATTTCCATTTTCTGTGTTTCTTCATGGAGTGGTGTCAGAGGGTGTGATCTGGTTTTCTTTAGGTGGAAACAAAAGAAAACAACACAAAACCACAAAAAAAGACTCTCTCCAGTAGGGCACATAATGCATTCCAACTGCATACTCAATTCATAGAACAAATCTAGACACCATGGAAAATAAAACCTCTGGAAAAACACATAAGGTGTGATGTCAGGACCTCTGAGTGAACTGTTATATTTTACAGATTTCATCTTTCCAGTGTTCACATCTTGATGATCATAGTTACAGTCAATTTCTTTTATAGTAAGTATAAGAGTCCATGTATATACCTGTTCATAAAGTATTTAAACTGTACAGAGGCTAATAAGTACATGTAGTCTGTAATAATGTGAAAATCTTTGAGCCTGAGATGGAAGCAAAGAAAGTTCTGTCTTCAGTTACCAGACAATGACTGATAATTCTATATAAACAGAATCAGGGGAAACACATCCTTATGCAGAACTTCAAATTAAGAACTCTTTGATTATGTTGATTTTTTTTCTCAAATCTTTTACTTATCGGTGGCCATTTAAATACTTAAATGGTCTTTGGAATATAATCGGTCTATTGTCTTCTGTTAGTGTACAAATGTTAAGAAAAGAGAACTAAGCAATCTGCCTACCTGCTGCTTTTGGGGAGAGGAAAAATATCTCACTGTTTAATATTGTATATTCCAATATGAAAGCTGTTGCTTTGCTAAAAGGCACAATGAAGAAAGCTCAAAATTGAGACATTTAACAGTTATCAAAAAGGAGAATGAACACCAGCATATTCAGACCATATATTTCTATCCTTTTGCTCCTCATTAAGTCTCAACTGCTTTCTTCTGGTAGCCGTAAGTGTTAGACTGATGCTTGAAGAGAGCCTTTCAGCTGACAGTAAGCTGAATCACTCCCTGTCCTAGGGATACATTTCTGGCTTAAGTAAATTTTCCCACTGAAATTGTCTAGTCATTACTAAATAGCACAGCAACATTTCAATCTCCGCATTTATCTTGGATGTTGTTCCCTACGTTACAAGTTAGTGTATGGAAACCACTGGCAGAAGAGCAGACTATGCAGATCCTGTACATTCAATTAAGGTGCATCCGTAGTAGAATCTAATATTTTCTACTACTACCTAATCCTCTATGAATACAAGAGATAAAAAGTAGCAACAAGCTGTGGCCTAAAAAACATAGAAGCAGTAATAACAGTGACCTGAGGGGAGCTACTCCTGTGCTGGGCCAGTCCACAGATCTTGGTGCATGGCGAGGGTTGACAGAAATATCAGGGTGGCAAAGAGACCCGCCAGGCACTAGAAACTCTCACATGAGCCACTGAAGAGACCTGTGTAGTGCCACAGCAACTGTGGCCAACCACCTACACAGTCACACCCTACCTAGCCTGGAACAGACCTGATAGGTAAGTCGGATGCACGATAGGGTGGATTGCCTGTCTTTCTGGACTGTCTGACCACATTGAATCACAGGACAGAGGGAAGTGGCATCAAGTCCCTGCCTGGTACATCAGGTGCATCTGCTCTCTGACTGCCCCCCTCTCCCAGATGCTATGGCATAACAGGTATGAGATTCTGAAAGAGGAGCTGAACAATAAAAAAGGATAAAGTTTCATCTAGTTTGAAGGTGCCACTGAGGTTAAGTCAGCCTACACCCTGCATCAAAACTGGATCCATAAAAGTACTTTCTAAAAAAAGTACAAATCATAGTCATACTCTTTCTGAATGGAACAGAATGACCATTATGCAGACCAGACCCACTTCCTAGAGAAGTCTGCTGCCTCCCTGGGGCCCAAATTAAAGATGTACAGAGAAAGCTTCCTACCCTGGTGCAGCTCTCAGATTATTATATATTAGTGATTTTTCAGGCAGGCATCAATGAAGTTGCAATACATCTGAGGCCAATCAAGGGAGACTTCAGGCCTTTGAGATGACAGGTGAATGGATCAGGGATCAATATTTTTTCCATCTACCCCATCAGTGCAGGGAATGATGATGGAAGAAACAGGAAGACGCATCAGATCAATACCTTTCTGCAAGCCTCATGTCGCTGGTAAGATTTTGGGTTTCTTCACCATGGGTCAGTTTACATGACACCAATGTTCTGGTGAGAGATGGCACACCTGTCTCAAAGGGAGAAGAGGATTTTAGCACAGGAACTAGCAGGACTCATTGACAGAGCTTTGAACTAGATTGTAAGGTCAAAAGGTATAAAACTAGTCTTGATAGAGATAAGAGTGAGGGTAGCATGCCAATTTTTGTGGGATAGTGTGATACTGAGTTCCTTTGGTCTTCCATCTTTCAGTGGAGGTAGGACATGAAGAATCATGTGACAGACACAAGGGATATTAATGGATTAGAAACCACAGAAGCACCTGAGAATGATAAGGTAGGCATTGGGGTTTCTCCCTCTGAAAAGTGGAGGGATCAATATTCATCTGAAGTGCATCTACACCAATGCACACAGCGTAGGCAACAAGCAGAGCAAGCTAGAAGCCATTGTGCACCATGAAAACTATGATAGAGTTGCCATCATGGAAAAATGTTGGGATGACTCACACAAATTGAGTGCTGTAATGTATGTCTGTAAACTCTTAGAAAGGATAGACAAGGGAAGGAGAGGCAGTGAGGTGGCTTCACTGGCCACACTCCTCACTTAGGGAGTTTTTGATTGTCTAGGGCTTAATGATGGTGAAGAAAGGGTCAAGTGCTAATGGGTAAGAATCAGGGGGAAAGCCAAAAAAGTAGATATGGTGGGAGTATGTTATAGACCTCCTGACCAGGATGAAGAAGCAGATAAAATACTCTATAAGTAGCTGGGAGAAGTCTCAGAATTGCTAACCTGTGCTCTCATGAAGGACATCAACTTACCAGCTGTCTGCTGGAAATACAATACAGCAGAGAGGAAATATTCACAGAGCTTTCTAGAGTGTATGGAAGATAACTTCCTGACACAGCTGGTGAGCCAAATGGAGAAGACACCTTGCTTGACCTCTTTTCTGTGGCCAGAGTTGTTGATATGATTGTTGGAGACAGTCTCGGGCATAGAGCTCACGAAATTATGGATCTTTCAATTCTTGAAGCAGTACATTGTGCCAGGGAAGATTTAGATAGGATATTGGGAAAAATTTCTTCATGGAAAGGGTTGTCAAGCATTGGAGCAGGCTGCCCAGGAAAGTAATGGAGTCATCATTCCTGTGGTTATTTAAAAGATTTGTGGGTGTAGTGCTTAGGGGCATGCTTTAATGCTGGATTTGGTAGTGTTAGGATTAAGGTTGGATTCAGTGATTTTAGATATCTTTTTCAAGCCTAAACAATTCTGTAATTCTATAACATTGCAACTCATAGTTCAAGAGCAAACAGTGAAGAAATATATGAAGAAGCTAACATGAGAATTCAATCCACAGAAATTAAAGAGCTTCTTCAAAAAGTTTTCTAAGTGTTTATATGCATCTACATTGTCTGTTTTTTCAGTTTTTATATATATGTGTAGAAAAGATAATTTACNAAAAGTGACATCTTTGGGAACTTTACAGCTGAGCTGTTTCACAGGGAGCTCTTACTAGATATTTTTCCAGGCAGCTTATTGTGTGCTTGTGTGAGCAGAAGAGAAGAGGAACTTCGTAATCTAGCCTCCTTTAAGAAAGATGTTTTGGACAATAAAAGCTAACAAAAACTTATGAAAACTAGGTATTCTTTTAACAGAGAAAAACCACTGGATTTTAGTGGTTCCTAAATAGAAGTGAAAATCACCAAGTGGTTGAAGTGGAACCTCTGGAGGTTTTCTGGTCCAACTCTTCTGCTCAGATAGGGCCACCTAGAGCCAGTTGTTCATCACCACATCCTCTTGGCTTCTGAATATTTCCAAGAATGCAGATTCAACAAGTGTTCTCGGAAGCATGTGCCAGTCCTCAGCCACCCTCACAATAAAGAAGTGTTTCCTCATGATCAAAGGGAACCTCCTGTGTGTCATTTAGTGCTCTTCTCCTGTGTGTCATTTAGTGCTCTTTGCCTCTGTTCCTGTCACTGAGCAGTTCTGAGAAGAGCCTGGCTTTGCAGTCTCCCTTCAGCTATTTATATACATTGGTAAGACCAGCCCCCTCCCTGAGCCTCTTTCTTCTCAGCTTAACAGTCCCAATTCTCTAATCTTTTCTTCATAGGAGAGGCGCTCCCAGTCACTTCATCATCTTCATTTGTCCCTCCAGTACATTCCTGTCTCTCTTGTGCTGAGGAGACTAGAAGTGAACAAAACATTCCAGTTGTTGCCTCATCATTGGTGAGTAGAGGGGAGGGAGCACCTCACTCAACCTTCTGCCAGAACTTTAAAATGAAAAAAAAATGAAAAATGTTGACAGAAATAACAAGTTTTCATAAGAATCACAACTGAACCTCAGCATTATTTTTTTTACCAACCATGAATCTCTTCTAAACAACATGATCATTTCAAAAATACCTTTGCATGATAAGCTGTGTTTTACATGTCTTCCAAGATGTAACTAAATTGGTTAACAGTGAAGGTTATATTTAGCTAATCAAAATTCATATACTTACTCATGTTTTCCCTCTGATTTACAAAATAGCATCAAAAATTCTCTCCAAGATGATAGTTTTCTGACTTTTTTTTGTTTGCTTTTTTAGTTCTTAAATGTTATGTCATGATCTATGGAAATATTAGTGGCTAGGACTGCAGCAGATCCAGTCCCACCTAGAATCCAGTCACAATACCAGAAGTAATCTCAGAGAAAGGCAGTATAGGAATCACTTTTTGATCCCTCTGGAATTATATGCTATTTTGGACTAGGTTTATGTGTATTGCATTTACTGAACAACTGGGTCTCGTCGAGTGTTTATATCTGCTCCAAGGGGTGGTTGTTGGGTAAAAGACAAAAGGAGCTTCTGTTTAAAAGGTTTAGGCTGAATGTAATAACTTCAAAATGGAACACAGAGGGTCCATAGATCTGATAGCTTTAGTGACATAAGCCCCCGTTAATGGTAATCGTGCCTTTTCCCTTCACCTGGCAGAATTCTGTTAATGTGAATGCATGCACTACCTCAAGGTGGTGGGGAAAAACAGACCACAGAAAACATGATCCCAGAGATTTTCACAGTCTCTAATAGCTGTTTGATGAAAACACTCTTTACATATATTTCTTGGCAGTGTATTTATTTATCATTCTCAGAATGCTCTTGAACTAAGCCCATACTCACATATATTCAGCTGCATCNGATGTTTTGGACAATAAAAGCTAACAAAAACTTATGAAAACTAGGTATTCTTTTAACAGAGAAAAACCACTGGATTTTAGTGGTTCCTAAATAGA
>JAAWXA010000046.1:4113244-4413773 GCA_038090715.1 Florisuga fusca | reverse complement strand
GGAGAAGACACCTTGCTTGACCTCTTTTCTGTGGCCAGAGTTGTTGATATGATTGTTGGAGACAGTCTCGGGCATAGAGCTCACGAAATTATGGATCTTTCAATTCTTGAAGCAGTACATTGTGCCAGGGAAGATTTAGATAGGATATTGGGAAAAATTTCTTCATGGAAAGGGTTGTCAAGCATTGGAGCAGGCTGCCCAGGAAAGTAATGGAGTCATCATTCCTGTGGTTATTTAAAAGATTTGTGGGTGTAGTGCTTAGGGGCATGCTTTAATGCTGGATTTGGTAGTGTTAGGATTAAGGTTGGATTCAGTGATTTTAGATATCTTTTTCAAGCCTAAACAATTCTGTAATTCTATAACATTGCAACTCATAGTTCAAGAGCAAACAGTGAAGAAATATATGAAGAAGCTAACATGAGAATTCAATCCACAGAAATTAAAGAGCTTCTTCAAAAAGTTTTCTAAGTGTTTATATGCATCTACATTGTCTGTTTTTTCAGTTTTTATATATATGTGTAGAAAAGATAATTTACAGTGTCAAATAAAATCTAATTTTCTGGCCTTGAACTTTTCATCTTTGAATTACATATCTCCACTCCCAATGGGATTCCCCATTACAGGTTCTTCTCTGCTGCTAAAATCAAATGCAAGACAGGCAGGGTAAAGCATAGAGAAAATATTCTGAATTTATTAACTATAATAAATTTATTAACTATACGGGAAAATAGAAAAGACAAACCTTTATCTAAATTGAATTATTTTCCTCATTGAGAATTACCAGTTGAAGGAGAATTGTAGTTCTGAAGATTTAGCAAAATATAATTTTTTTGCCTGTATCCTATTATATAGAGACATTGGGGTTTTTTAAATAGTCTTTAAGTATCTGCATGGCACCTCTGGAATCCTGTTACTATTTCAGTTTAAAAAATAAATAGGCCTAGTGCATAGATTTGGCTTCCAGAAATCAGCTTTCCTGAAGTACTAAAGTATACCTAGGACAAAGTTTTCTTAAAGAAATTACAGATTTTTTTAATTGAAATAGGTATCATAACACAGAGTTACAGAACTCACCACTTCATGTTCATCTCTTTCAGCCTCTACTCATAAAGCTGCTGCTGTGTTTTGATGTTTTGAAACTGGATTACAGCACACCAAAATTAATTAGCATGCTATGCAACCTGTGTCACCTCTTCTTCCAACCGGAACATCATATTTCAAACTCTACCAGTAGATAAAATGGAAACAAAAAGGTAAAAAAATGAAACAAACAAACAAACAAACAAGCCCTTTTCATTTTTTGTCTTAGTAATGTCAGGGAATTTATTGTGAATCTATGTCTTGTTCTAAAACTCTGTAAATCAAGTCAGCATGATTTGTTGTGTGACTTTGGCTTAATCCTTAGTGATCTTCAGTGATTATTAAACCTTTTTCCCTGGACAAAGTAACAATTTTTAGTACTGAGTTTACCTTTCTTTCTCTGCATGTTCGCTTAGGAAGAGAACACAGAGTTGAATACACGTTCAAAGCTGAGATTTTTACCAAAACATTTTGGATTACTTTGCTTTGTTGGCTAAATTGCATCTCTATTTTCTTCCATGTAACAACCTGAAATCCAACCAGAAAGCTCCTAGGAACTGAAATGTTAATGTTATTGATTAAAACCACTAAACATAAAGGATACATATATTGTAAAATAACGATACCATTAGGAATAATGAATTAACATTATTTTATCTATTAAAAGATAGATTTTCATGAATAGAAGCTAGGACAATGATGTTGCTATTTGACCCATATTACTAAGACTTCAAGAAAAACATAAGCTTGTCACTGATAGTTTCATGAAGAAGTAGCTGCCAAGAGAAGGGAGATGTAAATGATGCTTATTCTAAAATTTATAAACAACACACAAACCAACCCTGTCTGAGCTCTAGAGAATCTTCCATCTAGCCTTACCTTACTACAAAAAGTGACATCTTTGGGAACTTTACAGCTGAGCTGTTTCACAGGGAGCTCTTACTAGATATTTTTCCAGGCAGCTTATTGTGTGCTTGTGTGAGCAGAAGAGAAGAGGAACTTCGTAATCTAGCCTCCTTTAAGAAAGATGTTTTGGACAATAAAAGCTAACAAAAACTTATGAAAACTAGGTATTCTTTTAACAGAGAAAAACCACTGGATTTTAGTGGTTCCTAAATAGAAGTGAAAATCACCAAGTGGTTGAAGTGGAACCTCTGGAGGTTTTCTGGTCCAACTCTTCTGCTCAGATAGGGCCACCTAGAGCCAGTTGTTCATCACCACATCCTCTTGGCTTCTGAATATTTCCAAGAATGCAGATTCAACCAGTGTTCTGGGAAGCCTGTGCCAGTCCTCAGCCACCCTCACAATAAAGAAGTGTTTCCTCATGATCAAAGGGAACCTCCTGTGTGTCATTTAGTGCTCTTTGCCTCTGTTCCTGTCACTGGGCAGTTCTGAGAAGAGCCTGGCTTTGCAGTCTCCCTTCAGCTATTTATATACATTTGTAAGACCAGCCCCCTCCCTGAGCCTCTTTCTTCTCAGCTTAACAGTCCCAATTCTCTAATCTTTTCTTCATAGGAGAGGCGCTCCCAGTCACTTCATCATCTTCATTTGTCCCTCCAGTACATTCCTGTCTCTCTTGTGCTGAGGAGACTAGAAGTGAACAAAACATTCCAGTTGTTGCCTCATCATTGGTGAGTAGAGGGGAGGGAGCACCTCACTCAACCTTCTGCCAGAACTTTAAAATGAAAAAAAATGAAAAATGTTGACAGAAATAACAAGTTTTCATAAGAATCACAACTGAACCTCAGCATTATTTTTTTTACCAACCATGAATCTCTTCTAAACAACATGATCATTTCAAAAATACCTTTGCATGATAAGCTGTGTTTTACATGTCTTCCAAGATGTAACTAAATTGGTTAACAGTGAAGGTTATATTTAGCTAATCAAAATTCATATACTTACTCATGTTTTCCCTCTGATTTACAAAATAGCATCAAAAATTCTCTCCAGGATGATAGTTTTCTGACTTTTTTTTTTTGCTTTTTTAGTTCTTAATTGTTATGTCATGATCTATGGAAATATTAGTGGCTAGGACTGCAGCAGATCCAGTCCCACCTAGAATCCAGTCACAATACCAGAAGTAATCTCAGAGAAAGGCAGTATAGGAATCACTTTTTGATCCCTCTGGAATTACATGCTATTTTGGACTAGGTTTATGTGTATTGCATTTACTGAACAACTGGGTCTCGTCGAGTGTTTATATCTGCTCCAAGGGGTGGTTGTTGGGTAAAAGACAAAAGGAGCTTCTGTTTAAAAGGTTTAGGCTGAATGTAATAACTTCAAAATGGAACACAGAGGGTCCATAGATCTGATAGCTTTAGTGACATAAGCCCCAGTTAATGGTAATCGTGCCTTTTCCCTTCACCTGGCAGAATTCTGTTAATGTGAATGCATGCACTACCTCAAGGTGGTGGGGAAAAACAGACCACAGAAAACATGATCCCAGAGATTTTCACAGTCTCTAATAGCTGTTTGATGAAAACACTCTTTACATATATTTCTTGGCAGTGTATTTATTTATCATTCTCAGAATGCTCTTGAACTAAGCCCATACTCACATATATTCAGCTGCATCTCTGTTTGTGATACCAAGGACTTCAGAAAGTTAGTTGAAACCAAAGAAAGGATTTGCAAAAGTGCCTGTTTACTAGGAAGCATGACTGTCCCTGGCTCTTTGAAACTATTCACTTTTTGTAAAAAAATCTATCAAAAGAGGACAAAATATTAAAATTAATTTACTACATGTAATGGTAATTTCCCATCTATCTAAATAACAACTAACATAAGAGCTGGAAATGGAATGAATTTTTCAGGCAGCTTTGGCACTTAACTGATATGTAGAAAACTTCAGTTCTATCTTCCTTGTAAACTAGTGGAACTAGAGAAGTGAATCATAATTAGAGATCAATAACCTGAAAAAAAACCCCCAAAATTTACATAACTTTTTTGTGGCATGGCAAAACATCGATAACTATTTTTTAATGACTATCTACTAAGGCTAAACATGATGATTATTCAGAATTTTAGATGTCACCTCATTTTATGTCAACAAGGGGAAAATACTGTTACTTTCACTCCTGGAACATTAAAAATTAAGACAATTGCAAAGAAATGATAACTGTTAAAAGCAAAACAAAGAGAACAGGTAGTGAAAGAATAATTTGAGCACAAGCAGATAAAGTGCCCCTACTTACATTGTTTGGCACAGCTATATCATGAATTGTGCTGCCATTTGTCAGCTTAAAAACTGAGTGTTTCTCTCAGATGAAAACATCTAGGTTAGTGCTCTGTTTTTCCTTTTTTTTTTTTCACTTTTTTTTTTTTTTTAACATATGACTTGAAAGAAAGCAACAACGAGAATTAATTTCATGCTAGTAGACACTTTTAAGACTAGATTTAGCTGCAGTCACATTATCTTAGATAATGGGAGAATTTTTCTTCATTGAAAATGCTCCCTGTCGCTTGAGAAGAACTCACTGAAGCAGCCTGCCATCTAGCTTTTTCACAGCAAAATAGGCTTGCAGACTGCAGATGAGAGACTCGGGAGAAGAGACAATTTTAACTTAGCCATCCCTAATTTATCTCAAGCTTTTTCAATTCATCTTCACTGCTCTGTGCACACTGGAACACCAGATTGTCAACCCCTGGGAACAGAATGCAACCAGGGATATAGAGAGCTGTCACATCCTAAGAAATATTTAAATTGTGCTGATTTTCTTCTGGAGTGCTGAGCAGAGGGAATGAAACTCTCCATCAAGTCATAGCTTTGCGGGCAATAGATCAGAGGATACTGCCAGTTTTTCTAATGGATTATTGTTATCGGGCAGGTTCTTCCTGAAGGTATGTAGTTACTCTCTCAATTCATTACCCACTCAATTTATCAGGTAATGATCTAATGAACTACTAAGCCAGATACATTAAGAAAAATGTTAACTAAGTAATCTGTATTGATTGAATGATGGCACTTTATTGCAGCATGTTTGCAGGTAAAATACTCTGATCCACTTATTGTAGATATATTGTACCTACTGCCAAGTGCTTTGTCAGCAATCTCCTCAAGCAAAAAACAATCCCTAACCTTAAAAAAAAAAAAAAGCAAAAATCCATTGTGCTGCATTTAACACTGCCACAAGTTGATGCTGATTGTCCAGAGAATTTTGCTTTTCTGAAACAATGAATAATAAAGAGCAAAATCATACTTTTGATTTTATTTTTTTTATATATGAGTATTTATTCTGCAAAATATTTTCCAAAGCTGGGTACAGTCAGAACTCCTCCTAAAGTACTGCAAATCAATTGTGGAGCTAGATTTTTTTTTGTTTGTTTGCTATGATATTCCACCTTTTCACATGGAGAGTTAGGATATTTAATTCTTAAAATCTCTGATGTAAGATTTGTAACAGAAGCCTGTTGTTGCATCTGTACTGCAAGACTCCAGGAGCTTCGTAGGAAAACATAAGGATTATATATCACAGCAGGGGTTTTAAAAACTAATTCGGTTAAGGATAATTTCTTGCCTTTTAAACTTTTGTGTTTAAGTAGGAGTTCAAACATCTCTCTCCTAACCTGAAATGCTTGCTGCATGTCTCCCAGTGTAAGCTGTGAGGCAGGCTGACCTAAAAAGGAAAGATCTCTACACTGCAGAAGCAGACAGACATTTTTGAACTATTCAAAGCGCGGGAGTTGCTGCAGATATAGAAAAAGCACTGCCACATTCAAGTTTAAGTCCTGGCCTTGTTTTATTCCTCAATTGGCACTCCACCTGAGTACAAGCTCTGAGACTTGAACACAAGAAGACAGATGCACAGCTGAGCAAGAACGAAGTCCTGAAAATAATTATATTCTTACCTTCAGCTTATTGTCCAGTGCACTTGATGTATTTCTGTCATGCTATCAGGAGTAAATGATGTATTAGCTTGTGTATGGTGTACTTGATAGTGCACTGAGTTGGATGCTTACTCACAAGTGACAGATATTTTTCATATTTTTAAGGTACTCCTGAAAGAAAGCAATATGATAGTAATGGCTAAAAAAGGGGAAGAAGGAGATTTCAAAAGTCTATAAGGGTTAAAATCAGTAAGCCTGTGATAAGAGCACTTTCTGGTGTGTTTAACTTCCTCCATGTACAGAATATAATATTTTTGATGTATTAATAGTAAATCATGGCAGTCTATGTTGCTCCTTCATGCAACATTTGGAAGTTGCTTTCCTCTAGATTTTTGGAAAGGTTGAAGGAAAAAACCAAATTGATTCTGTTCTATTTCCAATGAACACCATTAAAGTACTTCTTTTCCTATGGACCTTATAAAGAATGAGGCAAAGAGGTTTTCATTAAATGCTCCCTAGAGGGTCCTAGCTTCAGCAAGCTATTTTTGAAAGGAAGTTTGCACACCAACTCTGTTTTTCCCAGTCTTCCAATCTTCTTGTTTAAATACATAGAGCCCTCTTAAAATGCTTTTGGATACCCATGGATATTTCAGCATTTTGTACAATCATTTATGAACATCACAGATTCCAAGATGTAAATATGGCCATCTTTTATTACAGGTTGCTCATATGAAAACCTTTTTCGGAGCAGATTCTGTTTTGTTTCCTTTGGGTCCAACTGCATGTTTTCTTTTGAATGTTAATGTACTTAAAACACTAACTAATTAAGTTTAATTACTTCTGATATGGCACTGGGAAGTAACCAATAGCAACATAATATCTTTGATTATCTTTACTTCAAAGTAAGATGAGACAAAACACATTAAAAAATTTAATTGAGAAAGTAATATTAAATAGGAAATAGATGAAGATGACTATCAATCTTTTCTATCTTTACCTTCACATTATTATTTTTTCTTTAATCTACTGTGCTGTGCAGTAACAGCTATACTCCCTTCATAAAGACCTGTGATGTACCTACACATTATGCCATTTTCATCTGGAACTTTCTACTGCCTTCTGAAATACTTTTAGGCCATTTATGTAAATAGCTGTATTAAAAAGTGTGGTGTAATATAAACAGGTGAAAGTCTCCTGTGATGGAAGAAAACTCAAGCAAAGATTGTTTGTTACAGCGTTAAATCTACCCTCAGTCTTCTGACTGCCCTGGTTCCACTGGTATTCCAGCGTTATTGCTATTTTTTCTTCTCTCCTATGTTGACTATTTCCTAAAAGATAGTTTTCCACAGTTTGGAGCAGTACAGCAAACTGATCTGTCTTGTTTACATTCTGCAGCAGTCCATAGGCAATACTACTTATATCCTCTGCTCCACTTGGCTTGAGTAAGTAAGCTTAAGTATTGACTGTAGTCCTTCTTTGATATCTTCTTAGGTTGCACTCTTTTCTGTTCTGCTGTGTGCTAGACAAACTAAAAATCAAAAGATCAGTTTTGACTTTTTTCTGCAATGCTCTTGGTCTTGCCTTGTGCTTATTTAACATTTGTTTGAATTTGGAGTTTATTCTTCTCCCACACTGAACCACTAGAAGATACAGATACTATGTAGAACTTGATGCAAAAAAAAAATGGTACCTTTTTACTTGTGTTCTTCTTCCTTCTTACTTTTTCATTCTGAGCAATGTGCTTGTGGTAACTATTTTCATTTACTATAGTGGATATAAGTAACATCTCTTAGGGAACTTTTTTGGGGAAAAAAAGTCATTAGTATTTCACATTAGCTGCTCTTTGAACAGGTAAATACTGGAAAAAAGTATTAAGAAAAAGAAGGGCCAAGGGGCCTGAATAACTAAAGGATTTCCAAAATAAGAATTGATGCTTTCAAACAAAAAAATGGGTATTTCTAATATTAGGATATGCTATGACCTGATTTTTTATTTCCTTTTATATGTCCTTCTAGGTTTCAGGACTGACTTGTCACTGTTTGCAGCATTTACGATGTGTATTCTTTTAGACAGATCATTAGCCAGACAACAAATTTGATTATAGAGTAATTCTGGTAAGACTTAAATAGATTTAATGACATACATCGAATCTGTGTTTTTGCACACATAATTGCACACATAATTTTGAGTGAGCAAGAGTAAAAGGATGGTTCCCTTTGAGATTCACATCTGATAATGGTAATTAACGTTAAGACACAGGAGTGGAGGAGTAGAAAGAAACTACAAAGCTAGTTCACACTTGTAAAGGTGTCTTATGTTGGTTGAAATACTTCAGCACATTCTCAAACTGTGTTCTAGTTTCTTAAACAGTGAGTTTAAGTGAGTTTAAGTGAGTTTACATCTGCCTAGATGTACAAGTCTAAGGCCTCACTTAAGTATCCTGCTGTATCTTCCAGCCCCTTATTTTAGTTCTGCAGAATATCTGAAACTTAAGTCATCACTGATATTTAAGCAATTGAGTAGATATATATTCATCTGCTTTTAAGGAAAAAAAGAAAAGATCAGTAAGTTCCAGAATCCCCTTCTTCTGCCCTACTGTGTTCCCATCCCTTAAGAGAATTTAGATCAAGCAACAGCACAGCTCTGGTTATTTATACCATTTTATCAGAAAAAAGTACAGTCCAAAGTAACTGTTGTTCCTGTTGAAAGGTATATAGCTCACAAAAGTATGGACAAGTCCATGATTAAATGAATTAATATTGGCTTCAGGGAAATTTCTTTCAGATGTTATATTTTTAACTATAATTTTCTAAAAGTGGATCTAAATTTCTTAGTTCTATAACTGATCTTGGTTTGATAAATTTGAAGCAAAGCAGTTTACCTCTTTCTTGCACTGTTGGAAATTGTTATATTGAAACCAATGGAATAAATGTGTAGAATCAAGCTCATTATCCCTTTTTGCCCCTACATGTCAATCATCGTGAAGTTCCTCTCAAATTCTGTCTTCTAATGAAGTTTTGAAAGGAAGATTATATTTTTTTGGACATAAAAATAGTGGTTTGCACTGCCAGCTGCTGCTGAAGACTAGCAACACTCTTCAACTATCCATAGCTTGTCAAATTTGAAAGTTGATTCACATCAGTGAATATATTTGCTGCTATCAGTGACAGGTTTTTAGCCAATAGCCAGGTGACATGCTCGCTGTTAGCCCTTTCCTCCATCTGGCTGGAGGAAAGGCCCCTCTAATTCCTCAGGTACCTTCCACTGTCAGTGGGTGGTGTTGTGTACCTTGTACTGACATCAGCAAATGGGTTAGTATTGGTATTCCAGCACCTTTCACTTGAAACCAAATCAGCCCTTTCCTGGGAGAAGTCTTCTTTTCTGGATTTTCCACCTGGTAACACACATAAGCCCTCAAGTTAGCACTAAATTGTTTATCCCACCTTCTCATATCTTCTTTGTGATCATGCAGATAGCACACCAGTTCACAACATGTTCCAGTTTACTGGGACCTCTCTCACAGGAGGACATCTTCTAGCATTGGAGACCTGGGTCCAGGCAGAAGTGTTTGACTTTTCTGTCATCCTGTCCAGTGTATCCACTATCTCCTCAGACATTCTTTCCACAGCTGCAATGATGGGGGAATGGAGAGAGACTTTAAGATTAGGAAAACAAACAAACAAACAAAAAAAGTAATGATGATGGTTAAATACAACTATATACAAATATGGAAATCACCAGTCAGAAAAGTGCCAAATTGGACTCAGCAGCAGATGGAAATGGCTGTGTTCAAGGTCCCAGTGACCTTGGGTCCCACAAAACCCTTGAAGGGCCAAGCTGGTCTTACTTGGGGAGGGAGGGGAAGGCAGCCTGTCTTGATAAAATATTATTTTCTCCATCAAGAAGATAGGATGCAGAAACCAGCAACACAGTGAGAGATGACAGAAAACTCCTAATCAAGCCAGTACACCAGTCAGAGATGACCAGAAGAGGGCTCTCTTGAGCATAATTTTATACTGACTACCATGGGAAGGGGAAGGAATAGGAAGGAATACTATGATTGATTCTTTTGGGTCACCAGACCCAAGCAATGCTTGAAAAACACAGCTGTTTTTCCCCCTTAGCCCCATTGTAGTGCCACATCAACAGGCATGATGGTCCAAGAAGCTCTCAGGTCAGTGTAGCTGTAGGCAATTTTAATTCTGTCCTCTCAAATCAGGGCAATTAGAATTTAAGACAGATGATGTAAATGAGTTTAAAGAAATTTACAGAACTACTTTACTGTTTCTTATTAATTTGATGCCCAGATTTTCATTATCTTAAGAGCACAAAATATGCAGATTTTTTTGTGTATTACTTCTGATACACTTCTAAGACATATTGTCATTGCATCCATTTCTATTAAAAAAATCAAATTCTAATTTGACTACTTTTTTGAGTAGCAATTAACATTAAGAAGCTTTGGCAAGCAGGCATATTTTCAAATGAACCAAGAAAAGTTTCTAATCTGTGTTTTCAAATGTGTAGCATGTTGCAGTATAAGTAGTGATGGAAGAGTTCTCTTATAAAATCAGAGTACACTCTGAATCAAGGAGGAGTTGATAACTGTCTCTACTTAAGCTTTACCTCATATCTCCAGTATATACTCTCATCCTATTTGCTCAGCTCTCATTTGTCAGGTCTAATTTTTCTGGTACTGGATGACAAAATGAGAAAAACTCAAATTTAAGAGGTTATACTTTATCAATATGTTATTTTTGCAGAAATACAGGAACCAGTATGCTATTTCCAACTGTTTTTTTTCATATACAGGCCAGGAGTATAAGAGGTTAGTAAGATAATTTATGTATCCTCTGCTTGTGAACTCACCAGGAAAACAGATATTGTCAAACTGAACAAATTAAAAGGAAAAAAAATGTCACACTCTCAAAATACTTAGATACTCTAAAATAAAAAATTATCTGTTTTCTATGTTGTGTATTGCTAAGAGCAGTCTCTGAAATGTAGGGATGATTTTTAGCACCTTGAAACTACTGAAAGATCACTCCTCTAACCTTTCCAATATTTCTCCTCCACTCCCTCCTATGTACAAGTTAATATTCTCCTTCTTGCTGTAATCTATGTTAACCACCATATAAAATGTTTTACTATTGTTCCTTGTAGAAAGTGAGGGTGTGCATGAATATGGTGCAACAGCTGAGCTGCTTTAGCATCTTGCCAACACTAAAGGGATGTCATGCTATGTCCTTGCCTCTTTTAGAGAGGCTTTTCAATAGCTTTGACTCTGGAGCTTGCCAAATCCCTCCATGAGCCACTCTAAGCACAAGTGTGATGGAGAGCTAGCTCAGCAGAAAAAAATGCATACTTTTCCAGCAGTTTAGTAATTTGAATCATGGCAGCTAAGAATGCAATGGATCTGAGATCTGAATCACATCAGCAAAATTCTAGGGAGACTGAGGATGTTAGAGGAATTACGTGGAAGGACCACTTTCCTCCTTTTTGCTGCAGTAAACTGTTCGATTAAAACAGCTATAACATTTAACCTCACCCTAAAACTGCCTTGCACTTTTTGTATGTCTCCCTTACCTCCTATCAAATAGTGTCAGTGGAGAAAAAATGAGATCTCTGCTCACTTTCAGAGAAGGTCTTATTGCTCTGGTGTGTGCCTCCTTGGGGAAATGCAACCTGGCAGTGAAACAAGGAGATAGAAATCACTTACAGATTTGAAACTTCTCTTGCTGTCAAGCCACCCACTGCGACACTAGTCAATAAGAATGTTTAAGAACCATCTGTATAGTTTATTAGATCTAGTTAAACAAGGGCCAAACTCGATCACTTCTATAAAAATGGGAAAAAAATATTACACACTCAGTAGTGAATTTTTAATTGTTTTTTGGTTTTGGTTTTCTTTCTCTGATACAAGTTGTTTTCCAAAAATTCTTTGGTGTATTTGCTTGTTGTTTGAAGTTTTGAGTCTGTCAGTCTTGTTTCCTGTCCACAGGTTTGCTTCTTTATTTCTATGTTTCTGGCTGCCATTGCAATGCTTAAAATTAAAGGGACAGAGCACACCTCATCTATATCTGTAGTGAGTTAATCTCAAAATAGGCAATGCTTTGACTCTTTCCAAGTTTTCATTGTATATGTTGTTGAAACTTAATTGTCAGCTTGATGAGGACTGTCTTTTTTTCCCTGTATTCAGACAAAGTATTAATCCTGAGTGGAATTTCTACCTAACAGAGCAAAACAGAATCACAAAATCACAGAATGGTTTAAGTTAGAGGGGAACATCTGGAGGTTTTCTATTCCAAATCCCTTGCTCAAACAGGGCCACCTAGAGCCAGCTCTTCAGCACCACATCCTCTTGGCTTCTGAGTATTTCCAAGACTGTAGGTTCCTCAAGTTTTCTGTGAAGCCTGTGCCAGTGCTTAGCCATCCTCAGAGTAAAAAAGTGTTTCCTGATGTTCAGGGGGAGTGTCTTGTGTCTCTTTTAGTGCTCATTGCTTCTGTTCCTGTCACTGGGCACCCCTGAAAAAAGTCCAGCTCCATCTTCTTTGCACCCTTTCTCCAGGTATATATATCTTCATAAGATCTCACCCAAGGTTTCTGTTCTCCAGGCTGAACAGTCTCTCTCATCCTTTCTTCATAGGAGAGGTGCTCCAGTTTCTTCATCGTCTTTGTAGCTCTTTATTGGTCTCTTTCCTGTTACTTGGTGTCTCTCTTGTACTGGTGAGCCTAGAAATGGATACAACACTCCAGATGCAACCTCACCAGTGGTGAGTAGATGGCAAGGATCACATCCCTCAACCTGTTGACAATGCTTTGTCTAATGCAACTCAAGAGACTTTGTGGCAAAGGCACATTACTGGTTCCTGATAACTTGGTGTTCACTAAGACTCCTTGGTCTCTTTCTAACCAAGCTGCTTTCCAGCCACATGGAGTTGCTCTTCTCTAGATTTAAAAAAAAAATGAATCTTTTCTGCACTTTGGATCTAAGACTTTAAGTCATAAAGTCAATCCATTTCTTTTTTGCCTTTATTTCATTTTAATGACTCCTAGATACTCTACAGGAGTATGCTGTCACCAGTGGTAACCAGGCAGTGTTCCTCAGGGTTCACTTCTATGGCCAGTTCTGTTCAGTACATTTATCGATGAACTGGATTCAGCCTGGGGCCTTGAGCAATCTGGTATAATGGGAGGTATCTCTGCCCATGCAGGGGGTTTAAAACTGCGTGATCTCTTTTGTGGTCTCTTCCAACACAAATCATTCTATGAACGCACAATTAGCAAGTTTATTGATCACACTAAACTGGGAGGTATTGTGGACTGTCTTGAGAGGAAAGAGGCTCTGCAGAGAGATCTAGATCTTGGGCTGTGATTAATGGGATTAAATTTAACAAGTCAAAATACCAGAGAAGCTGTGGATGCCCCCTTCTTGTAAGTTTAATGCTAGGCTGGATGGAGCTTTGGGACTGGGTGGGTGTCCCTGCCCATGGCAAAGGGTTCAGAACTGGATGATCTTTAAGGTCCCTTCTAACCCAAACCAGTCTATGATTCTATGAAAATACTGCTTAGCAATATTCTTATATTGAGAGATAATTGGTTCATATAATGGAAAATTTATTTCACCTCTCAGAGATTTCTAATATGATTTATTAAAAAGTACCAAAAAATTGAAAACACACCAGTTATGCTTACCTGCCTGACTACTGATTTTTCTCAAAAGTAGTTATGTATTTCACCATACATTTTTAGGATCCAGGAAGAAGACCTGGTTATAATTTTCTGGACTCATTTTTTTTTCCTTTTGCATAGAAACCCTCTTTGGCAAAAGAGAAGATGAAATTTCTTAAATGTATAAATATCTGTAACTTTTGGTGTAAAATTATTAAAAATCTCTTTTAAGTAACACTTTTCTGCCTTTTTTCTCTTCACCTGCATATTCGTCCCTTTTCTCCCTTGGACCATAACTCAACAACCGATGTGTCAAAAATGCTAAACAGCCTCTTTCCTCTCTAAATTCTTTCTTGACACTGCTCCTTTCATTGATATGTCAGAAAGGGGTGTACATGCCTAACTAAATACTTTCCATTCCTATTTCAGCCATCTAAGTGGAGAATTTCGTGGGGTAATTACATTGGAAACTTAGGCTGCTCAATCAGCTCAGGCTAAATTTCTATTCAACACTCGCTCACTCCAGTGGATATTTAAACGGGCACTGATTGAAGTCATCTGAACTTACAGGTTTTTCCTGTTGGATGCAAGGGTTTTTTAGGAGAAAAAACAATAAGGCATCACACTTCAGAGCGTGACCTGGAGCAACATCATTTTAGTAGAATGGAGGTCAGTGTGGACACTCCCCAAAAGCCGAGTGAATTCCCATTCAAATCTGTCTGGAGTGCCACGTTTCATCTCAAACTGCTACTGGTTACCAAAAGTAGTACAAGTGCCCATGTTCTGCATTGCAGAACCACTGCAGACACGTGTTTGCTGTTGCACATCCTTGATGCTACAGCATTGCTACTGCTATCCATATGAAACCTTAGAACATGAGTTGTGAGGCAGTGTAAATGTGAACATTTTAGTGCTCTGTTTGCTGTTTAAGACAGGGAGTAGGATTCTGGTCACTGCTGACAGATTTACTCAAGAGATTACGAGGGTAACCAAATGGCATACTTTTATTAAGCAAAATTCCCTTTAAGTTTCTAGCCCTGAAAACACTCTGTTCATGTCACAATATTGCAATATTATTTCTTATTGCAGTAGGCTCACTCATGGATTTATTGAAGATGGTACTGATTAAATGTCAAGTTACATGTTTCAGTAACACATATATTTATCAGCTGAGAGAGGTACCGTTTCCAGACTGTTGACTGTATTAATGAAACAAATTTAGATAATGTGGAAAGAATGCTAGTATGGTACTGTTTAATCATTTAGCAGAGAAGACAATAAAAATATCCTCTTCTTGTAGATACAGCCCAATTGCTCCATGTGCTGCTGTTGGAGTAGATGATGGATATTTAGTACTAAATATTTGCTCTGGTTCATATGCTGAAATATTACTTCATTACTTAAAGAATGTGGTTATAGAACTGATGTATTGCATTACTTTGTCATATTGTGCCAAGTTGAACTGACTTACAATGATGTGTAACATGATGTTACATAACATGATGTGACACCCTGTAATTTGCCATAATTTGACATAATTCAATTCATCATATCACAAATGTAAAACCAACAAACCTATATAACACAGTAGAATTGTTTAAGCAAAAGAAATCTTAACTGATGAATAATATTTACAGTAATATTTTAGTACAATGCATGTCAGCTTCACTTCCCAAGTCATTAACATGGGAATATTAATGATCAAGCTTGGGCAGAAATAATATTTTTATATATAGGAGTTGGTGGACTCATCTTACAGCTTTGTGTATAATCATTTAAGTCAAGAGATTTATGTAAAACGTAAAATCCACATCAGCTGGAACTGACAGTGTCAGGCAGATGTCACCCACAATATAAAAAGATGATTGAAAGAAAGTTCATTACTTGATCAGGGCTTAATTGTTTTAGTTTTCTCAAAGCCCTTATCATCTGCAGGCATTCACTGGGGCAAAAAGCCCTAGGAATATAGAGAAAAGAGAAGAACAAGGTGAATGACACAGGAAATGATAAAATTATTCTGTTTTTCAGAAAACAATGTTTTTTTTTCTGTACGTATAAATGGGAGAAAAATTATGTTCAAAATAAAGAAGGAGAAAGTTGTACAGATTATTTCAAGTGACTTTTGGCAAAATTACTAAGCTACAGGTACATGAAGTAATCTAAAATTGAAATTCATGCTAAGTTTTGAGATGGAGCAATCTTCTAGTCTTGCTACAACACAAATCTTCATGATGGCTAATCAGAGAGTAATAAATACAAAAATACTAAATGTTACCAATCCATGGCAAGATTGTGTTTTTAAAGCTTTATTGTAAAAGTTTATTATTCATTTGAGATGTAAAGATGAAAAACTACTTTACTTAATAAACATTTCATATAATATATTTTCAAAAAGTAGTGAAAGTCTTGATTCCCACTACTTTTTAAATATCTCATGGTATTTTATAGGAGAGTTTCTGTAAGAAGCAAAACACTACAGACACCTTTTTTTTTTTTTAATATTCATATGTGTTTTGACTCTTATAGATATTAAGCTATTTCTGATAATTCCATTACTTAGGAGAGAAGGTAGATTAAATCAATTTTAGAACCTTTTTCTTTAGGACCTTTTTCTAGGAAAGACCTGGGTCTTTCCTAGTAACTTCCTCATCCCAAATAAGTAAGACAGTCCCTGGGAGACTCCTTAAAGGAGCAGAGTAGTTTTTCATCTAGTAAGTCACAGACAGAAGAAACTTTTTCTGGGACTCCCAAAGGATAACATGAAAACTTTCTTCCTTGTAAATCAAACAAAGCTTCTAGAGTGGAAAGAATCAAGATGAGGACATTTTATCTTCCAAAGTGCTGGAGAGAATAATTAGTTTTCAGATATTTTATTTAATGTCTCAGCCCAGAGATGTAAGTTTCTCTACAAAACTGTTTTCCTCAGTATCAGTTTTTTTCTGTGGTTTGATAAAGTCTAATGGCAGAGTTTACATGCCTTCTATTGTATTTTGTCAAGCTTATATCAAGAAAAAAAGGGTGGAAGGACATATATGTTCATCAAAATTTTGTGGCTGACTTATAATCCTATCATAAATGTGTGCAGAATCATCTTGTAAAGACTATTTGTTCACCACTACTCAGTAAAGATCACTGTGAATCCCTGTTTACACAGAACAGTGTTTTAAGCTGTAAAGCTATCTGAAAAATGAAATTATTATTCTCTTCTACACTCAAATAGAATAAAATAAAGATTTTGGTTCTGGAAAGAGGATTCCTTCAAAGGTCTTCCAGTTGATGTGTCTTTGTTCAAATCCTTATTAGTTAGGAATCACCTCATAGTGTTTTACGAATTCAAACAGAAGTGTGAACATTGACTTCATGAGTTAAGTGTCTCAGTGAATAAAGTTCACTAAGGTTCAAAGTGAATAAAAATCCCATGTTTGTTATAAGTTTAGTGTTGGTCTGAAAAACAATGGAAGGAACAGGGACCAAGTCATGAGTGCTTAAGATAAGCTTGTGCAGATAGGTACAGTTTAAAAGGTAACATAAGAGAAAATTAAAACAATATTGAGGTGAGTTTGTGCACATGCTCTGGCACATGGCAGTGACAAAACCTTTGCACAGAGAAAATGAGACTATTTCCATATTGAAGTGGTACAAAATTAGTACTTTTTTTGTGCACACAAGAAGAACATTTTTCCTTCATTTGTTTCAAACAAAACTACCAGGAAAAATGTGTGTTTATATATTTTGTATATGACCCACCATTTCATAGGAGTTAAACCACATGGTTTTGCGTGGTTGTTTCTGATTTCTTCTTTAATCTTTTTATCTTTAACAATAAATTTGCAAGTTCTCAATGCAGAAAAGTAGCTATATAGAGAAGGTAATTCAGCTTATGGATGCAGATTTTCAGAAATTTAAATGTCAGAGTGGAAAATATGGCAAAACTTTCTTCAAAATTATGAAGCAATATGTTAATAAGCATAACTTTATAACCACTACTAGTCTAAGAGATAATCTAAAGTATCAATCTGCAGAACTACTTAATTTCAAGACATTGGAAAAAATTATTTTTCTCATAAGGTGAGCCTCAGTTTTTATAGGTAGTCTATAAATGAATTTCAGTGGAGAAGTGTTTTGAGACTGATCTATAGTTCTTCAATGTAGCTTTTTTAAAGTGTGATTTTTTTATCTGAAATTACCTGTTTTTAACATTAGATCCAAACAAAGGACTGATACATGATAAAAAAGGTTTTATGCAATTTTTGGCTCATATGGATGGAACTAGCAAATGCTACTGATATACTTCGATGATCTTGAAAAATAGATTTGAAGAATGCTGAATCAGTCTATTTTCAGAACTTTTTGAGACTAACTGAACTGCCAATTAGGTTAAAGCTTTTGTCATGTAAAAGTAAATGCAGTTTAAATTTATATTTCTTTTAGCAATTTCTTGAATATTGAGTAGTTTTGTCTCTAACTTTAGACTAAAGCAAAGTCTTGAATCTAAAGTAGTATGTCTTTTTGGGTTTCTCTTGGAACAAAAAATCTAATTAAATGAACAGAAAAATGGGTTACCTAGGGAGGTGGTGGATACTCCGTCCCTGGATATTTTTAAAAAGAGACTGGATGTGACATTCAGTGCCATGATCTAACAACAACAAGTGGTAGCGGATTAAGGGTTGGACCTAATGATCTCAGAGGTCCTTTCCAACCTGGATGATTCTGTGATTCTCTGAAAAACAATTTTAAATCTGAAATTTGTTAAAGACCTTTTCATCTATCATGATTAATTTTCTCAGTAATAGGCCCCAATGATTGTTTAGTGTTTTTTTAATTTTTTTGTTTGGGGTTTTATTTTTGTTTTGTGTTTTTCACTAATGTCTTACTTTCATTGTAATAATATCCAGTGTTATCCAGTGTCTTAATTTTTGTACACAGCATTTTCAAGTTGTGAACAAACTGAACTGTTTATAACCGCTTAAAAGGAATATGTAGTTTTATGAGAATATTTTTTTCAAGATTCACAGAACCACAGAGTGGTAGGGCTTGGAAGGGACCACTGGATGTCATCTAGTCTGGCTCCCCTGCTAGAACAGCTTCACCTAGAGTAGATCACACAGGAACATGTCCAGACAACTTATGAATGTCTCCAGGGATGGAGACTCCACAACATCTCTAGGCAACCTGTTGAAGTGCTGTTAGTTTCACAGTAAAGAAAGTTTCCCTTAGGTTTACTTTGAATCCCCTGTGTTCCAGTTTGTGACCACTGTCCCCTGTCTTGTCACTGGACACCCCTGAGAAGGGTCTGGCTCGATCCTCCTGACACTTAGATACTTGTAAGCATTGATGAGATTCCCCTTCAGTTGCCTCTTCTCCAGGCTAAACAAACTGTATCTGGGAGTTGATGTGTTGTACTCTAAATGCATGTAGTATCTACATCTTTGCAAGTAGTTTATGACAGAGACTCCACAAATTCCTTATACATGTATTTGTGTTGGGTTGTCTCTTAATCAGATATATCCCACTGGTTCATTGTAAGATTTTTCCATTGCTATTGCTTACTAAGAATGATGCCACTTCTCGCTTGCTATGTAAATTATTATTTTAATTGAAGAAGGTATAATTTTTTCACAATATGCAATTGTTTAATTCCATGTAGCAAATACAATGTAGTATGATGTACAATTGTTGAAATAAACATCTGAGATGAGGCAAAACTGTCATATCCTTCTCAGCAGACCTATTTGCACATTAAATTGTAGATCTTGCACTATTATTCTGTGATATTATCTATTTCTAACTACTCTGCCAGTAAAGAAGTACTGAAGAGAAAATTTAAATTGAAAACTTTCAAGTATCTGGAACACACTAAAATGCACTCTCCAACCCAAAGTGTTGAAGAGAATTATCCTAACCTAGGATTTCATGGCTTCCCTGACACTTTGATAAAAGAGATTATTTTAAATATTCTTTCCTTGTCAGGGGAAACTTGGAAGTTTAATATTAAAAAATAGCAAACAAAACTTCAGATTTGCAATAACTGAAGTTCACGTAAAATTTGAAAAAAAGAAGGGAGCTTTTAAATTTATCTAATAAAGGTAGGTTTTCTCTAACCCATCTAGACATGCATTGTATTAATAATGAATAACAGAAACCAAAAGCAGATTATAGGAATGATAATTTTAAAATTTTCCACTATCCATCCTGTCAATTTGTCACTCTTGGAAAAGAAACATATTAGAAAGAAATGTCAGAGTAATACACATAGTTGGAAAAGCTTTCTGTGTAGCCAGGTCATGAACCAGGATGTAATGAAAAACACAGACTAAAAATTTCTTTATAGGTTGTATTCTACAAAATCAGCTAGTAAAAGCAAAAGGCAGAAATAAAACTAGAATAATGAAAAAAGGTTCTTTGGATTCCATTCAGAAGAGTCTTTCAAATTGTGCTAACAGCTGTACAATTTTGTGTCTTGATGCTTTGCTTAAAGATAGGTGTGAAAGGAGGAACTTGACTGTAAGTGTCACTGGTCTTGAGATTATGGAGCAGTTTGGTTACATAGCAAGTTAGGATCATAATGTTCCAAATCATCTATTTAAGTCATTATCCTCAGGTTTTCCTTCTCCTTCTATTTCACTCTGTTCCCAATCCTTTTCTTTACACTATTTCTATTTTTCAAATGTACAGTAACCAAAGGACTTTATAAATAAAAAAATATAAATATTACATATTTATAAATAATATTTATAAATTTAAAAATTAAAATATAGAAAACTTAAAAATTGAAAAAGAATAATTAAAAATAAAAATTAAATATAAATAATAAAAATAAAAAATAAAAATAATAAAAAATAAAATGAAAAAAAAAATAAAAAAAACCCAAACCAAACCAAATAAAAAGCCCCAAGACATATGCTGTTGAAGAAATCAGAGGGAAAATAAGAATCTACTTGGCTATATTTTTGTTTATATTTAAATAGGTTCCAAATGAGAATCCATGTCACTTGGCAAACATAAAAAATAATTTAAAATTCGTGGAATATATAACACAGTTAGTAACTACCTGAAATGTCTTTATTCCAGTTGATTCCATTTTTTCCTATTTCTCCTTTAACCTCTCCTTTCACATCTGTTTTAAATTGACAGTTATTTCTTAATGTTTTCTGCAGAAATGTGAATGAATATTGTTATTTTAAAACAGGCTAGAGAAAAATATGTTTGGTTCTTCTTATCTTTTTAAAAGTGGTTTTTTTTTTTTTTTTTGTGGCCAACTTTTCTTTTCAATAGCTTTGCTTCTTTTGATGAAATAAATATCAATGATAAATTTCAGTCTTTTAAAGAATGGTCTTTTTTCTTCCCCAGATACTTTTTTCTTCCCCAGATACTTTTCTACTTCAAGTTATTGTACTAACAGAATTTTACTTCCTTTTTTTACCTCACAAGACCCTCCATTTAGCTAGAAGATTGATAACAGCAAATCAGTGAAGATATTGTATGTTAATTGAGAATTCACTGTAGATTATTTTTTTCTTAGGGCATCATACTTAATATTTACTTTATGAAAGAAAATTCTGTTCTGTCATAAAACGCCAAGATGAATTCTTCTTTAAGGGAAAGAATATAGCACAGTGGTATTTTTTACTTCATGAGTAGAATAGCAAATAAGTCATACTACCTTATAAGTTTTCTTTATCTTATTACCTTGACTGGCTCCTTCAAGTGAATAAAAATTACTATGCAATTGCATTTTACATTACATACTTGCTTCCATTTATTTATTTATTTATGTAAGAGAAAACAAATATCCAAAGTTTATTTAACTTTAGTCTTGCAATTTTCTTGTCTATGTTTGTACCTATGATATGCAGTCTTCAAGTAAAAATCAATAGTAAAGATAGTTTTTGGTTTTCTTTTTTTATGTGAGTGACACAATTGCACTGAAATGTCCTGAATTGTCCCCTTGCATACTTTTACTTTCTTCTACTTTTTCTCTTCTCCTGCCCAAATACTCACCGTGCCTACTTGAATCATCAGTTTTATCTCAGTTTTATCCCATATATCCTGAAGCTGTTGCTGCTGCTGCTGCTGAATGTGAGCAGAAGTACTCAAGGGATCTTGGTTCTGCACTTGGTTCACCCTTGGCAAAGGCTGGACATCCTTTTAAACCTGATGTTAACTTCCCTTATCACTTAAATAATGAGGAGTGGTGTGCACCACTATCTTCTTCTCTCATGAAGCTGGGGTTGAATGAGGGATATAGACAGATATGAAACAATATCTCACAGACATTATCCATATGTCTTTGAAACTAGCACCTACTGAATGAATGCAGTCAATAACACTTTCCTAGGTCCTTTCTGCTGTGTTTAACTTATGAAGCAGTAGCTGCTACTAACCAGTCTTCTTGTCTTAGTGTATAAGAGGAATGGGAGGAGTCAGGACTTGGGTCAGATATTACTATTTATCATTAGACAGTCAATAGAACTATCAGTATTTGCAAGAAAAGTCGGAGTTTTCAGCTATAGCTTGCTGCTTTCCCATACATGAATACATTTAGTGCACAAAATGATTGTATAGATTAAACATCTACAAGTTGTCCCTGGCAGTATTTGATTCTTCATATTTTAAGAATATGTGAGAGGAGAAGAGATTTTTCTAAACGGAACAGTTAAGAACAATTTAAATTCTGACACTATGTTTCTACAAAATTTTTGAATCTATGGAGAAATTGCTATGGAATAATTTATCAATGCCTCATTAATAAAAAATAAAGCAATTGGGACTGATACCAGAAATAAAAATGCTGCAGACCCCGAAGACTTTTTTTAAGAATTATCTTAAATAACATCTGGAGAAGTAACCAAGAGAAACACAGTACTTTTAAGGGATGCTCTCTGTTGTTCATGTTAAATCTTGGTAATGTCAATGTCAGATGTAGGTATAAAAAGACCTTTCAAAAAAGATAAGGAACAACAGAGGAACAGGAATGAATACTTTGGATAAATTTTTGAGCCTTGGCTACTTTTATTTAATACTACTAAATCAGTAATGCCATTATAATTATGAGTGGATCTACCTATTGTAACCATGGCTATAAATTATGTAGGCAGAAAATGCAACTAAGAGGCAAACATTACTACTATTATATTGGAGAAAATCTCTGCTTTTTGATTTGCTAAAAACATTTAAATTACAATTTTAGTTTATGTACACTTCCTATGTTAAATTCTTCATTGGATTGGGAATCAGGAGGCCTTGACTGTAATCCTGGTTCCACTGAGGTTTGCAAATCCTAACTGATTTTACACTGCAAAAGTTCCAGTTTCTTTTTTGTTATTTCATGGGAAAGAAAAGAGCAATCCTACTTTTCATCTTCCTGGAGGAAATCTTATATAATTTTGTGGGCTACATTCTGAATTTACATTAAGATTTTATTTAAAGAAAAAAACCCAATGACCTATAACTTCACTTTTCGGGTAATAGTGTCCTTGCAAGGTATTTAATATGCAAATTCTTTACATCTTTTCATCCTCTGGGCTCTTCCCTTCTCCAGTAGGATCCCAGAGCAGTTTAGGAGCCTACTTATATAAAACAGGATCTGTGCCAAGGTTATGCTTGGATTTATTTCCCTACAGTCATGTCCAGCATTCTATCAGGCATGCTTTTCATCACTGCTCTTAAGTTTTTGGTTAGGTTTAAATACCAATTTAATTTTTGTTAATACTGCACAGCAGTGACTTCAGTTCAGAAACTAGTGTGACTAATCCCTAGATGTTCTAAATACAAGCTTTTTTTGAGCGATTGCTTTTAAATTGAAAAAAAAAATATTAGTTTTCTGATCTCTGTTGCATCTTGTTCCTAGGTATTTGCTGTAAACTACTCTTTCTGCATTTGATGTTACATTTGAAAGAGGAACCTATCTGACAGTACCCATTATATATATGAAAATTCAGGACACTAAAACTCTTAAGGAGCTCCTTAAGTTTCAAGGAGATTTTGTGATCATATGGATGCAGTATTTAACAAGGTTAAGACTTCAGAGTCTAGAAAAAGTAAATGCTATTCTGTGTTTTTTGGGGGAGTTTTCTTCTCTTGTCCTAGTTTGCATGTTAGCAGCAGCAGAATAATTATGAGGTAGAGAGCTGTGCAGTGCATAACAAAAGAAAGAAAGGAATTGTTTTCAGCATCCATTATCACATAAAATCTTTTTTCCCTGTATTAATCATAAGTGTGAAAAAAATAGTGATTTTAAGATTGTACTGCTATGTTTTGTTGCATTATTATAAAGGAATTATAGGTTGGTGAGGGTTCAGAGCAGGGATGTTAATTTTGTGTAATTTAGTGGACCTTCAAAGACCAGACCTCACACCTACACTACCTTTTCTCCCTTATATTTCATTCTGTACGCTGCATTACTCCCTAATCTCCTACTTTCCATAGTGTTATTTTTGGCCTTGACAAACTAGTGGCACTCAGAATTGCTTAAAAGCCCAAAGGAGTTTTTACTGAAGTAGTGAGGTTCATATAATCACAAGTATTACTGTTGGAAAAGACCTCTAAGACCCTGATACTTGAAAATTGTTCTACACCCATATGTCTTAATTCTCAGTTTATCTTCGCATACCTCTCTGTTTCATTTGTATTTGATTTCTCAAGAAGACATTAGTTAACATGGTAGGTTGGAAATGAGTTTACTTATTTGTACTTCATTTGTATTTTTAACTGGAGTGGCAATTCATTAAATTCTCTGATGGAAGTTTGATCACAGTGCTGTACTCTACAGGGTGTTAACCTTACAAATATGTCTTTTTTTTTTAGGAGGAAATTATACCATTGTGATCTAGAAATAAATTCACACTTAGCATTTGGGATCCAAGCAGTTATAGTATTCAAAATGCAGATACCTAGGACTGACTCATAATGACTCATGCCTCTCCACACAGTCAGTGTAGTAAACAATAGGGAACTGTAGGCAGAGGGGCTGCAACAGAGAAAGACAAGACAAACTGATTTTGTTAGAAATGCATACAGAGACATGTAGGGACTAATACTGAAATATTGTAGAAATTCTCAATGTAAGATTTTAAAGGATGGAAAGGTGCTTTTATTGTAAAGCAAAACTGATTTCACTTCTTAGCTTTAACAGTAAAATCGACAAACTGTCAACCACTAAAATGTGTGTATCTGTGCAGCAGGCAGGCTGATAAATATTTTAACTGCTCTTGAATACCAAATGGCCATGAAATCAGGTAACAGAAAAATACAAAGAAGTCCTTTCGTGAAGAGGGAGATGAGAGAAAGCTAATCATATTCAAATTGATAAACAGTGGATACTTTTATGTTTAAACTCAAATATTATCAGTATTTCTCTTCAAAAGGGGAGAAAAAACCCTAATAGAGGAGCATAATTATAATCCTCAAAGAATCCAGTTGCAGCTCTACTGCAAGATAAATATTTTTTGAAGCGAAATATCAAATCCAGCCTCATTAGCTTCTTCAATGTAATGTGTATATAGCAGTAAAGTGCATCATTTAAGTAAAAATCTGTTCCTGGCAAACTGACAAAAGCAATTTAGAATCTGCCTTTGTAATTATCACAGACATGGTAAGCAGAGACATTTTACCCAAACACCATTTAGCAACTAAAAGATAGGAACATTGCGTTAGAACTCTAAAAAACTTTATTAACAATGAGTATCAAAAAGTCAATGAACAGCTACAAAGAACTGTAAATATTAAATTATTTTTCATAAAAGACTTTCAAGGCTTCCAGCTGATCACCTGTGCTTAGAATCGGCTGAAATTACATCAGATATCTTCTATATAGGTGGTAAATTTTCTTCAAAATATCTTCTAAACGTGTCTTCAGGACAGAGGTCACAAGGCTGGTGGAAAAGACACCATTCTTCTGGTTTACCTCTAAACTTGAGTAAGGCAAAGGTTGCTTGCTGCGATTCTCTTCCTCTGTTCTTGACATAGTGTCATGGTTTTATGCTGGGCCAGCAATTAACTGAATGACAGATGCTCTCTATTAATCTCCCTCCCTGAAAAAGAAAGGAGACAATAAGGGAGACAGACATAAGCGTTGGAAACTACACTACACAGTTTTAATGAAACAGTAATGATAAAAAGAAAAAGTTATTAAATATATGCTTATATATATTTAATATATGTATATTTCCCCCTCCCTTTCCCCCAGTAACTCTCATGTCGCCACCAAGGCTGCAGGGCAGCCCTGGGAAAGTCCAGGCTGGACTCCTGGAGTCAGCAGCTGAAGGCAGGAACACACAGATTCAGGCTGGCATGGATGAGGACCAAAGGCAGATGAACAGTCGGAATCCTCCCAGGATACTGATGTTGCAGACAATCCTTTCCTGGACCACAGTGTTTTGAGGTCCAGTAGGTGTTCTTGCCAAAGTGTAAGAACAGTACTCCAATAGTTGCCTTGGATTCAGTTAGTCTGTCTCAGTGCTAACACTCCAGACTCAAATAACCTCTTCTTGGGCAGCTCCAGAGTGAGCTCCCCATGGGCTTGGAAGCCCACCTTTTATTGGTCCCCCAGTTCTGCTCATGCGCAGTGGGGGCCAACCCTAATTGGGCACAGGTGGGCTTAACAGGAGCTCAGGCCTTCCTCCTTGTGATTGGCAACACCTGATTGTCTTTACCTGATGGCCTCTGCATACTGAAGCAAACAGAAACAGGCGAAAGCAAAAGGCCAAGAGCAAAGAGAAAGTCCGAGGGAAGGGGAAGAGGTTTGACCCCCATGATGCCTGAAATTTATACCAAATATGATGCACATGGGATGGAATACTCTGGTCAATTTCAGTCATTTATCTTGTCTGCTCCTCCCTAAAGAAAGGTTGCAGGTGTGACCTCTTTACTCCTTTTCTCTTTCCAGAGAATAAGATGTTTCTCAGAACATGCAGTGGCCTTAGTTCTGCATAATGTTCTCTATCCATAATTATAAACATTGAGCATTATCAGTCCTGGAAGCAGACACTGACTGAGAAACTTGCTGTTAATTTCATCAAGTGTAGCTACTTACAAGAGACTTAACTGAAAGCAAAATTGGAAGACAGAAAATTAGCTCTGTCCTGTCCCAAGCCAGGACACACAGGCATGATCAGACACAATTCATGGTAGTGCTCATTATTATTTCGTTCAGTGAAATAAGAAGTATAATGCATTGTTTTTAACGGTCATTTATCATATTGCAGCTATTGTCCTTTACTGTGCTCAGTAAACATGATATGTATCCTCTTGAAGAATGAAGAAGAAAGGCTGAAAGAGAGGGTTGTTCATCTGGGAAAAATCTCTGGACAGGCCTTATTGTGGCCTTTCAATATATAAAGAGGATTTATAAGGAAGATGGAGAAATACTTTTTACCAGGGTCTGTAGTGACAGGACAAGTAGCAATGGTGTTAAACTGAAAGAAAAAAAAAAATATTATGATGGTGGGACACTGGAAAAGATTTCCCAGAAAAGTTCTAGATGCTCCCTGGAAGTGGTCAAAGCCAGGTTGGATGGGGCTTTGAGCAACCTATTCTAGTAAAACATTTCCCTGCTCATGATAGGGAAGCTGCATTAAATGACACTTAAAGGACAACACAACACAAACAACTCTACGATTCTATGATCATGGTAAATAGTGTGGATATGAACAAGCCATGACACTTGCCTGGAAACCAGAGAACAGTTCCTTGAACTTGTTTTTGCTTAGCATTACCAATGTGAGATAAAAGTATTATCATAAAATGGATTGCTTTGGAAGGGACCACGAAGATAAACAAGACCCAAAGCCTTTAATTAACAGACTGTAAATCAAATGCCATTTAGCTAAGATGAGCTCTACATGAATTAATTACCATGGGAAACTTTCTTATTATTATGAGCAAATGAGGTTGGAATACAAAGTCACAATCATAACATATACACTAGGACATGTCCTTGAGTGGATTTTGGGACTGAGGGGGCCCTCAGTACCATGGGTGGCACAGATTAGGAAAGTATGGTTGATGAAGTGCCATGATCCCCCTGGTATGCCTTTTCCAGCCCCAGTGTACCTGGAGCTGTGGGTTTTGTCACAGAGTCACGGAATTCTTGAGTCTGGAAAAAACCTCTGAGATCATCAGCTCCAGCCTATGATCTAACATGACCACATTGACTAGACCATGGCACCAAGTGCCACATCCAGCCTTTCTTTAAACAACTCTGAGGACACTGACTCCACCACTTCCCTGGGCAGCCCATTCCAATGCCTGATCACCCTCTCCATGAGAAAGTGCTTTCTGATATCCAAACAGAACCTCCCCTGGCACATCTTCAGGTCATGCCCTCTAGTCCTTCCAGTAGCCTGGAAGAGGTGCATGACCACCACCTGACTAAAACCTCCCTTCAGATAGTTTCAGAGAGTGATAAGGTCCCCTGTGAGTCTCCTCCATGCTAAACAACCCCAGTTGCCTCAGCCTCTCCTTCTAAGACTTTCCCCCTAGTCCTTTCACCAGCCTCGTTGCTCTCCTCTGGACCCGCCCTGGCACCTCAGTATCTTTTTGAAGTGAGGGGCCCAGAACTATATTTTGTGGCTCTCTGAACCCTAACTCTAACCCTAATTGGATATTGAGGATGAGAGCCCTAGAACCATGCATGGCCCCTATTAGGAAGGTGAGGACAGAGTAAAGTTGGTATAGAGCTGTGCTCCTATTGGCAGTCTTTCAAGCTCCAGTGTCTATGGAGCTTTAGGCTTCTTGGGTCTCTGAACCCTAACCCTAGCCATAACTGGATTTTGGGGCAGAGGTCCCCCGCACCATGTTTAACTTAAAAATACAACATATATGCTGACATTAGAATATAGCATAGAGGAAACTGTCTAAGAGTTTCTTGTAGTATGTGGAAAAGAACTCCTTACCCCAGCTGGTGAGTGAGACATCTAGGGAAGGCACCTTGCTGGACCTCTTGTTTTCAATCGGATAAGGACATGTGGGTGATGGGATGTCTGCAGGCTGTCTTGGGCATAGGAATCAGGAAATTATATATAAATACCTCTGTTTAAAAACAAAAAAACAAGCAAACAAACAAGAGCAACAAAGCCAGAAAAGCAAGTATTAAAGTTTATGTCTCAAAGATTACCTATATGAACAATCCCACTGATTTACTGAATTTAGAACTCCACAGTTCTTACTGGTATTACAGAGAATATGACCATGGGATATTTGAAAAAATAAGGGAGAACAATGCATGAAAAATGGAGATAGTGATCACTCTGAAACAAAAGGCTGGAAAATATGTGAAAACATCTGAAAGGAAAGATTTTCCCATTATCAGCATTTTTATTTAACTAAATGTGAACTGAAATAAATCAAGGGTTAAGATGGAAACATGAGAAACAATAGCAAGAGTGAATAGTCTTTTCTCTTTGGTGACATCTTTCACCTGCAAATATCAGAGAAATTAGTCTTGTTTTGGTGCAATGTAGTTTTTGCACTTCATATTGAAGTCCTAAATGGTGTAAAGAGTTAGTCTTATGACTTTTGTGATTTCAGCTGGTTCTTTAACTCCATTTTTATGTGATGTGACATTCAGTTGATATCCTTAAATCCACCCAATGTGGCTTTACCACCAGAGTTCAGCAAACCTTTCACAAGAAGGACTGACCTGTAGGAAATCTAGTACATGATAACAAAAACCAAATAGAAGTACCTTCTATTTGAATGAAGGCTTGCTTTTGGAGGTTCAAGAAAATCTCCCTAGAGACTACAGAGATGGTGGAAACAGTGTGAAGAGATCTTCTAGCTTGCCCCTTTATGTCAGCCCAAATCACAGCAGGCTGAAATGGTACTATATAGGTGAACATCAACCACTGTACAATAACAGTGGAAAATTAAAAGAGCTCTGTTAGTAGTAAAGGCACTTGACACCAAAGTTTTGTCAGTGCAAGAAAAGGCTACTTTCTAATCTCATTGTTTTTTGTTATTGCCTCTGAAGTTGCCATAAGAAAGAGAAAATTATGTAGCAGTACAGAAGTTTGCCGGTTTCAAAAGCCATTATTCACAATTCGCTTTACTGTTGCTGGAATTATCTCTATTAAAGATTCATTATGGAACCTTCTTCTCAGATCCTGAATTTCAAAAAAATATTGATGGCTTCCTCTCTTGCATTTATAATAGTTTTTCAACATCCATCTAAGAACTGCCTGTGGCTCTGCACAATGTAAATAACACCATACATCTTTTTTTCTGACAATAAAATTTTTGAGGTACATTGATTTCTGTAAGTTGTGGCTGCCCACTCCCTGGAAGCATTCACGGCCAGTTTGGATGAGACCTTGAGCAACCTGATCTAGTGGAAGGTGTCTCTGCACATGCAGGAACTACATGATCTGTAAGGCCACTTCCAACCCTAGCCATACTATGATCCTATGAATAACATCGTCTATCATCACAAGGAAGAAATTCCCTGAAATAAAGAATAACATTTTTCCCATGTTGTAGCTGCTTTGCCGTGATGAACTGACCAATGCACTAATGTAAATTATGCCAAACCAGATTCTGATTGTTTAATATAATTTGATTTATATTTCTCTATAAATAGTTAGAGTGAGGTAAAAAAAACCTGCTTTACTGAACCATCCTGGCCAATTTTCACCCTTTTCTTCTGAAACATTCCAATTGACCTTCATATATGCATTTTCTGAAATAAAATTCTTCAGAATCTGCTCTATAGTTCATCCATCCCCAGTATACTAAACAATCTTGATGAGGCTGCATGCCAATTTTCTTCTCTCTTACCTTGTTTTATTTTAATAATTTGCAGCCATGAACTTAAAATTACAATAAAGTGACGATTTAAGGTGTTCAAGAGCCACCGAAAACTGGAAAAGAACAAAAGAAAACATTCTAACAAGCAAATGCGTCACAAATGTAGGTTTTGAGAATAACAGAGGTTTGGGAGCATTTTTAAATCTGGAAAAAAAAGGAATTCAGCTTTAAGCATACTAAGATTTTTCCCTCCTTTCACGCTTTTGATCAAATATGTAGTTTTTACATAAATTGCCTGGTGTAGTAAGACGTACTTGGAGATGGTGTCTTTTACTGAAGTCTTGCATTTGTTACTGTACTAAAATAACTAGTGTAATGAGGAATCTCTTAAAATTACTATAATTTCTATTTTTCTGCTCTTCTGGTTTGGTCTAATCTTAGTGGTGGTATACAACAAATAAGCTTTAGTTTAATGTTTGACTAAATTTCAGGTAGATTCTGTATATGTTTTTGCCTGTATCTCTATTTTTGGTAGTTTACAATTAATTTTATGATCTTTGGGACCATCAACTTTGCTGAGTTGATACCACACATTTGCACTTAAAAAAGTTCATTAAATCTCAATAATATAATTCTGCATGTCTGTTTGGCTTGCTTTAAAGCGATCGAGAAAAACATAAACATTAAAAGAAAGCAGTATTTAAATTCTGTGTTTTTTAGTAAGATTTTAAAAAATATCTAAGGGTTCAAGACTCCTAAAACACACACACACAAATGCACCTTTACATATGTATTTAAAAAAACCCAGTTTTATATAGAAATAAGACATTGAATGTATAGCATGTTTATAACACTATGTAATATATAAACCACAGGTAGTGATTTAATTTCTGTAGGTCTCCTATAAAAGTAAAGTTCAAAGCAATTTTCTTCCTATGAGACCCTGAATAAGAACATAAAAAATGACCTCTGGTTCAAGGAGGAAAATACTTACTTTTAAAGTCTTTCATTTTAGCTCAGCATGGAAAACAACTAAAGCCTTTTTCTGAGAATACCTGTAAGATAAAAAAGACTTTTTTAAAAAAAAGTACAACACTTCCCTCCATCTCATGTTGCCTCTCATATATTTCTACAATGTTTTTTTTTTTTAAATTAATTATCATGTTTCTTAAGGATGATAAAAAATGACATTTTAAACTTAAGGAAGGATAAAAAGTAAGGCATAGTCAACATGTGGAAATGTTTATTATATCTAATCTTATATAAACATTTAAACAATATTTTCTATTATTTACTTATATGATTATATTATTTATATTTATTTGTATTATTATAAATACTTATTTAAAGATATACTATTAAATACAAAAATTATATATTTATTTATATTATTCTAATTAATATTTATTAAACACATTATTTGCTTTGCTGACTTTAAGGCTTAAATATTAGTATTTTGGGTCAAAGAACTAAAGATTTCCTGAAAATTACTTTCTGGTAAATTGTTCTTTACCTTTCCCCTCTAGAAGTTTTCTGTCTCACTCTTTTGTTTTTCCTTCCCTCTGTGCTTGGAGACATGAAATTATATCAGATTATATGTTTGCTGAGTGCCGTCTTTTTCACTTTTCTTCTTACATTTGCGTCTGATTTTCTAAAACTTCTTAGATAAAAACTTCAAATATTATTAAATTATCAAAATAAACATTACTCCATTAGGGAGATGAAAACTTGCTAGTTTTACTGCTAATTTATGCTATTTTTTTACTAATTTTGCTAATTTTTAGTTTAAATTCATTCCATAAAGATGTCAGTTGATGGTAGCAGAGACTTAGCACTCATTATTTCAATAAATGGCTACCTGATTCTTCACATGAAAGACAAATATTATATTTAAGACATGCACATGCAAATCCTTTGCAACAGAACATGCATATCAATTCCTCAGATGTGTTAAGAAAGCTGACCTGATGCCTGAATCCCAAGTGTTTAGTTCCACAGTTCATACTTAGAGTACTCTATATTAATGAAAAAACAGTGTCTTTGTTTTTCGTAATGCAGTGCTTTAATGGATGATTTAGAGAGGGAAATTAGAATTTCAGAAATTCTTATTTCAGAAAACTCCATGTTTCAGTTTTACAGTATGTCTAGGGGAACAAAAGCAACATTTTGTTCAGAAGGATATTTCTTTACCGATTCGTCTGTGCCTTAGACCTCCCTGACCTCTTTATCTATGGGAAAAAATCTCTTCCTTCTGTATACTTCTTACATTTCAAGATATCATATTAGTCTGGATGCTGCCTGGCTTATATGTTGCTTTGTGATAACAACATGTTTTCATTTCATTTACTGTTATCAGAGGGTTTTCTGCAAAAGCCTGCTTGGTCTGAACCTAGTTTTGGTCACCGATTTTGATCCTCAACACTCCTGAGGAGAACAGGATTCCCTCAAAAAAGTCTGTGTGTACTTTAAGGTTTGATTAAAATATTATTACCTCTTTGTCTTTCAAAATTAAACTGCCCAATTAGCTGCAGTAGCTTTCCCAGATATGCCTCATCTTAGGTATTTCTCTTTTATTTCATTGAAAAATGAGAGGCAGTGCAGAAGATGAGTTGATTAGGGCCAGGTTTCCTCAGAAAGAAAGGAACAAATGAGCATTAAGTGTCACAAAAATAAAATTAGTATTTTTTTCTATCTCACGTACTTATGAGCAGGAAAAAAACCCACAAAGAGTAAGAGGGCTTCAGCACCAACCACATCATAAAATAATAGTCAAAATACTAAGGAACCTTTGGAAGTTTTCTCTCTTTATACCAGAGATACCCAAAAGAGCTAGATGTATGTATTATGGAAATCCAGGATTTCCATAGTAGCTTGCTTTGACTGATCATCTCTTAAATTTCAAATGTTTCTTTGATGTGTCCCCAGAGAAAGAGGTGGTTACAAGAATTGCTCTTTCAACAGGAACAAACTTATTTGGTACTGTTGGATTTTGTAAATCATCAGAGGCAATTATCTAGTCCAGGTCTCCCTCTCCATGTGAAATTTTGACTTTCCTCTAGTGATCAGAACTGCTTGAATTCTTTATGTACCCCAGGTACCAGCTAATTAAAAGAGTGCATTTTTATTTTTCCTTGAAGTACCTTATATATTAACTATACAACATCAGAGTAAATTCTTTTAAAAAGCAGAATCAATGTATATACATAGTTACTCTAAAAATATCTTTATGCAAAGTGTAACTTATTCAGTGGTTGCTTTGCTATTTTTACTGTTCATTAATGGTAAAAACATCAAATAAATTGTAAATCTTTGTAGTAATGATATCATTATGAGCTAGCAAGGCTACCAATATGATTTTCAGCTTGCTTATAATGCCTTGAGAAAGAAACACAGTTCTATGAATGTCATGATCCTTCCCTGTGTCCTCTTGCCCCTGTGACCCACATCTGTGATGTCTTAAATTGAATGTATCACCCATTTATTATCAGCCTTATTGTAATTTCCTCTCCGGCTAACTCTGCAAATAGAAGACTTCTAGCTGTTTTAATTTTCTCTTCTGACAGCAGAAGACGTATCTGCATGATTAAAATGCCAGATATCTTTATAACTGTTATCAATTACATTAATTAATGGAAAATAGCAGTAAAATTTGCATGGGGAAAAAGTGTTACTCTGAATCTTAGTTAATTCTCAGTTGTCTGTAAGATACCATTTCTCCCACACACCACTTATTTTTTATCATGTGTTCATTATTAATGAATACATCTCTAACAAGTGTGATGTATAGTTGCTGTTTGTAACAGTATGAAATATAAAACTACTGGGACTATATTTCTCAAGCTGAGAAGAAAAGGAAATTTTCTTTCATGAAACAAAAAGGATTTATTAAGTTCCTAAATTATATAAGAGCAAGTGATCTGTATGACAATTATATGTTTTTTAATTAACTGAGACTACAGATCATGGGTTTACAGTGCAATATATTTTAAAAGTCAGAATCTTATTTAAATTCTGTTTCCCCTGAAATCTATTCATGTCCCCTGAGTGAAAATTCAGGTCTTGTATCAAGGTGCTAATCTCAAACTGAGCTGTTTGTGCCAGGTGCAGGAGAAGCATGACACAGCTTCACAGCCTGGCAGACTGATAGAAAATAAAGTTCAATAGCAGGTGGCAGCGGTGACAGGACAAATATTTCAGACTTAGCATTTGGCTAAGTTCTTGAGGCTATATTTACACTTTCTCAGAGTGCATAGATAGCCCCACTTACATTAGTGAAACTCCTTCCTCTATCCAAAATAGTCCTGTGAAAATATTAATGCTAAGAAAAGTTCACATAACTTGCTGGAAAACATGTTTATTTGAGCATGGATTTGACAAAACATTCCTGTGGGAACTGTGACATATTTTGCTTAAGACGGGAGGTGAGGAAATTTTACATCAGTTCTGAGAATAAAGACAAGAGGTTTCAATCTGTCTGTACCAGCATTGTATTCACAGTCGTCCTTGGGGTCTCCAGCTCAGCTGGTTTGATTCCCCTGGCCTCCTATCATCTGCCTCAGCCAACCCACCTTTTGTTTGGCAACCTAGATCTCTCTGACAGCCTCTGGGTTCTACTTGAATTTTATGTTTTCTGCATGTCCCTTATTATGCTCCTTTTTTTCATCTTCCAACCCCTCCAAGCTATTGTGTGTTCAGCTGTAAATTGAGCTCCATCACATGGAAGGATAGAAACAAATCTTTCAGTGGTTTTGAACTTTTGTCCATAAAAGAAATCCTATCAATTACTTCATTCTGTACCCTAAGAGCTTGCCAATGTCTGTATAAATTATGCTGGTGTTATCATTTTGTAGAAACTCTGCCAAACTTGTGGTTTCATTTCATTGTTTCTTTTTTTTCATTATTTTTGGATGAAATTTTGGGTTTATTTTAGTACAATATTTCTTTTTTTGTTTTATAAGCAGTCATAATATATGCATACATGTACATGTTGACAGATGCCTTATAATTTTACTTTAGGATAATAGGCATTATAGAGGACCACAAAAAATTTTTCATGTCTTAATAATAACATTCAACAAACAGGTTTCTGTAAGAATTCTCAAATTAAGGTTGATATGCTTGTTTTATATTCTAAGTGACATCCAAGAAAGACATTGACAGATGAAATAATATGGGAAACTGAAATTTTTCCTTCTGAATTGAAAGGCAGACTCTCATGTTCTTGTAGGAAAACTCCAATAAATGCTTGAGAGAAAGGGAATGGAGAAAAAAATCACTTCTTACAAAGCATCCGGTATCCAGAAGTGGAGTTGTCTTCACCTTTAAGACCTCTATGTTTCATAGAATATCTGTTTGTCACATATCAAACTCACAAATTGAAAGTGACCAGTAAAAAAAGCTAGGACGCTACCTGGCTATCTCTCTTTTTTTGATATTGCTGTTGCAATGGAGCCAGGCTATAACGGAAATATCTTGTTTCTTTTTCTTCAAGAAACAAGCATTTTTCCTGATTGCCTGTATTTAACATACAAATTTCAGCCTTTCTGAATATCTTCTGACAGTACTGAAAAATTGAAAGGATATAGCAAGGTTGACAGAGAGGTGACTTTCATTCGTGGAATTTTAAGGAATATGAAAACTTTTAAGGGACATTTCTGACAGAAATTTTTATTGAACATGATACTAGACAATACTGTAATAATTTATTTCTCCGAGTTCAGGTGCACATTAGTTTTTAAATTTTAAATATTTGATATATCTTTTAGACTTAAAATTTCAGGAGCTCAAGGTTTTATTTTGTCAATAAACGCACTACTTATCTGCAGGTTAATGCAATTAAATAATACTTGGTTGTTATTATTATATGTAACATAAAAAAGCAATCTGTAATTCATAATACTTATGATATATTTAGTGGATTTTAACAGCCAAAGAACTTTAGACAAATGGTGTTTTGTAACCCCAGAAATGTATTGTCTATGATACACTGCAAAGGTGACTGGGTAAAGTAATGGTTAAGCAACTTAATTTCAAAATTTTCTATTCAATAGCAGTAAGAGATGTTTTAATTTCTCTAAGTATATTATTCATCTTTTACATAAATTATTTAATTAACTTGAAGTTTTTAATATTGGTTGTTAAAATCCTAGCTCAGCTGACTTTCTAGAATAAAATATGATTTTTTAACAGCCTTGGTTGAATAGTAAAATTGGAACCTGAAGCAGAAAAAGTCAGAAGACTAAGAAACAATCTGTAAGTCACAGAAATAAAATAAAAAAAGAATAAATAGCAGACTATTAAAGGGCTATAAAGCTAGGATCCACAGGTGTGAATTCGTTTTCTGTTTTGTCTTCCTATATTAAAACAAGGAGTTAATATACCATATAATTCTTGAAAATGTATCACAAAAGTAATGCAATTGGACTACTTATATGGTCATTGTCAAAACATATTACCATGCCCAACAGTTCTTTCAAGTAAAACTGTAATCTTCTATGTTTACAGGGACATTGTACAAATAGTTATAAGCAAGGATTTTTTTGTTTCTTCCATCAAAACTGGTTTTCTTCTCGTAAATTCTTAATTCCTGGTAATTAAAAGTATGCTTCATACTTTCTCTGCATTAGCTGATTTTTGTTAAATTTTTTTTTAAAGGCTTAAACAACAAAACAGTAGTTTAATATACAATATTTTAAAAATTCTGGTAATTTTTTGGAAAGAAGTCAGTCAAGAAATCAGTGTCAATGTCGGGATTATGGTTTTGGTAATGGAGAAGTCTTCTCTATTTTGAAATTATATAGGTGCAACATAGTGCACATGTGTGCAACTCCAGAATTTGAGGGATCTTCCAAACACAATTTTGGTAAAACCATTTCAATTTTGTATCAAAGATTGTATGATGGATTTCAAAATTCATTATAAAAAATGAAGGGAGGGCAGACTGGCCTTGGGAGGATGTTTCCTGTTGTAGACAAAAATGTATCACTCATATACTTTTACACAGACAACTACTTTGTACTGGTAAAAATCAGTTAGTTAAATTAGTTAGTTAAATAAAACCATGAACATTTTTCAATTAATTCAATAATATTTAGTTGGGGTTTTTTGGTTTTTTTGTTGTTTGTTTTTTTTTTTACTTTTAATTGCATTCAGTTAAACAACCATCTAATGTTTTCTGGTAATATTTGCAAAAGAAAAAGCAAATTATATAAGCATCATCATACTGTTTTTTCTTTATTTTTTTCTTGCTAAGATAAGAGACATCTACTACACTTTTAACAAAATTCAAAGAGAAGCTACATAGAGAAATATTAAATCTGAGCAGCTAGAGCAGAAAACAAGTCAATTCAACCTTAAAATAATTGCTTTAAGTAACTGGAAACTTCTCTTTTTCTAAGGAAGAATGCGTACAGTAAACAGGGGCTTATTTGTTATCTATGCTTTCAGAGGGAATTTGTGGGCCAATGGTCTTATTAAAGTTCCACAAGAGACCAAAGAACAATCTTTCAAAGGATAATTTGTCAGCTATAATAAAGTTGAGGGAAAAGATTATTCAATGCAAATTAAGATTTATTGTTTAATTAATAACCTAAAGTCTGTAATGAAGAAAGCATTTGTCTTAACCTTGGCTTTGTCTCTTTTCATAGTAGTGCAGCTAGTATGTAACTTTGTAAACAGGAGAATATTTGGCAAGAGACACGAGTCTTTTTCTTGAAACACAGCAAATGCAATTTTTATTTTAGTGAAGTTAATTTCAAAACTCATGGTGGAAATTAGTTGAGGTAGCATTTCATTCACAGTACCTACATGATTCACAGATATGAAAGTATTTATGGGAAGTGAAACTGATGACATATGCCCTGGAAGATGTGTGAGAGTTAAAGGTCTTTTGAAGTGCTAGAAACAAATTAACAGCTCCTTACAGACACTTCATGAAATATTCTTTAAAAGCCCTGACATAAACTGTGTTCATCACTAAGATAACTGTAAAAAACACTGATATAAAAATCATCTATTTTCCTCTCTTAAGGTCACGAATACTGGTCTTACAGGAGAAATATCAGTCACTGAAGCAAAAAGGGACTCATGTTAACACACATTTATGCTCCTTCATCTCCAGGAAAGTAAGGCAGTAAGGAACCTCAGGAACTCAAAGCAGCTCATCAGTGCTGACAAGCACAGTAAAATTACATTGACTCCAGTAGAAATAGTTGCCGGAATAGCGATGTCCACTAATTACTCGGCCATATAGATGAGAAGAAAGAACAGAAAAGAAAAGTTTCTGCCCTTTCAGATATAGCAATATAGGAATCCTTTTATATATTAATCTCAAACTTTTTTGGTTTTCAATTATTTGGAAACAATTTTACCATTATAACATATAGGCAAGTGTAAAGCTTATGCTCTGTGTATTTTTTTATTTGAGCGTGATTCTTGACAAATTATTTGGGAATTCTTAGGTCCCACGCTATTTTCAGCTTAGCTTTTCTTCACCTCTTTATCTGTCTTTATGCCTTTGACTTGCTGAAGTAATGAACTTAGAATTTTTCAGGAGGTTTTTTTCTTCCTTTCTGAAATGTTTTGTAGAGATACATAATTTTAGGTGGAAATAAAATAAATATTTACTGGAAAGATAGAAAGATATATTTTGGAAAGAAAGAAAAAAAAAGTTTTTTACCCTAAAATAATCAATAGCCTTTAAAACAGGGCATAAAATATTTTTTTCTTGGGATCAAAGTAGAACAGCTACACTGAGCAATTGAAAGAGACTGACAGTTTTATAATTCATCTTGCCAGGTACAGATTTCACAATGTCAATGTCTACCTCTAAGATAGCCATTGCAGAATCTTTTGAAACGCAGAGGACATTTAGGCTGCACAGATAAAGGAGGTTAGAGGATGTTTCCTTCCACTCCAAAGTATGTCAGATGAACTGCATATCTCTGTGGTGATGAGAAATGAAGTCTGAGGTGACTTGCTCAGCCACAGCTGTCTAAATTTCTGAAAATAATTCCAGTGACAGGGACTGAATCCTGTTCAGAAAAAGTTCACAGATAATATAAAAGTGAATCGCATTATAATTTAATACTCCTGCTTACTTACCAGACCTTAACACTTTATTAAAAAGTATCAGTCTAGAAAACAGACTCCCTGTGATGATTTTCCTAAACTGACAAGCACTGCCAAAACCTTACAGGCAGATGTAATGCATCTGATATTGTTGTGGTATTCTAAACCATTACTATTCTAAATCATTTGCTAAAACCACTATTTTTGTAAAAAACCAATTATTTATTGTCCACATCTGTCAAAATCAATCATCAATTTTTCTTACTTTAAGGAAAATTTAAGGAAAGTTAATTCATTAAAATGGATTAATAAGTAAGCCGATAATTACATATCTTTTATAATCTCAATCAGTGTAAACAAGTAAAGATCCCAACTATTTCTTTCCTAAAGTATGAACAGCTCCTCTCACCAGTTCATTTGGTACCAAGGAAAATATTGTAGCCTCTTAATCACCCCTATCTTCTTTTAAAACCATAATTGAATTTTATACAGGCATGCATAGCCTCTTACTTCACAACATCAGTCCTAATTTATTTTAACTTATTAAAGACACAAAAAAAAAATCAGAGTATTGACAATTTTATCAGATTTCAGTAAAAATTTATTTCAAAAATTTAAATATTTTTACTTCACAAATTTAAATATTTGTGAATCTGAGCTATGCAAGCTTGTTCCAGTACCAGAAATGAAAATCAAGAGTTCTTTAGCTGCCCTCCCAGAAGCCAGATTTGAATTGAGCATAGAAGTTGCCTTTGCTCAAGAATGACACCATATGAGTGCAGCTACCAACCTTCTGGACCCACTTTGTAAAGCTAAGATTTCAGCTGTACTTACCCAGAAAAGAACATGTCTTCAGAGAGGCAGAAATAAAACTCTTTTTAAGATATAAATACCTCAGTGTCAGAAATTTCCAAAAACTATCCCCACCCTGCTGTCTGTATGGCCATTTCAGTGGATCAGCTAATTATTTTTGCTGAAACTGCAGCTATTAAAATTACATAAATAAAAGTCATGCAGCTTTCAGGAATAGAGTAGCTTTCTGTGTTTTCTACTATGAAGTGCCACGTCAATACAACAGCTTTGTACCTCTTTTTTCAAGCTTCTCTATATACTGTCCCTTAATATTTTTTGCTTCCTAAGAATACAAAAATAGTCAGTACTATTCAGCCAATGTTCTTGTAGTGCTTTCTGAGAATGTAGTGGTTCTCTGGACTGTTTCAGTCAATATACTTGGCTATCTGAATGCCCTCAAATCAGTGTGTCAATTGTTCATTAGTTCTAAACCTGTGAAGGAAAAGTCTTTAACTTTCAATGAATTTATTTGCTAAAATAACACAACACTCAAATGTCCTCTATGAAAGTTACGAAGTTTTTTGTCTCATCATGCTGCTGGAAATTATTATTTTTTCTTTCCTTTATAACTGCCAACAGCTATAAGTTCATCATAAACAGACCAGCAATGATGAATGAAGCATAAGGCTTCTTTCTTTGCCTCTGGCTATCCCTGAAATATCAGTCTTTTGAGAAGTAGTAGCTTTGCGTCCTCATGTTTCTTGAATTGGATCTTGGAACTGTATGTTTTCAGTCAGCTTCTATATGTCATTTCTTCATCTGGGCAGCACCTTATTTTTAAATAAGTTTAAAAGCATTTTTAAAAATTATTGCTGAAAAGAAGGGATTATGTTAAGGACAGGAAGAGCTCACCAATGTTGCATGTTGAGCTAATTGTGCTAATTTTAAGACCTTCCCCTGGTTCATTAAGGTTTGTCTGTAAGGGTTAATTCTATTACTAACAATCTCATTTAGAGCTTGATTAACTTTAAAAAATCTCTTTTTGGATTTCTGATTTTCTGATTTCATAAAGTACTAGAAATACTTAACTTGAAATTCTTTACTTTTTTCCCTTCTGTTATTTTGCTGAGGCAAGTGCAAACATGACTGCTTAGTTCCAACTAAAATGTTATTGGATCTTCGTGAATATTTATTTCAAAATTGCTTATGAAATGTTCACTAGGTATGCTTATGCAGTGGAAATTTTATTCTGAAAAAATTACATCAAATACCTGCTGTAATTATGCTTAGGGAACTCATAATTACTTTGATCTCTGGCTAATACAAATATTACTTAACATATATTAATATTTGTCAAACCCTGTGCACATTTGTTTTTCTTTTTAACAGCTGACCTTACTGTAGTTTTAACTGTGTTCTGTACAAATGTATTTGCTCTACTACTTCTTGAGCTTTCTCTGAATTGAAAGGTGCTGATGTTAAATATGTGATACATGGGATTCAACTGTCTAAAAATATTTCTCATTTCAGTTAAATCTGAAATAAGATTTTGTTCTAGATAAATAAAGAAATGGTGAGTAAAGTGAGTATAGAGTCTTCAGAGATTTAATAGGTTTGCAATACGTGGGAATATATGTGATTTTATACTAAAAGATTAACAGGAAACACAAATGCATAAATATATATATGTGGACTGAAGAGTAGTGGGTAGAGCTGATCTTCATCTCAACTTTAAATGTTTGTGTTATTTTTAACCTGTTCTTAAGTAATCAAATGAAAAAGTTGCTAATTTTTTCCTAAAGGAAAGATAAGAAAAAGAAAATCTTACTTGACACAAAGAATCTTTCAATAATCTCTATACTGTTGTGTATACTGACAAAGTAGTAATAAGATATCTCTCTTCTGCTGAGATTTGTTAATTGTACTCCACTGTAATCACATTAATGAAGCATTCTTCTCTGCTGGAATGATATTGTTCTTCTGCACTAATAGTTAATTATTTTAATGTTAATGAAAAAAGTCAGTTATTTGACTATTTGCAGTACTGAAGACACACTAGGGTATGTCAGGTACACACTATGGAACAGTGAAGGTATAAGCATTAAAAAGCCTACTTCCTGTAAGGTTTATACATATGTAAAAAAGATACTATTAGCTTTTAAATATTATTTCTGTAAATTGTAAGCAAGAATACAAAGAATGTAATACAGATTATTGTGTAGTGGTGGTGGTTTTTTTCTCATAAAACACATAATCGCCTTCATGCTAACTGCAACCTCTAGACAAAGTGGGTAAAAAAAACCAGGAATTTTGCCCTAGTGTATTTCAGACTACTAATTGTTATAAAAGTTGTTGTTATACAGTATGGATCAGTGGGGGTTACTCAGTCCCTTAGGAATTCTTCTGACAGATCACCTTCAGTTATGATTATTTATGCTGGATGCCTTCCTTGGGAGCTCCAAGTTACTTGTCCAGTCTTGTTAAAATTGATAGGAGTCTTGTCACTGACCTCAGTGAAACATGGATTCAATTCTAGAGCAGCTGCAAGTCTTGGTCCTAACAAGTTCTCTCAAGCCTGTCAGTGAAAGACTAATAAGTATTATCGCATCATATGCTTTTGGTGCACCAGAGATGAAAAAGCCCTACTTTCTTAGAGACTAAGTTTACCGTATCTAGTACCTTTTTAGACATGAATGGTTCCACTGTGGATGAATTTCAGTGTTTCTTAATTGATAGATTAAAGTACACTGTCCAACTCTAAAAGTATTTAGAAATACGTATTAACAGGGTGGGGGTTTTGTGATAAATTATACATATCACAGTGTTTCTCCTCTGCCCATTAAGAGAAAGGTATAGTGTGCTGTGGAGATTGTGCTTAAACTGAAGGAATTCTTAATGTTACAAGGTAGATTCTTTGGCTAAGAGGCAGCAAAGACAAAGAAAACTTTGGATGTAGCTATAATTCAGATTTATGTTTCACTAACCCTCTCCACCACCAAACCCAAACTCTACTCCCCTTATCCATGAATACACTAAATTTTATCCTAGTGTGCCTATGTTTCCAATTTTTTACTTAGAAAATGCATTTTACTGAACACTGTAGAGCATAGGTCCATTTGTTTTCAATATCAGACAGTGAAGTTACTGAGTTTTGTCCATTTTCTTTGTCTCTACATTTTCTCTTTTCAATATCTGCTCGTATCACTCAACATCTGCTCTCCAGATCTCTACATTTGGACACATAGTCTTTAAGTTATACTAAGCCATACTCAAGAATATGTTGATTAGTTTTAATCCAAATTGTATTTGATGTTCATACATAACTGTAGATCATCTGATTTAGAGTAAAATGTTCCTCAGTCCTTAATAATTTAAATTATTAAATATTACAAAATTGGAAATTGGGTATTGGAAATTGGGAAATTGCATTGGGTATTAACCCCTTTCAATACTCCTAATAATTTTATCCAGCTCTGCACAGTGTTTGAGATAGTTTTATGTTGTTAAAATTGCCACCCTGATGCACACATTGATTATAATTAGAATATTGTTATTCATATTTTATACCTATAAACATTTTGGACATTAAATTCAGGGGCAATGGCATATGACTAATGAAATAAAAAGAAAGGTTTTCTGGTCTTCCGTTGTTTGCTTGATTCATAGCAGCAGTGATTTGTAATAAACATTCTTAAATGACATGGACAAATGTACTTTCTATGTACTATCAGTCAAGTGGCAGAGAACCCTGAATTTCTGCAGTGAGCAGCTTCTTTATATGCTTCCTGTTCCTTGCATATATTTTCATTAGTTCTCTTGGGAGCAATCATTTCATAAAGTAACTTTCCCACTCTTGAATCATGGTAGGGGGGAAAACTGCTGTTAATTATTGTAATTGAATGTTTCAATCCATTCTGGAGCACCAGGAATTAATCGTATATGAAATGGGATCTGCAGACAGGTCCCCTAGCTTGTTAATTTGCTGTTATACTAAATCAGTGTTTTGTTTTACTCTTGATGCTTGAATAGATTCATCCTACTCTTAATTCCAATTAGAGCTATTTGAATTGAGTCCTGCTAACCTGTCAGAATGAAAAATCAATAGTATAATTCCATTTTTCAGTGGCTGTAGTTCAAAAGGTATTTAAATGCTAAGATTTATAAGAACTGTCATTAATTTAATGCATAAATTAAATAAATTTAATTTATTGTCTTAACAGAACATGATTAATTGCAAAACAAATTGTGATTATCACCTTTAGGGACTGAATTTATCAATACAAGCATTAGGACTTTCAAAGAGAATGTCAATACAAATGTCACAGAAAACTTTTTCAAGGTGAGAATTCTTTCTTAGTGTGAAATTAATACTATTGTAAGTCTATAATAATATACAATTTCTTGTCCTTTGAGCACCTGGATCAAAACGGGTATTGTCAATGGTGCAGCAGAATTAAAAAGATTTCAGGAATATCATCTTTATTAAAGGCTATTAAACCAGTGAATATGTTAACTGAAAATGTTCCTATGTTTCTTTCAAGAGTATGAATTTGTATTTTCTTATAGTTATCTGACTTTGCTATTGACAGAAAGGCATATTTTTTATATGTGTCTGATTTTAAACATGGGAATTTAATAAATAAGAAATTAAATAATGAATTTCAGTCCCAGAAGAAGTCAGATTCTAACCCTAAATTTGGAAAGTTGTGATCCAGTTTCACAGTGTATTGTCAAATGTAATGGCATCTCTTAAAGCTATCTATTGCAAGAGGATTGGACTAGGTGACCTTTATAGGTCTCTCCCAACCTGAACTAGTCTGTGGTGCATTATCTGTGAAGATTTTTTCTTTCTTCACAACTGTTATTTCAACACTATCATTTTTCTGTCCACAGGAACTGAGGTTTTCAATTGGTTATATTTTTTTAGCTCACATAGTTAATACCATTTGAAGGAGAGTGGACACAATAAATCACTGCTATTTCCGTTAGAATTTACAGATAGAACAGTATATACTAATTTATAATTATTATTTTTTTTTAAAAAGGTTCAATTAAGCACTAATTTTAAAACTGAAATTACAATTTGGTTAAATGTCTAATGTCATATCTTCAGATGTAGGAGATTTAGATGAGATGTTAGGAGGAAATTCCTTACTATGTGGGTGGTAAGACAGTGGAGCAGGTTGCCCCGGGAAGTTGTGGCTGCCCCATCCCTGGGAGTGTTCAAGGCCAGGTTGGATGGGGTCTTGAGCAAGCAGATGGCCCTGTAGGTGGCCCTGCCCATGTCAGGAGGGTGTGGAACTAGATGATATTTAAGGTCCCTTCCAACACTAGCCATTCTATGTTTCTTTGTATGTGGATTATCATTCAAATAAACCAGCTAAATATTGCATTAGATTTTGTAAATGTTTATTGTCTGTTACCAAAGTTAAAAGTACAAATTATACAACTGAACTGTTAAAATACCCACAAACCCTACATCCAACTATATTCCCATAAACTCTGCTTTTCATATAGTTACAGGATATAATTTTCACACATTTATTATCACTTGTGAGAAGAATACCATGCACATGAGTAAAATCACACATATATACAATGAGAGGTAATGTATTTTCATACTATGGCATGAGGAAGAAGAAAACTGAACCTCACACTGGACACCAGAGGTCAAGAAAGTCATTGCTGGTTCATCACAGATGCCCAGAAACCTTTCTTCAAAAGGCTATTTTGCCTTCTGAGTGTCATGTAAGAGAGAGATCACAATTTTATCTGCTATATAAATAGAGGTAAAATTATATATGTGGGTATATCTACAGTTAAATATATATTGATGTCTTAGAACATCTAAGTAGAAAGTGGTTTGTGATGTGTTGGGTAGAACTGAATAAATCTAACATACTACAGATTTCGCAATACTCTTGATTTTATCAATCATATTTGAATCAGATGAAAGACAGAGTATTCAATAAATCTGTGTGGAAATACTGGTCAGTGTAAGAATTTAATGTCTGTAGCATGAAGCTAAGCTGAAGTAAAATTGTTTTACTTCAGTAAAAAAAAAGTTTATTCTGTATCTCTGCCTGTTTCTATACAAAGGAGACTTGAGAACACTCGTCGTGTACCTGAACATCCTTATAAAAACAAAGACACCTCAAAGTCTAAGGGATTTCCACAGACTCCTTCAAGTAGCATCACTTCCAAAGCTAAGTAGGTCTGTAGCTTTACCTGTAAATTTAGTTCTCCAAGAAGCATATTTATTTCAATTCCTTAAATGGTGCACTTCCCAAGTTATGTTCTCTAACAAAAACTGATGTCTTTTTAGGGTTGCATATGGTGTAAATATTTCTTCAAATGTCAGAGATTCCATCTTCCCTGTGCTATGATAGTCTAGTATTGCATTTACTGCCCAACTGGGACATTCATTGGATGGTCTTTTCTCTCTACTTGGTCACTGGGAATAGACTGTAAAGTTAAAAAAGCAAGATGGGCATAAAGAAGGGATAACTATTTCATACTTTAAACTAGCATGATACTTTAGTGTTAAAAAAGAGTAGAATTTTCCTTAACATCATACCTGTGCTATTCCCAAAGGGATTGGATGTATACTGGTTTTACAGGTATACTGAGCTATAAGATTTTAAATAGTGATAACAAGCTTGCTGTTCAGGGGTGTCCCTTATTGTCACCTGATAATAAGTATAGGGCACTCCACATTGTCCCATCAGAATACTATTGGTGGCATCATACACAGAATCATCATTAAAAATCATGGCCTTATATTACTTATTGATCATTTCTCTACTGCAAGGCTTACCATTAAAAACAAGAATCCATACAATAACTTAAGAGTGATTTTTACAAGCTATTCTCCATTCACTCAGTACAATCACCACAAACCTCACACAAAAATAGCATCACAATACTGAATAAAAATGAAAAATTTACACACAAAAGCATCACAATTATAACAACTGAAATTCCCCATAACTATTCTAACTTCAAAGACCTATTTTCATGCTATATTTCACTATCTTCCAATTGATAACAGCGGCCCCCATTGATTATAATATAATTTTTTTTTTTTTTTGCACAAGGTTCAGTGTTATGTGGTAATTCTACAAAACTGCACTTCAACTTCTAACACCAGATGCTAGTGACAATGAACCTAATAATTATAAATACTCTGAAACCACTAATGATCCAGAGAATAACCTTTTGATGAGGATCAGCATACATGAATTATAAAAGTCCAATTTCTTTCTTTTTTTCTCTTTTCCACCTTTTTTTTCCAAAAATAAGGAAAAAAAATCTACATAAAACAGTAACAAAAAACAACCACAAAGAGTGTCAAATCAATAAACTGAAAAAAATTACCTCTTTGAATGGCAAAAAACCCATAATCTCAGATTACCATTTCTAGGAACAATTCTTTTCCTGTTGAAGAAACAGACATATGATGTTAACATATAGACAAATAGTGATTGGAGGGATGGCCAGGAGCATTTGTACCATGCTGTTATAGGCTAGGATTAAAAGTATCCATTAGAGTAGATGAGGCACACTTCTCGAGGTGCTCAGGAAGCTTCTGTATTGTGGATAACACAGAGTACTCTTGAACAGACCATGTGCACAATGTGCCCTAAGGTAACCCCCATAATGGCAGTCTCTTGCTCCTATGTGGCATTTTGCAAACTAGCATTAAATTTCAACATCTCTCAACTGAAACAGCTCCAAATAAGCACAGGAACCTCTTGTGAAGCTGTTTTTCAAAGAAATGGTAGAAGAACCATAGTGATCCCTTGCTACAATGTGGCCTTATCCAAGTTGCAGACAAAAGAAATCCAACACAGTTTAATGCCCAGTTGCCAGCATCCCTCCCAACCTCAGGAATTCTGAGGGGGTCAACACAATATCACTAGCAAGAAATATGAAAGTAACAGGGCATCTATGGTCTTGTCACTGTGGCAGAGGGTTAGTGCTATATTGTACATCTGTTGCAAAGTTGCCTGGCAAAATAGTAGAATAATCACAACAAAAATAATACATCGTCAACTAAAATGATAGCAGCCTTTTTGATATTCTAAAAATATAATAAAATTGCAAACCAGACACTGTTAAGAGCAAAGGACATTTTAAAATGTACAAGAATGTTACAAATTATGTTGCTTGCTTTGTTATGGGTCTGCTGCCTATAATTTTATATGTGCCTTAACCTATACCTTTTAATTTAAAAATGGAGAGTAAGTTCTGTATTTCTACAGACTGCGGAAACCTGCTCAAAAACATTCTGGTGCTGAATCCAGCAAGACAGGAAAGAAAAACAAACAAACAAACTCTAAAGGTAGTGGCACAAATAATCCTGTCCTATCACAGGACACCACTGAAAAGACTGGCCCCTTCTTCTTGACTCCCACCCTTCAGGTATTTGTAAAAATAAGATCCACTCTCAGTCTTCCCCAGACTAATCAGACCTCTCCAGAATAAACAGGTCTCTCTTCATAAGACAGATGTTCCAGTCCATTAATCATCCTCATAGCCCTTCAAGATTGCACTCTTTTTAGTCTATCTCTGTCCCTCTTGAACTGGAGAGCCCAGAAGTGGACACAATACTCCAGATGTGGTCTATGGCAGAGTAGAGAGGAGGAGAACCTCCCTCACCCTGAGAGACACACTCTTCCTAGTGAACTCCAAGATATCATTTTCTTTCTTGGCCACAAGGGCACATTGCTATTACATGGATAACTTATTGTCCAACAGGAATCCCAGGTCCTATTGGAGCTGCTTTCCAGCAGGTCAACCCCTAATCTGTACTGGTGCATGGTGTTATTATTATATGAATCAAAAGCCTCGCTAAGGTCAAAGCAGACAACATTCACTGCTCTCCCTGGATCCACCAGTTCAGTCACAGCATCACAGAAGGCTATCAGATTAATCAAACATGATTTTCCCTTGGAGAATCTATGATGGCTTCTCCTATGTGCATTTTTAAAAAATCTGTTGTATTTTCTTTATTGTGCCTTTCCAATTTAATTTTGTATAGATTAACCTAGCTGAATAATTTTACACAATTTACTTGGTTGGTTGGTTTTGTTTCGGTGTGTGTAAATGTCTATACAAGTAATTAGCAATTAGATTTTCATTTATGAAAATAAAAAAGTACTACTTATTCATAAGAGCTTTAAAGCAGCTGCTTTTGGAATCTTAGAGATTATTTCCACACAGTGTGTAAGAAAAGAAACTAATATTTTGATGGTGAGTTAATATTAATAAAGTCCTGTTACGTATTTCCTGTACTACATCTGATATGCTATTTGCAACTTGTAAGTGAGAGTTCAGTCAAGCAAGGTTAGTGTGATGACAGAAACTTATCTGATAATCTCACTGCCTTTATGTTATTTTATGTAAGATTTAAATAGCAGAGATGATTGAGGATTGTTTAAAAAATATATTGGAAAATGTCAGGTAATTGAAAACTCATCTTTTCATAAAAATAGAGCTCTTTTAATAAAAATACCTTTGTGCAAGTTTTCCTGAGTCCAAGACTGAATATCTTGTCGTATCTGTATACAAACCCTCTGAGGAAAGAACGATGATAAGGGATCATTATCAGGTGGAACAAATCTGTATCTCTCTTTCAGATCTGGCAGAATGAGTTTGCTTGATTTTTTTATACCAGGTGGTTTTCCTATACAGTAGATAATAGATAATAGATTCATGTTTTTTCAGCCTTTTTTTTCTCCTCTGGAATATCTGATAACATACAGAAAAAAAGTCTACTTCCTCACCAGACGAGTGAGCAGTAATTGCTTCTCTACTCTTAATAAGGTGATACTGATCTTGAATTTTTGTCCACCTAGGAGAAATTTGCTAGCCACTTCAGTATATCATTAGAGAAACTCTTGTTTTATTTTCCTTTCCCATTAAAACAACAACTTTATTTGCAGTCTAGTGGTGGATAGAAACTCAGCCAGTCCTAAGAAACAAGAGATACCGAAATTGTGTATGAGATCATGACAGAATATATGAGGTAAACTGTGACTTTCCACAGTCTAAAAGCATAGGCTGGAACTAGTATAAGTTGATTTACTGTACACATAAATTTAGCACTAAAGTGAAACAAGGTCTCAAGGGTAGAATACATCAGAGGAAAGATGTCTAGCAGAGCTGAGATCAGACTGCAACTACTGGCATTCTCTGGGAGGTGGTTCCAGGTTTATGAATAGCTATATAGAAGTACATAAAGTTATATATAATTGAAATGATGTAGGAAAGAAGGTAAAAAATTGTGAAGGAAGTAATCTAATACAGAAAATATGCCCCAGTGAAGATGTTAAAAAGGGGTGAGCATAATCAGTCAACCTAAAATCTCTTTACATGTCCTGAGCTATATTAAAGAAATAAATTTTCAAAATTACCTTGTTTTTCTATATAATCATTGCAGTTGAAGTAGATTTTGTCTTTAAAATGGTATAGCTGTGGCTAAAAGTTTAAGTGATTTTGTATAAGATTTTTATAAATAGTTATGGCTACTAGATTTGATTATTTTATTTTAAATGTTTGTCATAGGTATCAAGTACATCAGGTGTTACTCTATCAACACAGAACATTTCTGATGATATGCAAGGAAAGTACATGTGTGCAGTTCTTCAATATTCCTTTGATACTCTATGTCTATTTGTTTTTAAAAAGTCACTACCAAACAGTTATTTCCTTGGTACTAGGTGGTGCACAAGGTGTGGTCCATCTGACATGGTATGTGAAATCTAATGGGATTTTTTTAAATCTTGTTTGTTTCTTTGTTTTCTTCTTTCATCAATTACCTGCTATTTTATTCACTGTTAATTCACTGTTTATAAACTACAAAGTTGCACTGGTAAACTTTCTTATCTGAACATTATTTTTGCCTTACTAGTACTCCTCTTAACATTTCCTCAGGCTTCAGTTTCACTGCTCCTTATCTTTTGTTTCAAGGCCTAAATCAAGGACTTAAATGTCCTGCTCACTTTCATTTTTATTTTAAATAAAATTCTGTCATAAAGATAATAATCAAAAGATGTTAATTAAACATCTTTTTATAAAAACAGTGACTGATTATGTCTATGTCTTAGGATAGTACAGTGGTGTTTTTGAAGCAGGGGGACCACAAGGGTGACCCCTGTAAGCAGCTGCTAGAAGCTCCCTAAGTTCCAATTCTTGTTCCACCTTTGGCCATGGCCGAGCAGATATGGGAAGCTGGATGCACCTCTGCAAGTAACAGGTTCAAGAAAGGGAAAATGAAACTGAAAAAAAAAGACTGTACAGCAGAGGAGAGGAGGAGGTGAGAGCAGCATCAGAGCACAGACACCAAGGTAAGTGAGGAAGGAGGGGGAACAGTGCCCAAGTAGAGATTTCCCCTCATCTCATAGTGAGACAGCAGGCTGGCTTCTTGCAACCCATAGAGGTCATGGTGGAGCAGTCCCTGAAGGAACATGGTGTGGGAGATACAGAGCTGCAGCCTGTGCAGGATCATGGAGAGCAGCAGATGTGTATCTGCAGCCAGGGAGGACACCATGCCCAGGGAGGTGACTGTTCCCCAAGCAGCTGTGACTCTGTGTGCAGCCCAGGATGGAGCAGTCTGTGCCTCAGGGACTGCACCTCACGGGAGGGACTCATGTCATAGGGGTTCCTGAAGGACTCTATCCCATGAGAGGGATCCAACATTGGAACAGGGGAAGAATGAGGAGTACTCACCCTGAGGAGGGAAGAATGGCAGAAAGAAAGTGTGGTGAACTGATCTTAAATCCCCACACCCCGTCCACCTGTGCCACTGAGGGGGAGGCAGAAGTGAAGCAATCTGGGACTTGGAAAAAAAGGGTAGGGGGAGGAGGGTATTAAAATCACATGTTCTCTTTCTCCTGATAGATTAATTTTATTTTTTTTTCCAAGTTGTGTTTGTCTATTTTTGCCTGTAACCATAACTGAAGAGTGAAAACCTCCCTGACCTGGTCTTGGTTAATGAGACTTTGGGTAGATTTTCTTCTCCCTGTCCCTCACTTCTGATAGGGGGGTGAGTGAGTGAAGGCCTGGTTAATACCAGTTGGGCCAAAACCATAATATCATATAGTTATTTTTAGAAGAATTTTAATTTGTGTCTATGGATTCTATATTTTTTTCTACACTGTTAGTGTGGTTTTCTCTCAGTCCTTAGGCTCTTGACCCTATAGCTTAAGATTAATTTTAAACATATACCCAGAACCATTACTGACATGGGTAGTTGCTCAAACTGAAAAGTTGTGGGATCATATGTTTATTCTTAGTTCAAATTCTTGTTTATTTGGCTATGAAGAAGATAGGGATATCTGATTGAATGTCTTCTTCAAAACATGGAAATGTATGCTTAAGAATTTGAGATATCATCCTGTAGATATACTGTCATGAGTCCTAAAAAGTAAGTGCATAAAAGCAGTGACAAGGTGCCAAAAGGTAGTATGCTTAAGTATTTATTATGAAGTAAAAAGATAACTACTTGAAATATTGTATTACCAAAATGTTAAAAGTGAACTATTCTGAAATTTCAGCCAGAAAATTTTGAAGATTTACAGATGGCCACACATTTGTTTTTTTTAGTTTTCCACATTCTTTATAATCAGCAAGAGGCTTTTATTCAGTAAGAAATTTTTTTGATGCTTCTTATTTTTCCTTTTATGTATTTTAGTTCTGACTCCAAATAGGTACGTATTTGTATCACAGGCTTTTAGAGGCATCAGTAAGATTCAGGCATCCTGCTGTGTACTATTCAACTTTTCTCAGGTCTAGTATTTATATGAAATGTCTTCAAGGTCATCTAATCTTTAAACCTGTATTTTCAGGTAAGTACATTTTCCTTAAATTTCTTTGATTTTTTCATTTTATAAAAGGCCTGAAATGTTCAAAGAAGGTCACAGTTAAAGTGAGAAATAAAAATATACTCCCTGAAAAACTGGGAAAATATGCAGTTTTCCTTTGAAATTTGATTTTATGTTTACATTAGTGTCTGCATTTCATAGGAAAGTTCTACCTTTGAAAAGATAACATGATCTAATGTGATATAATACTTCATTATTTTCCCTTACAATGTTTTACTTTTCTTTATAATGTTGATGAATCTTTTCTTTAACTTTTTTTTTTTTTAATGGTGAAATTTATGACTAGAACCTACCCTAATACACAAAAAACATTAAGCATTGCAGGATCACTTATCTGAAACTGATTAACACGTGGGGACAAAACCAATGCACTCCTCAGTCCTTTGACACAGAAAAAAGCCAACAAAAAAAAAACAACAGAAATAAAGGAGGTTATGGTTTAGTCCCAGCATTTGAAATCCAATCTTGAATATCCAGATGGTATTAAAATAAATAAATACATAAATAAATTTCCTGCCCAGTATTTTGTGTACATCATATGATAAACAGATAGCACACATTATACTTATAGCTAAACTGTATTTCCCAACTCCTGAAATATTTTGTTCCTCAGCAGCAGAATTGCAAGATGTCAGCATCATGTTCATATTCAGCAATATGGAAATCCTGGTATAAAAATAAACACTGAGCTTTTACAAAGGAACTATAGGCAGCTGGTTGTACAGTTTTCCAGGTGATAAGGCACCTTTACTTTACACCAGTACTAGATGATATTTAGTTAGAACTCACCCCTCTAGTAGGCAAGATCAGAAATTGCTGGATTGCCTCATCCCACTGCACTTGCTACTGAAAGAAGAACAAATTGCACCTAGTGAACATGTAACTAAAGCAAGAGTAATGTTGGCTGGTGTTCACACTGCAACGTGGCTCAGGGGGGGGGAGGTCTGAACCACCACAACATACTCCTAACTTTATGTTTTACTCCACATATTTTTCAACACACCAGTCATTCAATAGATGTCTCCTTCTGTTCAGTGGTAGGTATAAAGTGAATGTAGATCCATACTGCTGCAGTCACTCCTCTCTGTATCTCATTTCTTCTTATGCTTGTCCCTTTTCACATCTGACTACATGTGTTACCCAGTTGTCCATATTTCTCAAAATTCCTGTCTACCTTGCAAAAAAGATTTGCTTTTTTTTTTAATTTTAATTTCAGATTTATTTCCTGAATACTTCTGCTGAAGTTGACTAGTTTCCATCTGCCACCTAGGTAAATGCTCTTCATCACAAATATACATTCAAAAAAAAATAATCTTGCTGCATCAAGCAGCAAAGTCAAGATAACTCCTCATTCATTTTAATTGATGCTGCAGGTTTTCTTTGAAGTTTAGTCGTATTAACTGCCCACAAAACTGAGTGTTAATCTGTTGCCCCAGTTAAAAACTAAAATTTAATTAATCATTTGTTTTGAAAAGGTTAGCTGGATAATCTCCCCTTTCAGATAGATAAAATTCATTTAATTAGTTGTCCCTCATTTATCTGAACTATTTTAAATGAGGAATTTGCTGGACACAAAGGATACCCCTCTCTGTTACTTAATTTAAAAATAAATTTTAAAAAAACACAACTATGTAATGTTTTTATGAACAATAAATAAATGTCAGTTAAGAATTCTTGGAGTAGGACTAACGTCCTTCCAGAGTATGAACTTGATCTTGAAGCTATAGTCAAGATGTATTAAGTTCATAGCCTTGACCTTAAATATTAGCATGTTGGTCAAAATCATTATATAGATCATAGTAGTAAAAATTAAATGTAGACTTACAGATCACAAAGCAACATCTAATTACAACTGAGTATCCACATGGTTGGGAAGTACAACATCCTTAGCAACAAAATAAGAAAAAGCAAATAAAATCATGTATTCAGCTCACAGTCTCTTTCTTATGGGTTTGTACTTGTTTCCCTCACTGTGATTTCTGAATATATTTTAAATATGACATATAATTAATAAATGTGTTTAAGGATGCTCTAATTAGAGACAAGATTCAATGTTCCAACTGGGATTAAACTGAATATGTGAATATCTATTATGGTTTTATAAAGCTAACTTAACCAACCATATGCTTCTAATAAAGACTGAAAAATATTATACCAAAACACTTTTTAGCAGAATAATACATCATCTGTATCTGACAGTGCATTTATCACTATTGGAAATGGCCAGATTATTGGAGATCATAAGTAGAGATATTAGCAGTTAAAGACTTTAGCTGAACTTCTAATGAAAATGAAAGCAGAAAAACATAATTTTATATATTCCAAAAGTGCCTTGGAAAGAGTGTTAAACAAGGCTGTTTCCCCTGGCACAGAGTATGTATTAGCAGGTTGATTTGCGAAGTGGTTTCTTTGGCCACTAATGGTATGTGTGAGTTTTGGCTCATTTTTTATATACTTCCATATACACAGTTTGGCACTATCCATAAAGATGTTTTTTAAACAGCTCATGAGAGAGAAATACTGTACACAATGTCATGACTTTACAGAGGCCTGTTGCTGCAGTCATTAAGACTTGCATTACTAATCAATTTTAATTTAAATTTATAACTCATCATGTTAATTTGGAATTCTTTGTGCAGGTGGTAACAGCTGTGCTAATGAATTTTGTGTGACAGCTTATGAATAAAAAATTTTCCTTTCTAGTTTTGCTGAAAGAATTATCTCTATAGTAATGCCACTTACTTAAGGGAGTATAAAATTTAAACAGAGATTTCTACTATTTTTCCATTTATTATATATATATTATATTGCAAATATATATTTCCACTGTATTTTCCAGTATTTAACAAACTGCTCTACTACATATGCCTGATATAAATAACATGTAGGGCTGAATGTTAATTATAGAGCAAATAGATGAAATAAACAAAACTTCTTAAATAGCAAAAATTTAATTTTCCACAAAATAATTAAAAGGTGATCCAGAACATGAATAAGACATTTGGTCTTGATATACATTCTATACATGAATAAGAATTGGAAAACCTTCAGAAAATCTTTAATTTCTTGTTTGGATAGAAGTTGAGTTAATTGTCATTGCCTAAAATTTTCATTGCCTAAAATTAATCTGGAAAACCTTTGAAAATGTGCCTGGAGCATTTTTGTCTTCAAGATAAATTAAACAGCATCTGGCTCAATCCTCTTTTTCAGTTGAAGTCACTCAATTTCCTGTTTCTGAACTTCTCTGAATATGTATAGCTTGAAAAGTGGACTTAGAAATTTTTTGTATTTGACTGACTGTTTTCTCAATTTCACTGTATATAATTTTGTAGTTTTATTTTGTTACGTGTTTCTGAAAGAGAGGACTCATTTCAAATATAACATTAAATACCTTTAAGTGATTAACCAAAAATCACTATGGCCACAATATACACCTCCCTTACAGTTTTGTGTCCAAAGTTTTGAATGAGTTTAAGCCTTTGCAACTCTCCTGTCATCCACATTGGTTAGTGTGCAAATGAGTCTCACTTGGAATTATAAATAGAAATATGAAAAATGTTTTCCTTCCCACAAGTTTCTATAATCATACTCTGCAATCTTAGAAACCATCAAAATTCTACCACTTTCAGCAATATAGGGTTTTTTTCATCTGAGAACAAATAAATTTGCCTTCACTGCTGAGTTGTCAGAAGTATATAATTTAATGAAAATAATAATGAATAGAAGTAGGTGTCATAGAACTGTATGTTTATCTGCTCACTAGCAGCTTGTTTTGTATTAAAAGGGTATCTGTCTTTCAGTATGAAAAAGTATAGGCTCGAAATATTTATATTTACTTAAAATATTAATGACTATTCTAGTAAAAATAGAAAATATTACTGTTGTTCAGGGCATTTAATACACAATACCATGATGCCCATTAACTACAAGTATAGTTTCTCTCATCCCCTCCCTCCCCCAACTTGTTTTTCTAGTTAAAGATATGCTTTCTCCCCTGAGGCATGTGGGAGTTTAACAATTACTTGCAGCTCTAACACCAAGCAATTTCTTCTGGGACTGCAATCTGTTAGAGTTCAATTTTCTCACCCATAGATGAAATGATCAGAATGAATTTGTTCCTGCAGAATGAAACAGAATGAATAAACTAAATGTGATTGAAATGAACTTATGCAGCATTCATACCTAAAGCAGCAGACTTCTTCTGCACATAAATACACTCTCACATACAAATACAAGTTCTGAAGTTTCAAATAGCTGTTAATACTTACTCTCCTTCTGCTGCTTTTTCTGTCAGATGTGGCTCTTAAACACATACTTTTTGCCTGGAGATATCATTAAGAATACTATTAGGAATGTTAGAAGCAAAGTCTTTACTCAAATAAATGGGTGAAGATTGGGATGTTTTTGTGGAGAAGCACATAAAAATATTTTAAAAGTAATTGACCTATAGAAAAACAACCAACAAAGACACAAAAACACCTCCATCAGAATTATCTCTGCATTTACTCGCAAATTAACTATGCATTGGAAATGTTTTCACTAGCATGGACTGGCAATCCATGCAAGATTCTGATTGTCTAAGGAAAACCCATTCAGCTTTCCAAGTGAGCATAGGAATTGAGGCTAATTTTAATATTTAGATTTTTTTTTTAAATTTAATTTTATTTCGCAAGTCTAGCAAACTTGGAAATTTTATTAAATAGAAGTGTTACGGTCCGGGGTAACATTAAAATTTTTTTTTGGGGGGGTCTGCAAAAAAAGTACAACCTTGGAAGGGTCAGGTGCAAGCATACTTTTATTTGACAACTGACACAAGCAAAAGGATAGAGCCAGGCAAAAGAGAGAGAGAGGAAAAGAAGATATAAGAGAGAGAGAGAAGTAGGAGAGAAAAAGGTGTAAGAAAGTGTGAAGAAAGAATATGAGAGAGAAAGAGAGAGAGAGATTCAGTCACCACCAGGGGTCCAGCTGCCCAGAGAGTTTCTTCAAGATGGTGCTGATCCTGGACAGATTCTGATGCAGACTGGCAGTGGGTCGAAAGACAATGAAACAGCCACAGCATGGACAGCCATATATACCCCTGAGTTCCTTTTGTTCCTTAGGGGCAGCTGTCAGTCAGCTGCCACAGAAGCCAGGTCCATTAGCATCAGAGCCATTGAAAACAGGCTTGCCTGGAGGGGGGGCTTCCAGCACACAGGTCTTACCTCTTTCCAGGCATCACTCCTGCTCTGTTCCAGCCATGTTAGCCAGGTACATTATCATGAGTACAATCAAGGTGGCTTCCTTCACCCTGGCCAGGGTAATCTTGCCTGGAGGGATGTCCCAGCACTGAAGTCTGTCCCTCTGAAAAGGGGAGTAGTCTCCACCCAGCCATTAGTTCTTAGTTCTTTCTTCTTTCCGGGTAACTAGTTAACAAATTTAGTAGATGAATGATTTTGGCATACTTAGAGATAAGGTAATTTTGAATTTTTGGTCTGTAAAAGAAACTCTGTGTTATGGAAAGGGGATGCTAGCTTTGTGGGTTTACCACCTTACACCTTTCTGAGCAGAACTGGAAAAAAAGAAATACCTCAGCTCTATGTGTGGATTGGAATATTGTACACTGGGCAAACAAGACCCTGTTTTGGGACAACATCTGTAGCAAATAATGTTACTTTTCTTCCATTCTTTCCCCAGCCTCATGACAATATAAGACTACTTGTGAAGATTTAAAAAAAATAAAAATGCATCTTTAGTTTACTACTTACTTCTTACTCCCTCTTTTTGCTCAAAAGTCACGGTTGTGTTTTGTTTCAGATTTCCTTGTAATTCACATTTGGACTGCTGTTGAAGCATTGTAAACAAGCAGAAAAGGATTGTAGGTGACTGTCTTTGCTTTGAAGATGCAGAAGAGTAATTAATTCATTAGTTTGTATTTAATCACCTCTTGGTTTGTCTCTCAAACCAGGAACAATTTTTTTTATAATTAAATCTTCAGGGACTTGCTCTTCCTGGAAGATGTAATACATGGATTATAAACTGGGAAAAAAAAAAAAGAATTTAAATTATTAGCTATTTTGCAATAATTGTTTAGATTTCAGTGTTGTAAACTATTGGATTTTCTGGACTACTTATTTTCAGGTGTCTTGGTTTGACTCAGGACAAAATCAATTTTCCTTGGCCTGACTTTATTTTTCATTTAAGTCTCTTCTAAGTAACTGCACTTTCTGAAATTAGCAGCATGTTTTTCAGTCATTGTCCACTTCTCGGGCTGATAGCTCTGAATGTTTATTTATTGTTATCACTAGAGAATGATATGAAGAAAGACTCTTACATTTTTTTCCAATAGAAACCAAAGTCACTGCTTCATTCTGGTAAACTTCTTATGTATCAGAAATGAAAGGGAAGAAAAGTGGTCACACCTGTGACTCTCCTGTGGGAAGGGCAGACTGGTCAGGTGGACCATAATTAACAAAATTAACTGTTCCATCCCATCTGTGTCATCCTCAGTATAAATCTCAGGATCATGAGGGTGAAGTTATTTTCAAGGATTGCTGGCATCCTATGAGCACTTGCTCTGTTCAGCTGTTTTTGATCCTGGTCTGTGCATTCCTGAATCTTTGTGTTCCTGAATCCATCTTCTAATTGCAGCTGGCTCCAGGACCACAGTCTTGGACTTTTCCAGGGCTGCCCTGCAGCCTCAGTGGAGAAGCAAGAGTTACTGGGAAGGAAAGGAGGCAGGCTGTAATATTGGGTTTGTATGTATGTATGTATGTATGTATTTTTATTATTATTTTTTAATCAGCACTGTTTCATTAAAGCTGTGTCATTTAGTTTCCAACCAGTAAGTCTCTCTCCCTCATTCTCTTCTCTGGGAAGAGAGAAGGGTTAATAGGGAGCATCTGTTATTTGTTTAATTGCCAGCCTAGTATTAAAACTCAAGAGGAGGGTAAAAATTCAGATAGACAAAGAATAATTTTAAATTTGTTGGAATAGGTTCCAATGTTTCAGCTCTCTGGGATTTTGCTGCAGTCAGGTTGTTTTCCATTTTAAGAGTTATGTATGGCACAAAAAGGGTAGTAGAATACTTATAGTAAGTGTGCTAAGCTCCACTATTCATAAATATTTGGATTAATTTTTTCCCCTTTTTTGCGAAAACCCTTTCCACTCTAAAAATTGTGTGTTCTGTCTTTTATATAGACTTTTTATACAGAGCTTTTCTATATAAAAAGGTCCCTATTCCATTAGTTTTTAGAAGTCCTGTACACGTTAGCTAAATGACAGTATACCAAAGGAATAGCTTCTTTCTTCCCAGCCAAGCATTCTGGAGGCTGCAGTATAAATATAAATTCATACCCCAAGCAATGAGTGTGGTACTTGTCTTTTCCGACTCAGTTTGTACAAGTGTAATTATTAAGTCTGAACTAGTCACTGAGAGATGTCTTTTCTTGTTAAGATCCAATTTCTTGATCATTTTCCAAGTCTGGATGAAAGTCACTAATATATCAGTGTGACAGGAAGGAACCATTCACTAAAAATATACAGAAGCAAATATTTATTATTATATAATCAAGAAATGTTCAAATTGCATCTTTATACCTTATTATCTTCTTTATAGTACCATAAAACATTTGAGGTAGGTGATGAATTACATAGAATTTTTCTATTTAGGGGCCTGAGGTAGTACACAATTCATAGTCTGCATGAAAATTCCGTTAAAATATAGGATTTTAATATAAAGGATTTAATATAAAGGATTTAATATTAAAAAGATAAAAATAATAAATTAGCTAGTTTTCTTCTTATGTCAAGCATTATCAGATATTAATTGCTTTTGATTAGGGTTAAGAGGCTGTTTTGTAGCACATCCAAAAATTAGAGTATATCTTAATGTATGTTAGTTATGTTGGCATTAATAATTTCTCTTATACATGAAAAAGAGACTGGTTGACTTTGAAAGTGGCTGTGGTAATCAGCTGTACTAATACTTCATAAATCTATCCAACATACTTGCCTTGTGACAGTGTATAGCTAAAAAGCCAACAGAATGACATCAAAGTACAGCAAAAATCTGTGAAAGGGTTCCTTCAATGAAAAGCATACATTTTCTCTTTTGGTGGATTATTTGAATTGGTGCCTCTATAAATTATTCCATTTTTCTGGTGTAAGGGGTATACAGAGGATGTATACTTTGTGAACTCTGAGTGTAATTGATGCTCTTTCCTTCATAAAATAAAAAAGGATTTGTATGTCTTCAGAATAAATAAACAATTCACATTTTGTCTTGTGACGACATTGTTTGGAAGAAGCAAGATCTTTGTAAGTACTGTGCTGGCAGAATTTCTGTATTGAAACATCTTAATAGATTAGTTTGTTAATAATATAGAAAACTAGTAATAAAATATAGTCTCTTCAACAGAAAGTACAGTTTTTAAGTACAGCTGAGGAAAATTGAAAGACTGCCCTATTTTCTCATCCTAAAGTTCTAGAAAATTTAGACTTGGTAGTCTTAACATCTTCGTTTTAGAAAGTCATTAATGTAATATTTTAAAATTTAGCCATCCAACTGTAAATAATAATAATTTAAAACATTAAAAATCTATTTATAGTTTTATTAATTTCAAAAAAATTAATTTTTAAGAAATGTCTTTTAGTGATACTTATATTTCAGTGATTCAATAGGTTCTCCTGTTTCACTTTTTTTCAAAACTGCATCATTAATGATGTTTTAGTGGACTTCAGTAAAAATTTAAAGTTCTTCAACAAGCTTCATTTAAAAATACATGCTGCATTCATGTTTAAGGTTGAACATAAAACCAAAACATAACATTCTGTTAAAACTGTCTATTCTGCACTTCAGCTGGGAAAGGGGTGCCTGGGAGAGGTGAAGAAAAAGAAATCATATAAATAGTATTCAAGGAGCAATCATCAAGAGCACATAGAAAGGCAGCAAATTGTGGCGATTTGCATAATTTTAACTTTTAAAATCTTAATTTTAAGAAAACATAATGATGTTTCATGTATAATAACATCAAAAGACAACAAATTTGAATTAAAAGTCTGTTTTAATTTAATTTAATTCTTTGTCAATGTATGGTTGTTCTCTGCATCCACAATTGCTGCTTTCTGAACTCTGCTTCTGTGTTTCCCTGTGGCAGTAGAATGCTTATTTCTTCTTTGTAGGCATAATCAGATCATATTGATAACTAGAAGAGCTATCTTAAATCTTTAATTTAGATATTTGTTTTGGAACAGCCTTTTTTGTTTTTCATATTTGCAGAGCTATGCCTAACTGAAGCTTTCTGCCACTTATTTAATTAGACAGCTTTTGAGGAAATACCCTTTGGGGTCTACTTTCTTGAAAATACAATTTTTAGGGGGAAAGATAACTCAAATTTACTGAGCAGCCTGGTGGAATGTAATCTAATTATGTAAACACAATATTCTGACTTACATAGTCCTTCACTGAATGTTTTTTTATTCAAGATTTTCCTTATGCTGGTATACACACTAAGGCTACTGTTGGTGTCCCAGAAAAGAACGAATATTCATTTTGTTAAGATCCCTTAAAAATGTGGGTTTCCTTCATTGCAGAAAAATTTCCTTAAATTAAATAGTAATTTCAGTTAATCTAAGATCATAACTTTTCTTCTTTGAAGAATGCACACACCCACTGAGCAGGAATATATCATTTTTGTACACTTTTCAATTATTAAATACATTGCTGAAAAGTTTGCATGGTTTGGCTGATTAATGATTCAATTGAGACCTTTATACTACAAAGTAATTTTTTAAAAAAATAAAATTGGTGCTGTAGCTATAAAGATCCTACTGATTTTGATACAATTGTGCAGGGTTTGCTAGTCTTAGTGGTTCTATGGATCTGATCATAAAACTGTATTTGAAAGAATTACTACTAGCTGATTGGTATGTTGTGTATTTTTTTTTTTTTTTAAACAAAAAAGTAAGACAAAAACTCAAGTGTTTGAAAATTTTTTGATCAACTGCAGACCTCTAAAGGAAATTTGTATTAATGAAGTAAATCTTTAATTTCTGGAAGCATGAATCATATATACATATGTGTTAAATTTGCAGATACTTATAGACCATCTGTTCCACTATTCACAGTGACCTAAAAAGCTGACTGGTATAAGAAATTAATAGATGTCAACAAGAAATGCAACATTATAAAAGAAGGAAGAAATTAACATAAAACTAAGCTGACAGTCAAGTTTCAGAGCTGTTATTGCAAAGCCAGGTTATGAGTAATAACAATCAAGACAACTAGAAATACAAGGAGAACAGATTCTTAATTCTATATACACAAGTGCTGGGAGTTTTGACAATACAACAATTATAGGTGCTCATCTGTAAATATGGAATTTTTAATTAATTAAGAACTGAGAAGGTCATGTCAAAGTCAGAAGGTGGGGATTTTTATGACTGGATAGCCTTTCATATATATTCCTGTTTCTTGTCAGTTTTTATTTCATCCATCAAACTCCTTGTACAATAACAGGGACACTGTATTTAGGCATTTATAAGTCTGTGAAAGCAGATAAGCAGTACCCAAAACTGTGAGATGGCCAAATCTCGTCATATTGGTAGCTGTTAATTGTACAACAGCAGAGAAAATCAACAGAAAAGGAACAATAAGAAAGTGGTATTTTAAAGATGGAGCAAAACAAGTACGATATCAATATTGAGCAGTGGACTGATCTGTACAGTTAAATGAAACCAACAGTTTGAAGATAAACTGATACATCTTAAACTTTTTCTGTGTAGAGCTGGTGAATGTGTTTCTTTCTTAATTCTTCAGGAATCACAAATAGCTTCAGTGATATTCACCTAGTTTCTGTAAGCTTCTATATCAGAAATCACTACCTGTTTACTTTTGACTGTGTAAAAATATTTAGGTGCAGTTTAAAAGTATTTTGCAAACAAAATTTTGGTTCCGAGTGTCCCTTGTTTGTACCTTCCAGATATAAATGAGGAATAATTAGATATAAGCAGAAGATGCCGGACAAAGTACAAAGGGCATCTTCCTAATATTCAAGCAAGAGGCTTTTCAACATTGTGGAAATGCTTTGTAATTTTTTTGTATGATTTGATTGGTGTTTCATAACTTTATCAGTGTTTTCTGGTTTTTCATATGCATGATTTCTTTAGAATAATTACAACCTCACTTTTAAAGAGCAGGAAGTTATAGCTCGTGTATATTTAGTTTATTTGGATCCGTAACCATTGGCTTGAAATTTAACTTAGTCTGAATGTATTTGCTCAATCATATATCAGAATACCAATTCTGCATGCAAGAAAAGGCTGCTTTCCTTACACGGTGAGATGGCTGAGCGAGATGTGCTTGGTGAGAGGTTCGTATCTGTATATATATATGCATTTATAATATAAACCTGTTGAGCTGATCTCTTCATTTGGGCTTCCTCTGGGAAGAGAACTGAGCTATTAAGCATTGCGTTCCAGTGGTCTGGCCTTGTATTTGCATTCTCACTTTTAAGTCACCTATTCTGAGAAACATAATACCAGTAGAATTTGAGCACAATTTAGAGTGATTACACAACACAACAAATTTTCCTTGCATGTTTGTTTGAAGTAAGGTTTTCTCACTCAATCACAGAATCACAGGTCTTTGATAGGAAGAGACCTTCAAGATCATCCACTCCAACTGACCAGCACTGTATGATCACCATTAAACCATGTCCCTAAGGACCAGGACTTTTGTAATAATTTTGACCTTTTGTTAATTTGGTGTTGGGTTTTTTCCCCACTTGTTTCTAATCTTCCGTTTCTCAGAGAGCCATCTCTGTGCATAAAATTGATGCCTTCCTTGTGTATAGAAGAGTGAAATGCCATTGTTACACATTTAAAGAAATTGTAGGGCTTTTATTAAAAACCTTGGATTCCTCAGAGTGTTTATTCCAGAAATGTTCTCTGTGAAACAAATTAATCATTATCTGTGAAGCAAAAGATTTCTATTGATTACTATGTTAACCGAATTGACTTTTCTCAATTTCACTCTGTACTGTTTAAATTCTATTACAAATCAAATAATGAAACTCCCTGTTGTTCCTCCAAGCAAAAAATATTGAGCCTTCAATATCAGCTTTGCCTTACAAACTTTCAGGCTTAATTTTCACCTAAGGAACAATGAAGAGAAGTAGGTGGAGGCAGAAAAACTCTTGGTGTACCATGGATTTATTTTAAACTCACAGTTAAAACTGTTTTTTTAACACTCAGTTTTTCTTTCTGTAGTGGAACAAGGCAGAATGCAAACAGTGTAGTTTAGAATTACTGTCAAGCATTTAGTTGATCCATAGATGCAGAAATTCTCATCCTACAAGCCAAATGTGTCACAAGAGAATTAATATCAGATTAAGATTGAGATTAGTATCAGATTAATAAATAATGTAGGATTTAAATTGAAAACAAATTTTGTTATTATTTTTTTCTGCTAATGATAAAAGTCTTTTTAATAATACAAGTCTCATCCCTAGTTTTTGAAGAGTGGAGTGCATTATTTTCAGATTTCTTGTAAAATGAATGAACTCAAATGATCTGTTGTTCTTGTCTAATGTTCTGAAAGAAAAGCTAACTTCAAAACTGTATGAAAGCTAAAGAAATCCTGTCTGTACCTAATCAGTATAAATGCCTTATATTAATTAACTGGTTTTTTAGTAAAATAAGCGTTTTAGATTTCAGCTTTAGATTCTCTCTAAGTGACAAAAAATGTCAAAAACATATTTGTCCCAGTAAAATGTGGCATGCTTAATCAAACCCAGGGATAAATCACTAGTAATCCACTGCTGTTATTTACATCTCCTGCTTTTCTTAAATTAGAAATGTGACTTCTGTTGCCAGCTGTTCTAAAGAAACAGAGAGAGCAGTTAATAATAAAACATCCCTGCCACTCTTGAAAGATGTAGAACATACCTGATCTTCCTGATAGGTATCTTGGACAGAAAGATCAATGCTTCATCCAGTTAATTCAGGTTCCTAACATTCTGTGTTTGTTTTATAGTGACACCATTTTAATGAAAAAGAAAGGGTAAACAAAAGCAGGTGCTTTGGCAGTAAACCAAGAGTCAAGATACTATCCCAAGGTACCTTGAAATTTCATGCAAATGAAATTATATGAATTGCCTGAATTTTTTCAACTATTTAATCAAATAATTACCTACTTTACTTTTCTATTTAACTTTATGTAGGCAAATCTATAATGTAAAATAAAATATTTGGTAATGAAAAGTGCTTAAATTTTTTAAAGTCAGAATCTCTGACAACTTGGGGGAAAAAAAGAATTTGCGTTCATGCTAAGAATCTTACCTGCTGATATACACTCAATGTGGACACTATGGAGAATATTGCAGTTCTGGACTTCATGGAATGCCAGCATTATGGGAAGAAAATCAGAATGCTGTCAAAAAATGTCATTAAAATCAATTATAGAATAACTCTAATTGCCATTCCAAGCTACTGAATTTGGATGTTACCGGATTAAGACCATCCAGTAATTACATTTTCTGTTTTGAAAAGATCATAGCAGTGACTCTCCTATAGCTGCCCAGTAAGACTTTCTCTCTTCTTCAGACATTGCATTTTCCTGGAAACGTGTCTTTCCATTTGGAAATGAAGTTGCTTACTAACTCCCTTTTATCAATTGATTGAGTTGATTAGGTGGATAAATTGATTAAGAAAAGCAAATTTTTAAAAATTCCAAGTGTAGGTTTATAGAAGTTTAGAATTCAGCAAATCTTCATATGAATGATTATTTTATTTTATTTTGGGTTTGTTGTTTTGGGGTTTTTTTTATGTTTGATGACAGAGTTTAATCTTCGGTCCTGTTTGCCTAGTTTCCTCTGAAGAATCTACATCCTAGGAGATAGTTTTCTTATAGTTTAGGACTTTTAAAACTCTCTTTACCGGACTCATAGCTATTTGACCGTATTAATGGTATTTCATCTGGACAAAGATTTCCTAGCATGAAATGCACATTCATTGTTTACCTAATGATAGCTTTAAAAAGCTTTTTTGCTGTTTTGTATATATCATCTCAACATGAAGAAAAAGAGGTAGCAGAGAGACTGTCAAAGTTGAATTATATATTGGATTTGAATTGTGAGAGAAAATGTAAAAAACCCCAACAACAACAACAACAAACCATCACAGATAGCACTACACATCGTTTTTCATTATTCATTATGTACTACAAATGTGTGTGAAGGTTTCATTCTACATCATTAATAAAATGAATAAGTAAAGTAAATTAGATGTGTTTAAAGGAGTTGAATAAAAGAGCTTCTTGATAAACTTAGTCAACTGAGTTCCTTGAAGCAGGATGTGAATAGAAATAAAAAAATATTCTTCTAATTCTTCTTATAATGTGATTGAATACTCCTAAATATCATGCAGATTTGTTTTCATTCTGTGCAGTTTGCTAGAGTAACAACTGTGATGATAACGGAATGTAACTTCATTAGTTACAGTTTCCCCTCTTTATATATTGGAAGTATTTATGTAAAATATACATAATTGTTTACATACGAAATTATTTTCCCTCAATGATTAGAATTTCTTTCCTCCTAGTTTTAGGAATTTGTCTGTGCATGTGTAAGTTTACACTGTTGTAAATCTTGTAAAAATAATTTCTAAGAAGTTAGTTGATAGGTTTACTAGCACTGTGAAACTAGCCAACTAAAGCAATATTCATTATGTTTCATGAACTTAATACAAACTGGACTGTATCCCTTATAGCTGAGAAATCACTGATTTTAATTTAGTGGTCAATTTCTTTTTCTCTGATAGTATGAATTTTAATAGACAATTTTATTATGGGCCAGCAATTTATTTGGTTCTGATTTTCTTTATGTTTGTATTTACTACTACTTAAGAAATTTCACAAGCTTTTAAGTGCTGGAGGCGTCTTGCCCATCACATAAATCACTCAACTTGAAGTCCTACATTTCATCATACATTTTGTCTTATTGTAGTATGCAGAGAAGAACGTAAAGTGTTCAACCACTTATTCTCTGATGTGAATTCATAAAAGATGTTCTTAACTGACTTTATGTAGAAGATTTTTTTTCCTCCAAGGAAAATTCTTTGAGCAGTAACTTGTATTCAATGCAATGGAAAATGCTTTAACATATAAAAGATCATTTAGTTTTTATACTTAATGCCTGCTCATAATCCTATGGCATGACGAGCACATATCTTTTGTGGGGAGTAGTAAAAGTCCAAGGACAAAACTGAAACATTTTAATCCAATAAATTATGCTGAAAATTAAATGCCAAATAACACAGCTAGTTGGTTCATTTTCTTACAAATTCACACCAAATAAGTTAACACCTGACACAATTCTGAAATGAGCACATGTAGGAAGCAGGAGTAGTAGCACTTTTATGTTTCTGTTACAGATAGTTCTTCCCCCTCCTCTCCCCTTCTCCCCTCTCCTTTCCTTCTCCGTAATTTGTGCATGAAAAAAAAAATTAGTGTATTGGTGGTTTTTTTCAAAATAATAGATAATAATCAGTGAAAATTTGGCCTTGTCACTAGTAGGAATACCATGGGCTGTGTGGAAACACTACATGAGCTGATGTCACTCTTTTCCAGTAAGCCACTTTCTTCTTCACCTCCAGTGCTCTATAACCAGTGATTCTTTGACTGGTTGTTATCAACATCAGCAGATGTCTATCCTTGTTAATTGTGGAAAATATTCACTGTAAAAGCAGGTGTCTGTTCTAATGAACATCACTTTGTTTCATTATTAAGACTATGAAAAACAGAACACTGCATTCACCTTCCAATCAATATTTTGGAAATAAAATGGACATTTAGTTTGACTGGCAGAGGATTGAGGAAAACAAAAACTTTGCATTTCTAAAATAAAGTGTTGTCTCTACAAAGCTGAAACAGATCCAGCCTTATACATTATAAATATCATGATAGATTTATTCTAAACACAAAGATTTTAAAAAAATAAATAAATTATACAAATGTACCTCTGGGTAAATTAATATGATCGCTGCTTCTGTGCAAATAAAAAAAGTAAAATATAAATTTATTAACTTTTGTCCTATGCAATGTGTAATAAGATTTTTAAATACAAGATTAAAGAGGTTTTGAATAATTCAGCTTCAGCAGTATACGATAGGTTTAAACCTTTTGAGGTTCAGGTTTTGGTGACTTTTATCATGCACATAAAACTTACTGTAAAGGCAAGATAATATTGTAACATTTCCCTATTAAAAGGGATCATGCTTTATAAAATACAAGCAAATCTGTGAGTGTAATCATAGAATCATAGAGTCGTTAAGGTTGGAAAGGACCTCTGAGATTATCAGGTCCAATTGTCAATCCAACATCACTAGACAACTAAACCATATCCTCAAGTGAGACATCCATGCATGTTTTGAACGCCTCCAGGGACAGTAACTCCACCACTTCCCCAGGAAGCGGTGTTCCAATGCATGACCATTCTTTCCATAAAGAATTTTTTCCTATTATCCAATCTGAACATCCACTGTTCTGATGCAACTTGAGCCCTTTCCTCTCATCATAGCACCGGTTCTGTGGGAGAAGACATCAACACCCACCTCACTACAAACTCCTTTCAGGCAATTGTAGGGAGCAATAAAGTCTCCCCTTAGCCTCCTCTTCTCTAGCCAAGACACCCACAGTTCCCTCAGCCACTCCATAAGACTTGTTCTCTAAAGCCTTCACCAGCTTTGTTGCCCTCCTCTGGACACACTGCAGCAAGTCAATGTCCTTCTTGTAGTGAGTGGCCCAAAACTGAACACCATATTCTAGTCACAGTCTCACCAGAGTAAAGGTAGAACCAACTCATCACACTTCTGGCTCATACTCAGACGCCTGTCAACCAGCTCTCCCAGGTCTTTTTCTGCCAGGCAGCAATGTATTGTTTAATACCAGTTGCTTTTCTAGAATTTGTATTTCCAGTGTGTTAGTTTTATGTGTTAGTATTTAAGGCAGAATTTTTTGCTTAAAATGTAACTCATCACTTCTCAGTATGTCCTCTAACGAGTTAGATTTCTGTCCCATAAGACAGCAGACTAAACTGAAATAGTGATCTGTTAGAAAATGTATCTAATCTACTAGGAAAACATCAAAAGCTGATCCAGTTAATAATATTTTATAAAGATCGTAGTTCTGAAGATCCCCTAAGTGACCAGTGCAATACACAATCAAAACACATAAAATAATTTTTAAAGTTCCCTTGTATGAACCAGTAGAAACCCATAGTGGTATTAAATCAGTCTTTTTACTCCAAATATCATTGAAGTCTGCAGGTTTTGCTGGCATTTGAATTTTGCTTGGACTGAAGCCTTATAGGGATTTTGTTTGAGCTAACAGGAAAGTCTCAGAGCAGTATCTGGTGTCATTAGCAATTCATCTTCTAGCAAGGTTGTCAGATTCTGAAAGCAAGGGCACTGTTCCATGGAGGTATCAATTTGTACCTGGGTGGTTCCATACTGTCTGGAAGTTTTGAGTTTTGTCTTAGTGTTACTTGTGGAGTTTTTTGTTCCAGAGATGACAAAGACTCTTAACAACTGTAAGATTGTTAACAATTGGAAAAATTATTTGGAATGCTGTCAAATTTGGTTCACTAAAGCCTGAAAAATATTGTCTTTTTAAGTTCCAGTATATGCCTCTTGCTACATAGATGCATATTGTGTGGGATTACTGAAAAGTCAATTTCTATCTCTTATTTTCTGAACTGAAAGTGTGGTTATTTGGTATTTGCTACAGTATCAGTGCTTGTTCTTGAGAAATTCTTGCTTTTATCATTGTTGAGAAGGTGTCTTAAAAATCTGATTTTCAGGATCTTGACACATATTTGTGTACAGAATTCTAAAATATAGCTTAATAATTTAATTAGAACTGTGTCCTCAGCTATAGTTTTTATCAGAGCTTGCCTTTCCCAGTTTCCCAGTCTAGTGACCGAGGAACAGACAAATTTTGTGGCACTTAAAAGTATTTTTGTTTTTAATATATTTTCAATGGCTTATGTGTTTTGTATTCTTTTGGTATCTCAGAGATCTGCCTCTGTAATTCCTGATGACTGTGAAAAAGCCTAGATTTGTGTGAGCTGCTGAGTACTTTTACCTGAAGTAACAACCAAAAGAAGTACTAAGTTTCTTGCATAAAAAGTTTTGAATAATGTAGAAGAAAGTTTGAGCAAATAATACAAAACAATCTGACTTTTATTATAGTTGTTTATTTGTTCAATGGCTATTTTGTTCGAGTCTTTGAGAGAACTGTTAGATGCTCCTGGCACAGATTACTCTTTAGGATGATCTTATATGTATGTGTGTATATATACATATATACATATGTGCGTGTATATATATGTAACTCTAATCTATAGTTGTCTCTACAGTGCAGTCTTAGGACTCACAATCTTTCTTCCTCTTTTTCTATAGTCTTAACCACAGCCTAAACCAGTTCTTCATCATGCCTTTTAACTGAAGGAATGTCATTCCTATGTTCTGTATTTTGCATGGTCTCTAGTATTCAGTCCTGCCCAACTCCTGTCAAACCAGTTCACCTGGGAAAAGGTCTGTAAAATCATGAGCTAAATCTATATCCCCTTATTGCTACAAACAGTAGTTTTGGATTTCTAATGTCTAGTAAAGAAGATTCACGTGGACAAAATTGCAACATGTTTTGAAACACTTTCATTGAGTACCATCTCTCTCTGCCAGATGAATCTGATAGAGTAGTTCAGCCCTGTCTAGTATTAAATAGCTATATATACTTATTCAGACCAAATGGAGGTGCAGTCTTTTACCATTTCGTTCTCTTTTCTTTTTATTTTTTTAAAATATTGAATTTCTTAAAAATATTTTTATCTGTTTTATGGCAAGAAATGTCGTTCTTTTTTGATAGAAGAGTGAAAAATTACCTGGAAAACAGAATAGTATGATGAACATTCATTTTGGGAAACTGCAGGGTGCTCTACACATTTTTACCTCCAGATCCTGCTGCACCAAAGGATGATGAGAGAATATTTGAGGTCAAACTAGCAACGCACTGTTGGGCCTGAAACTTCCTCCCTGGTATGAAGAAGTTTCAAAACCTTGCCCTGGAGTCTGTTTCTTATGTTTAGCTTATGTTTAACCTGCATCTTCTCAATGTATGAACTCTCAATGGATGTAAGACTTTCAACAGAAATTCAGGACTCAATAAACTGTGAGAGCTACTGAAATCCTGATATAGAGTTATCAAAGCTTTAATGGTCAATTCATTTAAGCTCTGGATATGATCTGACTCACTCTGTTCATTCTTCAATTAACAGACCAAAGAGATGGAGCATCCAAAAAATCAACATGCAAATGAAAATAATCATTAGGGGGTGTCAGTGACATGTAACCTGAAAGTAACCTTGAGTTTAGCTCTATGAAGCTTCACAGTTTTGAGATTATTCTTAACATAGGAAAAAGTTTTCGCTGATATAAGTTTCAACGATTTTTGTAAGGGATAAAGTAGGAAGATAACAAGAATTTGGTGAAAACTCAAATATTTTGCTTATTTTCCCAATCTTTTTTAATACAATGCTGTTTAGATATTCTTTGTTTATACATATATTCTTATATGTGTTTACTATAGTTAATTAATTAACTTAGGTTAAACCTTTAATAATTTTTAATTTTGTCACTTAAAAAATGCATGCATATTAACATGACCTTGTTGAAGAACATGTCCTTTTTTGGGGTTTTTTTCCTCACTTAGTCTTGGAGTACTTTAAATCATTTAATCTGGCTGAGTCTTGATTTTGAAAACAATCTATGGGGATTTGACAGGAAAGAAGTAATCTTTAAGTAGTATATACACTGTTCTAAAGCAGGAGGACTTGTGATATTATTCAGAGCATGAAATTCAGTGTTCTTCCAAAGACTTCTAACAGAAGTTCTTCCACATAGAAAATTCTGCCTTTCATATCATTTAGAATGTGAAGAAATGAGAAAACAAATGTTTCAGATGATGAAAATGTGATTAATATGGAAATAATTATTTTAACTGATTTAACAGTTAGGATGCAAAGCTTCTTTCCTTTAATAACTGTTATCTTTACCAATTATTATCTTCTTAATTTTCTCAGAAATGTCACTAAATCAAGTTCTGCTCTGGTATCATTGCTTTTTTTGATGTCCAGTTTTCTCTAATTTCATATCTCACAGCCTGTGTAATGTAATGAACATCATGGTTTCTTTAGCCTTTCATTCACATTATTTTTTGCTAACGAATCTACTCTAATTGATGTTTACAAAATAAACCTGTTAAGATTTTGTTTGTTTGTTTCCTTACACTATGGTATAGATTTCTAGGATAAAAGAAATTTTTCGACATGTTACTTCAGGGACCTCTTTTCATTATATACTAATGTTCATGCATAAGGCATCCTGTTTACTTGGTTTGAGATGATAAGCACCTTGTCAGGTATGCATGACTGACTTTCTTCTAAGGATATTTAAAATTCTTTATGTGAAGATTTTTATATGGATAGATATCCTTAAATAACTCAGTGAGGGGAAAAATCACCATATGGTGTAAGTCTTGTTTTGATAGCCTAAACATTACTTTATTGAATTTTGTTTTTTTCTTTTTTTTTGTATTCATATCAGTACTTAAGAGTTGCTAGTTTTAATCACATAAATGAATCAGTGTTTTCTCTACTCTTCAAATAGTTAAGTCTTTCTCTTATAGTAATGGTAATAGTAAACGAAGATTTAACTCCTGGAAAAAAGGGAATTAGATGTTGGAGAGATAATGAATCAGAGACTGAAAAACCTTACACTTCTGAGCTCAAGTTATATCACAAGACTTAGTAATTAGTTAAATTAATTTGGTGTAAAACATGTACTGGTGCAGGAACATAATATATTCTAACTTGCATCAGATTGTTGTGGATATTTCCCTGAACTTTTAAAGAGTTCACTTGAAGACTTGTTTTCCCTGCTTCAGTCATTATTATATCACATTAGATATATCACCACGAAACAGTTAAAACACCATTACTGAAACTATAGATGTTATTAACTATAGATGTTTATTAAAAACACTGTTACTCTCTGAATATTCAGTCTTAACATCTGCTTTGTACAGGCCTACTGGGCTCAGCTCCTCATCAGCTTTAGAACATAAAGAAAGCATGATCTGTCAGACTGAACGAATCCTATTTGTGAGATGTGCTGTCTATACTCCCCTGAAGTATACTTCCTAAACCTCCAGTCTTCTAGACCACAGATTACTGGGGTCTGGTGTCAGGGGACTGCATTGATACTGATAAAGTTTCTTCAAGGAAATATTTTATGTCAGCAGACACCTAGGATAGATATTAATCAAGTATATTAACAAAATGTATTACTATGTTGGGGTCATGTATTTTCATAATATGTACATTAATACACTATTTAGGAAAAATGCACATTAATAAGAAGTAAGAGAATACAGGACAAGAACATTAGCAAATATTTCAATTAAATTAGTCTAATTTCAACTTAAAGATAGAATGTGTTCTCATACAGACTGAGGATGACTTTTGCACAGAATTTTATGTCTGGCCATAATAATATATTCATGTTACATACACTGGAATCAAAGTGAAAATCCGACATTTGATGCACCTAGGATATTGTCTACTTAATTCTTAAACTGTCAACTTTGATTGTGTTATGTACTTACTCTAAATCAAGTACAACAGGTGCATATGTATAATGATGTTTTAAAAGAATTTTATTATCTAATACAGTTAGTGATAGAGTGGAATCTAGAGAATGTTTCCCTTTTTCTACCTGCCAATTAATTTGATGTAAGATATGTATATTAGCATTGCTGATGCAACATGGACAAACAATTAACTCTGAAGTGAACTTTTCCTTTCTTTATACAGTTGTCATTCAGCAGTGTATCTTTAATGAGTGTCTTGAGTTCCAGAGACTCTCTACTAAAATTATTGCCACTTCTGATGAACCTGCTGATTGCTTAAGTAGAACCTTTGATAAACTAGTAACTTCTATCAGCCTTGCTCTGGGACCCATGAGTAAAGGTTTTACACTGTAAAACAGTTGACAGTTGCAAGAGTCAGTTTGTGTATTAGGGTCACTACATTTTAGGGGTGTAGAAGGAGGGTGCCATAAAAGAAAATAAGTATTTAATGATACAAGGATATATGGAGGTTTTTTAAAATTCAAATACATTTGAGATGATTCTTAAATTAAAATGTGTAATCTTTAAGGTTTTTGGCTGGGGTTTTGCCTGGTTTGTTTCTTTTTTTTTTTTCATTGTTTGCTTCTTAAACCTGGCTTTTTCTGATCAGTGTGGTCATGATCTCTTACATTTTGTTTCCAGTACATCCAGTAAGTTCATCTTGTCATTTAAGTGTTATGTCCATATTTGCAAAATGGCTATGCTAATTCAGAGCTTGGCCACATACTCTATTTGAATGCTGGTCAGAATGAGGCTGTATTTTTATTTTACTGACCTCTTTTCCATTTAAATTAATTGAATATCTTTGAAAGTCATAGATATTATATGCATAACTCTTATAAACTATAGAAAAATGGCATTCAGGAGGTTTTGCTTTGGCACTGAAAGCATTTATATTAGAACACATTTATTTAAATTAGAAAAATGAATATTTATCAATTGTTTTTTCAAACTTGGAATATGTTTAATGCAATATTTTTAGCTCAGTATTAATTAATTGTGCCATATGCCTCTATATTTGTGAACCAGGTGGTTTGCAGTCATGTATAGCAGTCTACAGATGAGCAGCAGTTCAGTGATGACAACAAAAAAATCTCTTGTAATGTGCACATATTATTGTGAACAATACCCATTTTCTCCTTTGATTTTCTTGTTCAGTTCCAAGTAGCATTTGATATCCTATTCTCAGATGATCATAAAGAACTGGGCAAGAAGATTTTTTTTAATATATGGCTGAAAGACAGATGGTACTAAACAATAATCTTCAATATTAGTATTATCATCTCTGCAGTGCTGGTTAAGTTGCTGGTAATGTACATCTCTTGCAAGAGGACACAGACTAGTAGGTGCTGTATCATTTATTTCCCTAAACTTGCATGTTTCTCTCTATTCAGAATAAACTTATTTCTATGAAGTCTACTTTGACCTACCAATTCTTGTTCAGAGGTAGTTTAGATGCTTCCATTTTACGTAATTTCTTGCTGCACCTTTAGTGTATTTCAGTGTTTGACAAGACCTAAATTAATTTCCATTCTTTCCTGTAGTAATAAATAGAACAATTCCAGCTAAGATACTATTGAAGGAACTTTTTTTTTGTAATTCCAGTAAATCATGGGCTGTATGTCAAGAATACTTTTTTTTTTTCCATTCCAACGTATATTTTCTTTCCTGAGACTCCTAAAAACATTACATGCAGTAGATAGAGTTGATCCAGGGTTTTCAAAGTTTTTTCTTCTACATAATCTCTAGTTTTATATGCACTAACCTCTCCCTTACAATATCCAACTCAAAAAAAACTGGTAAGGGATTTATAGTGGTTTTTGTATTACCTATTAGTTTTAGTTTTTTTTTTACTATAGAATAAATTTTGTGTATAATACGAATTTCTCAAGCATATTTTTTCCTAAATGTCACAGTTTCATGCTTGGCTGGCAATTAACAGAATGACAGATGCTTTCTATTAATCCCTCTCCCCTTCCTGATAAACAAAAGAGAAAGAATAAGGAAGAGAAACTTACAGGCTGGAGTGAATGAGACATAATAGAACTACTGAAATTTAAGATACAAGTTGCAAGTGTGACCTCTCTACTCCCTTTCTTTTTCCAGAGCAAAAAGCAGTTGTTTAAGAAGAGAAGTATTTCTTTTGTGTATAAACTTGAATTAGTACTGATTTTGTTTTAATTTGGCTTTCACATTGACCGGTTCCGTTTTTCTTGTACCTTAACCAAAAGAAAAAACAGAACAAACAAACCAGCCACCAACAAAACCCACACCTGGTTTTGTAGTACAATGTTGTATTTATCATATTACCTGGGTGATCTTGATTTATGCTGTGTGCTTCAGCAAGAAACCTTTAGAGATTTATACTGTCTGGTACTGTCACATGAGCCTATGTCTGTTAGTTCCAAGACTATTTTCTACATGAAAAGTGAAGTCCAGAACCCAATTTAAAAAAAAACTTTACCTAAGCATGTCAGATGTCAGGAGAAATACCTTATGTAATTCTTGTCACACAAGTAATAAAAGTCAAAAATTTTTTCTCTTGAAGATATCTACCCAAATTCAGACAGCTCTATGGCAGAGACAGTATCTTAGAGATTTTATGCATGTTCAAATAAGAAAAAAACAGCTGAATTATGCACACAGTCTGTGACTTGCTATAATAAACGTTTGCCTTTGTTACTCATCTTCAGAATCCATTATTTTTCCCTTTTTTTGTGTGAATTTATTCCTAAGTCAGCTAAATCCTTTTATATTCCCTACACTCTGAAGGAAAATATAAGGGCTAAGCACAGGCATACCTATATAGCAATGGTTCTTGCTAATTTATCCTGGTATTCAGGAGTGGTTGTTATATCTCCCCTATGAGACAGAATCTCAAATACACAGAATTAACAAGACATAACAGAACTATAGGAATTTAATATACTGATTAAGATGGCTTATTAAACAGATAGTGACATTTCTGTGAATGCTTCTGTTGAATCTGTTGTGTGACTATATAACACCTTGGAGGAGTTCAAGTTCTCCATATTTCTTCCTCTTCTCTTCTGTGACAACCTGTGAGAAATCCAAATTCAAGGAACTTGGAGGACTCTTGTTTTATACATCATCTCTTAATTGTCTTTTACAACATTTCAGACATTTTTTCTTAAGATCTCTCCTTTTATGCACAACAAAAATCTAAATATAGAGGTTCCATGACAATCTAGAACACTCTCATACAGAAAAGGATTGATAGATTGTAGTACTAGAAAATTCAGTAAGTTTTGTTAGATTGTTTCCCTCATTGAATTTCATTTTATTGTTTGGCTGGTAAATTTTTGGATGATAAAAAAATCTTTCTAAGGCAAATGTAATGGGAACTTTAATCTAAAAGTATTTTAAAAGATAATAATAATGAGCACTTGGACATACACTTTTTTATTTATTAAAAATTTAAATTTGTCAAGGAAAAGAATTCTAAAAAGGAAAATAAAAATTGGTTATATCCTATTACGGGGTTACCAGTATGAGCTAAACATTTTTGCTTTATTTAAGCTGATAGAAAACAAACACATTTCTGCCTGAATATCCTGTCATCTCATGGAAAGCTCACGCATTTTGTCCCCATTTTTCCTCCTTAGTCTCATTCATTTTGAAGCTCTCTACTTAAGTAAACATTTATCAAACGTTTTGACAACGGTGTTTCTTGGGTTCTATATGACAGTGTGATTATATTCCATGATATATCTAACTTCAGGCACAATGTTGTTGAAAGGCAGCAGCTAACAGATGAGATGCAATTAAGTGCTGTTTAGTTCATATATTTCTGTGATTCTTAAATATGAGTCCTTCTCTGCTATTTTTCTCCCCAGAAAACTCCTACAATTTAATACCTGTTTTCAAAACAAGTTTAAAAAAAGAAATCTACCAAAAAAGAGCTAGATTATTTTTAAAGGTCCCTTCCAACCCAAACAATTCATAATTCAGAACAATAGTTCCATGATTTTTTTATCATTCTAAATGGACTGTGTTCAAGTGTTTTCCAGCTAGACAACTATAACTTTCTCACATAAATGAGAAACAAAAATTAATATACAACCATGGTTCTGCTCAATTTTAGCATGGAAAAAAGGATCATTAAATTTTGTCTTGCACTTTTACAGCTTTAATCTTTATATGGATAGGGAAATGTCAGTGGTTCTCTGAAACAATGAAAAGTACGTGTATGAATTTTAAAAAAACTCACCACGTGTAAAAAAATACAAATTTTGTGGAGTCATTTATTCTGTGAATTTTTTTCTACTCATCAATTACTCATTCACAATGTGTGGATAAACCTGTGTTAGCACCAAGACAGAGATAAACCTGATCAAGTTTATCTGTTTTGTACACTGTTGCAGAGAGGCTTGGAGAAATTGCCAGCACAGCCAATATTGTTGTAGCAAAATCCCATTTATTAAGCCCGGTAGTGCAGAATATATATTTTTCTCTTATCAGTGTCACAAACATGGTGTTACATTATTGGTTAACAGGTTCGAACCTGTTATTAACTTATAAACTAATTGGCTAAAGGCTATTGTCCAAGCCCATTTGAGGGTTGTCCTGATTTAAAAACTGGTTGTTATTGTCATTGGTCTGTTATCTTGTTTTTCTCCAAAGCCAGTCCCGATGTCATTCTTCCCTGCAAGGTCAGTTTGTCAACACATTCCTGAATGTGGCTTGTTCAGTACATGTCTGCCTGAGTGGAAAAACCCCACAGTACACAATTAATAATTCTGTAAGGTGAATCACAGAGCAAAAAGAGAAAGAGGAAAAAATATTCTGAAATATTTACATGAATTTTTTATTTCTCTGCAGACTTTTTTTAGTGAAGTATCTGTAGCTTGGATTTCCTTGGGTGACCTTGACACTTACTATCAAAATCTTCAGATAACTGATAGATTTGGCAAAGGTTGAAAGGTAGAGTGAAATTTAAACATTAAAGCTATGAGAAAACATTAAAGCTATATGAGAAAATGGAAACCTTAGAACTTCATAGGTATTCTTATTAATATTATCTATTAAAACATGATATCTGAAAGAGGAGAAGCTCTTTGTAGACTGTTTCAAAACTTATTGCTTTGTTCATTTTGATCATAGTAGTTTCTAAGTTTTAAGCTTTAAAAAAAACACCCACAAAAATGAAATAGACAAGTGGAATTGCAAACAATTATTTTTTTTCTCTATGGTTTGGGATCATTAAAAAAAGAAACCAAGTGTTCATATCTACTAGATATGACAAGAGAACAAATGAAAATAGGGATGCCCTCTCTAAGTTTAAGAAGCCTGCTTTGTCTGTGGATTTAAAAATTAGGAATTATAGTTCTCTTATTTTTTTGTTTATTTGTTTTTTCCTAAAGCAGAAAATAAAGACTGTCCAACCCTGATCAAAATTATCCAGTGGAATATAAAAAATTAAATAAGCACACTGTTGACAAAGCCCTCATGCCAGGGCTTGGTAATTTACATGATGCTGGATGTCTTTTCTGAATTAAGCCTCAATGAAAGCAATGCCATAAAGTACACTGATTTTGGTAGATGCATTAGAGAAAGAGAAAGAACGTCCATGTAATCAGTCTTTTTCAGTAAATATGGTATGTAAAATGCTTACTTTAAACATTACTATAAATCAAGAGGAATTAAATGAATACTATATAATTTTTAATCTCTCAGAAAGTAGTTTTTCATCCTTTATTTGTGGGTCAAATATTACCTCAAGGAGAAAGAAACATTATGAATAGTTTAAAAATCATCTTTTGTTTCTGATGGGAACAGTAAGAAGAGCTTTCAGAGCTAATTATATACAACATATTCCAAGGAATATTGTTTATTAAAAGAAGTATTTTCTCATGTACTGGGGTCCCCAGTATAAGAAAGACATGGACTTTTTGCAAAGAGGAGACATGAAAGTTATTAAGAGAGCTGGAACATCTCTCCTATAAAGAAAGGCTGAGAGAGCTGGGGTTGTCCAGTCTGGAGAAAAAAAGCTTTAAGGGGAACCTTTCTGCAGCCCTTCAGTATACAAAAGAAAGTTATAAGGAAGACAAAGACTTTTTGCCAAGACCTGTAGTAATAGGATGAGAAGCAATGATTTTACACTGAAAGAGGATAGGTTTAGATCAGACATAAGGAAGATAGTGGCACAACATAGGAACAGGTTTCCTAGAGAAGTTGTGAATTCCCTGTCCTGGTCTCTGGAAGTGTTCAAGGTTAGGTTGAACAAGGCTTTGAGTAACCTGATCTTAAAGGATTATATCCCTGCCCATGGATGTTCAACCTGTAGATAGGACAAAACGATCTTAGAATGTCCCATCCAACTCAGACCATTCATTCTGTGATCCCATTGTGTATCTTTGTGTTTGAAAACACTTGGAAAACTTTCCTCATCTTTATACAGATTTACCAAATCCTTCTCATAGAAAATGATCCCTTGACTTGTGAGAAATTTCAAATTACTCATAAAAGAGAAAATGTTTTAATGACATTCTAAATTTCTGTAAGCTGCTATGAACAAAAGACTTAATCCCATTGTTTTGAAAATACTGCATTTTCCTGAAATCAACACTGTCTACAACCCTCCATCTGCAATAATTCTTATTATTGACTTTGCAATGCCATTTATAATGAAATTGAACTTGCATGTCTATTTCCGCTAGCATTCAAAGTAATCTATTGAATGAAGAACAGGTCAGGTTTATTTAGGATCCAATTATTCACTTGGTGTTAATAGATATTATCATTAGTTATTCTGTATCTATTGTTTGTGGAAACCAACACAGATAATTTTTTGAATGAGACAGTGGAGACATGTTTTTATTTTCTATTCCTCTCCCAAAACCTTTACCATCCATTAGTAGTAGTTCATTCTTCAGATAACATGGCTTGCAAACAGATTCATAATATTTTTATTTACATTTATTTTCTCCAGCAGCTGACTTAACTAAGTCCCTGTTAGCAATCTGCTGAAAAGCAATTGTTTCTAAGCCACTGAATTTCACATACACTTGGCTTACTATTAGTTTATGAATTTAAAGAAAGGTAATTATATTTCAACAGAGAAAATAATTTTCCTGAAATAATTTTAATTATACAAATATTTTGGCAATGTCAGTTTTGTAAGTATTTGTCAGGAACATGAGACATACTTTTCAGGTGGTGAATTTTGCTATTCAGTCTTTGTGTCTGACATAACATTCCAATTCACATTCTCCTTGGTCACAAGAAGAAACATGACAAGTTTTTATTCTCTGAACATTCAAATCATGCAGTTTTCCATGTCTCTGACTACAGATGATCTCCTTTTATTGTGTTGCACTGAATTTTGATAAAATAACATTGTCTGATGGATGTAATGTAACCTTAAATTCATCTCTTTTTTTGTTGAGCTCAGAAGTGGTTTTGGCATATGAAGTCACTCTCTGTTTTCTATTTTCATAAGCTTATAGATAGTTGCTAATAAAATCACTTATATCTATGTAATATTGCATACATCAGAGTAAAAGATATACAAAGTGAAACTGTCAACATATTTTACCTGATTGTCTATAAACTCCCTGATGCATTTCAGGAGGTGAAAATAGTGTTTCTTGATGCATTTCAGGAATAAATCCTTTATATCTGATTAAAATGCACATGAGCGTCATAAATTATTGTAATTTGAAAGGAATGAGCTTCTGATGCAGTGTTCTTCCATCTGCTTCAGGTGTAAAGCTTAGAAGGAATTTACTATGATTACTGAATGTAATTTGATCCAGATGTAGTCCCTCAACCTAAAGTCCCTAAATGAATGAAAACTCATTTTTAACACTTCTGACATTTCTGCTATTTCCAAGGATCCTGCAACTTTATAATAAAATCTTAGTTAGCTGTAAGAAATTATGGAACTGCTAGTGAAAATCTGCATGAGACCAGTCAGAAAATCTGAATGATGCTGAGTTTAAGATCTAATCTATTTCATATCTTAAAGAACTCATAATGCTAATTCAGTAATGTTTAGTTCTTAGTTGGCTTACCTAATATATAAAGAGATATATAACAATCTAGAAGCCACTAGAAGTGGCTTAAATGCTTTCATTTCTCTTTGTTTTGCAGATCATTTCCAAAATTTATCAGCTGATGGCTAGCATCTACTATTATGGAATTACATTACAAGAAATGTTAAGGGAAGGGAAAGGATCCCATATTCTCTTTTCTCTGAACATTTTTGTATTGCTGTAAGAACTTAAAATTAACCTGTAGAAACTGCATCACATTAGAGCAATCAGTACACATGAACTTTGGTATACCTATATTTATAAATTAGTAACAGACAAAAATTTCTTGGCATAATGGTCACTTGCCAAAACTCAACAGGAGATGCAGAGTTGTACTAATTAAAGTGTGGGACAGAAACAGAAATATTATTTTAAAAAGTAATTTCCTGTTTAACAGGTGTTGCATAAAATGAACAATAGCTACTTTACAAAATATATATGTTTTTTTATTTAGTTGGATGGATAAGAAAACTGCCCCATTAGTAATTTTGCACAGTTTCTGGAAAACAAATAGACTGCTTTGAAAGCTGACATGGAACTCAGGGACCAGTGGTGGGCTGACATTGAGAAATTGAGATCAGTTATACAGTGGCAGGGAACTGTAACTCAGTGAGCAAAGAAAAAAAAATATATATAACACTCAGCTTGAAAGAGCAGTAAAATGGCTGCCTGTCAACATGAGCTTACTTTATAACTTTTCTTATTGAAAAAATAATTGAATATTCCCTTCATTTGCTTTCTTTTTTGATAGACTGGATGTCATATTATAAAGCAATTTTCCAAGAGAGGTCTTTTTTTAAAGAACATCTTGATGAGTCCAAATCTGTAAGATTTACCTTTTTTTCTCTGATTCGTGGAGTTACATGGTCATGATTACATCCTGAGCAAGAACTCTGTGCTAAAGCACTACATCCTCGAACACTAGAATGCCATATCTTAGGTTATTGGACTGAAGAGATGATTAATATAGAACTTAATGTAGATACAGACAGTAACAGAAACATTCTTAGGGGTGAAAAAAATTAAAGACTAAGTGATCATAAAAACTTTATTTTTCTGGGTATATTGTCTACAGAGTATGTGTACTTACTATAGATACTTTTATGATAGAAAGTAAATAAAAATTAATACTGCTCCAAAGGTAGAAAACATCAGTGGAAAATATCTAAGTAAAAAAAACACCCAAACCCAAACATCTAGAAAGTATATTGTGATCAATTTTTTTCTCATTTAAAAATGTAGTAACTAGAATAGGCCTGTTAAATTCTGGAACTATGAGCAAATAACCTAATCTTCCTAGCCTTTAACTATTACACAGGTGTGAAAATTGGCAGGAACTGTGCAATTGAGTTAATGGCTGAAATTATGTGATAGAAATTACAAAGAGAGAGTGAAATGTAACGGGCAAATTGTGATTGAATAATTCCTGATATAATAGAAAGACTATGGCCTAAATAAGGCTAAATTTACCAAATGCTGAATATGGTAAAATAATTGCTATAGTAATTGTCTAATGGCAATTTGTTCAGCTGAACAAGAAATCACCTCTCTTTGGTTTGTACCGTAACTATGTCAAACTTTCCTTCCCTGCTCTGTCCTTTAATATCTTTGTCACATTATTTTTAATATTATATTACTTTTAATTTTAGCTATATAGTCTCAGTTACTTTGAAGTAGACTAGAACCTTGTGGAACTGTCTATTTCATAGTTCGTTGTGTGGACTTGTACAGAGAAGAAAGAAATGAAGATATAAAAGCTCTTGTTAGGAAAATGGTGGCTTACATAGAAGGTGCTTCTTGCCTATCGAGATGGAAGCTTTCCTGGTGGAGTATTAGAGAGGTTTCAAAATGTGCAAGAATAAAATATTTTTTTCTCTCTTCTAAAGTTCTCTTGTTTTTCTTTTCTTTATCAGTGCTAGCAGTTGCAGATTAGATGTCTCTAAAAGAAATAACATACTAATTACTCTGCAATGCTTCTTTCTTTTTCAATTTCAAAATATGATTTTATTAATGTGAAGTATAAAACCAACTTACAGATACACATTTGTATAAACAAAAATGACCAATTACAGAGTGATATAGCTGAGCAAATCTATCAGCTCACTGGAGATACCCATTCATTCTCCTTACATCCTTTTTTATTCTCAGCTCTATATTATTTGTAGATCTATTGCATCATAAGACACTCGTCTGATCCCTTAATGAACTAATTCAGACTAGTATAATCAGATCATACAGTAGGCATAAAAAAACAAACCACCAAACAAATTCCTGCATACTCATATCTCAGAGTCATTCTAATCTCAGAATCAGAGAATCATGGAATATTACGGCTTGGAAGGGACCCCTTAGTAAATCAGTGGGTTTTTTTGTTTGGTGTGGGTTTTTTGTTGTTTTTGTTTTTGTTTTTGTTTTGTTTTTAAGTGAGGAGGCAACACCACATGCAGGAGTGGGAGATGGAAAACGGAATGGGAAAGAAATTTGGACTACTCCTTTTGCAAAAACCATTAATAAGAAACATTTCTAACATTGGGATACAGCATGAATAAGATTTTTTTTAGCCAAGTGTTTGTAAAAAAACTAAGAGTTTTCTTTCAAGGTTTGATTAAGTGGCCCTTAACTTTCCTGAAACTCAAGACATTCTAAAATTCAAGGAACATATACTTTTACAGTTTTATGTCATGACTATTTTTCAAGTCAGGATTGTTTTTGCAAAAAAAAATAATAATTAACTTATTTGTTTCAATTTGTCTAGTAATGAATATATTTCTCCAGGTACTGTGGAAATATACTACTTGTTTAGAATACCAAACAACATATTCACTAAGTCTCTAGGTACATATGTTACTAGAAATTCCTGTCTCAAACAAGAATTACACCACTGTTCTCTTGTCTTCAATGTCTATTGCAAAGTCTAAAAATAACATGAATTTCTTTTTTATAATCAGCTTTTACTTCACATGCTCTTCATGGCTTCATGTGCATTCCTATATATTTTATCAGAATAACTTAGTGAAAGTAGAATCTGTGAAGTGGACGAGTTATTCATTGTGAAATGTACTATGCAAGCAAATACAACATTCTGATATTAAAATGTCTGTAGTTGCATAATTTTCTGATTCATTAAAACCAAAGTTCACCAGCATCTCCATCACAATCATCACCATCACCTGTCCACATTGATTTAAAAGTTCTTGAAAGTCTGGCATCAATGAGTTCTCATTATTTATTTTATTTAAATAGAGATTACTTGCTTGAAAGTAACACTTATTTAGTACAGTATCATTAAGTCTAATCAAATCTTTAAAATGTGTTATGTTTATGTTATGCTTTCTAATTTTAACTTTTTCCTCAGTTTCTAGTCTGAAATATGTTTATGCATAACTGTCAAAAGAGCAAAAATATTGAAATCTGCATACATTTCAATAGCTAATAAAACTGAAACTTACTTAGGACATTAGTTTTAATTAATAAAGTATGGTTTATCAATGTATTTTAGCAGTAGATAAAACTTTAGCAGAAAAGCAGTATTTGATTTTTAAGAATTTTGGTATTAATACACATGTAAGATTTTCACTCTAGTTTACTTCCTGCAAGAAATATTCTTTTGAAGTCATTGAACTTCTTAGCTTAGAAATATCATCTTTTATTAAAAACAATAAAGCTAAGTAATGAGAAATTAAAATGGAGCTTCCAAATGACATTTTAACTTGTATTTAGTGAAAGCATGGAAGTAAACTTGTAAATTAAGAAGAAAAAAAGAGATGAAACAAAATGTCAAACCCTTCATTGAACCAAACAACAACAAACATAACCAGAAAGACAAGCACAAATTGTGTGGAAAGAACTTGAACTCTAAAACCCACGAAACATGTATATTGACCTAAGTCTAACTGGATTTGATGAGTTGTGATTCACAGGTTTCCTTAAAGCCAAAAATGGCAATTTTCCAATGTTCAGCATATTAAAATGGTTGCTACCATCATTCAAATGCACCTACTAAGAGATAGTTAGTAACTGTTAAACTGTAAAGAAACAGAAATATTTCAAAAATTCTTTAAGATTAGAAGCAGTTTTTGTCTGGGTCAGCTTCTGTAACACTGTACCAGTTTTAAAGTGATGAACTACAGGGAATGTTTCATTATGAAGGAATAGACCTACTTACATTTTCTCACAGAAAAAGAACAGTAGCTACCAAAGATGCATTAAGAGCTTTAGTGGTACATCTGTCAAGAATATTAAAGTTTCTTCTAATCTGTTTCAAGGAACTGAGTGTAAGAATGCTTCAAAATCCTTGCTTTTGCTACTTTTTTCATTTTATGAACATTTTGAGTCCAGCAGATTAGTTCTTGTTCTATTAATCTCAGTTGTAGAGAAAGCTAGTTTTCATTTTCTTCTTGGCCTATGCTGTTTTTGGAAACGATTTTATATCCTCCCAGTTTCCTGCTGAATAGAACCAGCCCAGCTGTCCATCACAGCATTTGCAGGTGAAAGCTTTATTAATTCCTATTAATTTTCTCTAAACTCTTTCACTTTAGTTCATATTTTTTCAGCAGCTGTTCCCAAAACTAGGCTTAATGATATAAAAATGGTTCTTTCCAGTTATAACGAGAGTCCAACATTGGCTTTACACATTTTCTTGGGGTTTTTTTCATTTTTTTTCCCTTCACATAGTCTTCAGAACTCACTGAAGACACACAAGACATTTACCAGCCTGTATGTATGCAGTTGATTATTTCTGCAATATCTATGGAAGTACACTTACATAATTTTGGTGTAAATACATGTATATAAAAAGCACTTCTGTTGCTCTGGAACTGTTCTGAAAGTTGTCAATATAACTGAAATTTCTGGTTTTGTCCTACTGTATGCTCATTGCCATCCAATGTTTTAATTTGCCTGAAAACTGAATGTTTGTATTTTTTATTGCATTGTACAGGTAATTTATAAAAATAGTGAACAGAGCTAGACCTACAACAAACAGCTGCAGAACTCTGCTGATACAGCATGCACTTCAAGAAGGTTTTTAATGAGTGTTATGCCAGCAAGATCTACCTGGCAAGAACATCAAGAATATCATTGTGTTTAACTTAATTCTTCTGGTTTTTCTACCACCTTCTCACCAATTACAGTTTCCTGTAAGGGAGATTTGTCTTGCAGAATTAGAGCCCTGGAGCCTACAGGGAAGAGCTTTCATTTGGCTGAATTAATTAGAAATGAATTGTTAAGTTTTGATATAAATTTAAAATACGCTCAACAAATTTAGACTATAAACAAGCATGGTAAACTAGTTCTGTACTGCTAACCAACACTGAGGTGCAGTAATGTTGGAAGGGAAAACTCAAGTTTTTTTATTATTATTATTTTGTTTTGCTGTTTAAAAAAATATGTTATTTTGCTCCAGTCCCTTCATCTCTGTAATGCTTTGCTGGACTCCAGTAGCTCCCTATCTCTCTGGATAAAGTACAGCAAGTGTGGCTTCACCAGTGCTTGGTGGAGGGAAACAATCTCCTTCTTTGACATGCTGGCAATGAAATGTTATACTAACCAGTCAATCACCTCATGACCTTATAAATGTAAATTCTAAAGTGAGGCCTTTGGAGCTCTCTGGGACTGCAGGAGTCTGCTACCCCATATTTCACAAGGAAAGATTGATTCTGATGAAGGAAAAGAGTAATTCACTGCTTTTTGTATTTGATGATGGAAGACTGAAAGAGGGAGTAATTTACTTTAATTGGATCTTGTGATGTTTAAAGATTACCGAGTACCTACATTTCCTAACATCTTAATCAGAGGCTAACCTCTACATCTGTGTATGTGTGTGTATGTGATTTAATTTAGAAAATTTATTGACTACTTAACTCTATTGCTGTGTTTAATTATAACTAATTGTTGCTTATTGACTAATGAAGTGTTTCTAGAAAGTCAGATAATCTAATTTTGTGATTTATTATAATAGTGTTAGTGAACATCAAATTACTGGTATTCCAAAGTGATACAAAACCCATAATCGCACGTTGAAGCACTACACTGAAATTGCTGCACCTAATCTCTTCAGATATTAACTGTTGACCAAGTCTGGGACCAAGTCTGGATCCAGCCACACATACATTCCTCCTGAGGAGTTTAGATGTAAAGGTATTCTTACTGAGCCTCATGACTCAATGGGGGAATCTTTCTCATTCTCCTTCTCTGATGCCTCTATACATCACTCTGACCAGGTCCTGACTGGATTCCCCCTCACCTCTGCATAAATCATTTCCCTGATCCTTATGTAAATGTCTCCAACTCAGTTCCAACCTTTATATGTTCCTTCCTCATAGTAAGTCATAAAAGCCATCAAATTCTGTTAAGTCACATTTTTACAAATTTACATTACAATCGTGTTTTATTAATATCTTTCATGGTGATTCTTTAAGAAACCTTAAAACCTTCTACTCCAATCTGCAACAGCTCCTATCTCCATAGGATCACAGAACCTGAAAGAAGCCTGATCCAGTGTGGGCTTTTCATGGGGTCACATCCTCTTTCAGAGCACATCCACCTTCTCTGGTGTGTGGTCCTTCATGGGCTGCAAGGTCTTCTCACCATGGACTTCCATGGGCTGCAGGGCAACAACCTGTGCCACCATGGTCTCATCCACGGGCTGCAAGTGAACCCTTTCTCTGCTGACTGACACCCCTCCTCCTCTTTCTTTGTCACAGACTTTGGTGTCTGCACAGTTTTTCTCACATATTCTGACTACTGTCTCTGTGCACTGTTGCTCAGCACTTTTTCCCCTACTGAAATATTTTATAATAGAGGCATTGCCACTGTTACTGATCAGTTCAGCCTTAGAGATGGCTGGAACTGGCTGTCTGATACGATTTCCTTTCCTAAGCAGTAAATTGCCCTTTTTCTGCTGGATATTTTAAATAAAAGGAGCACTTGTAGGACTTGTTTTGTCTTCTAGGTTTTGAGATAATCTACTACTCTCTGAAACTCTATTTGACCACCAAAATAGAAATATCAAAGATGTACACAAGGTGACTAAAAATGGCTACATTTTCAGGATTCTCTTTCCTTTACACAGTCCAAATAAAAACATGTCACTATATAAATCATTCTTATGAGCCACTGTCCTCCCCATATGGATATTTAAGTTTCTATATTTTAAACAAATATGCATATAAAGAAAGTATTATGATTTTTTTCCAGTAAATATTGTTTTAAAAAGAGATGTTACAACAAGAGGTTTGTAAATGCTATTTTATATTATTTCATTACTAACTGTATAACGAGCAGCACGGTTTACAGTTCATGGGAGAACATGCACTTTTCACATGAACTTTGCACATTTGTATATTAATTCAGACAAAATTCTTTACAGACTTTAGCCACAGCTTTGAACATTTATTACTGTCTAAATTATCTGGTCTGGAGCTCAAGGTTAACTAATAATAGTCTTAGCACAAACATAGAAAATACAAACATATTTGTAAGAAAGTAAATGTTTTATACAAAATGTTTGTTTAGAGTCTGTATGAGTGTTCCAGCACAACACAAAAGAAAAGTGTTGCAAAAGAACTGAATGTCAATATCACATAAAATTGTCAGATCAGATGAAAGCCATTCAGGCACACTGACAGTATAGTTAGATCTAAGAACCTGTTATTATAATACCAGACAATATTTATGCAATTACCCCATGTGCCAAGGTTTTCTTCTAAAATTAAGACTACAATGTGATTTTTTTTTTCCTTGATACATTTAGACTGCATCTTTATCTCTGAGTGTTTTGAAGTATAAATCCAAGCTTAGATATATGAAAATACAAATCCAAAAATATTTGTGTAGGCTTAATGAAAATGAACTTTAGTGTTATGATTGACTTAGTTTATATTCCTCTACTGTCGCATGAATTGGTATTTTTATTTTACATTCTTTTTAAAGTGGAAAATATATTATTAAGGAATAGAACAAAATACTATTTTCACAAATGAACCATAGCATCTTTGTAGTCTGGTACGCATATATGTTGCTCTAAGGGTTGGTACTCAGACAACATCTTTGTGGGCAACATGGACCATGGAACTGAGTGCACCCTCAGCAAGATTGTTAATGACAAACTGTGTAGTGAAGTCAACACACAGGAGGGAAGGGATGCCATCCAGAGGGACCTTGACAGTTTCAAGGAGTAGGCTCATACAAACTGCATGAAGTTCAACAAGGCCACATGTAAGGTTCTGCACCTGGGTCAAGGCAATCCTGTGCAGGAATAGAGGATGGGAGGAGAAAGGATTGAGGTCAGCTCTTAGGAGAAGGATCTGAGTGTTGTGGTGTGCCAGACACTTAAAATGAGATGTCAACGCATGCTTGCAGCTCAGAAAGCAAACCCTGTCCTGGGCTGCATCAAAACAATCATAGACAGGCTGAGGGAGGTGATTCTTCACCTCTGCTCTGCTCTTGTGAGACCCCCACCTGGAGGGTTGTGTCCAGTTCTGGAGTCCCCAGCATAAGAAGTGTAGCTGGACGAACTTTTTGAAGAGCGCAGAGCTCTGAGATAAGTAGAGGTAGAGCAGTGGTTGATCTCGGTCAGTCCTGGTGTTCTGAACCAGACCAGTCTCCTCTGCTCCTAGCTCAGGAATGAGCTGAGCATGTGCCTTAAGCACCACCTTTTATTGGCCCCCTAATGCTGCTCACTTGCAGCTGGGGCCAGCCCTGACTGGGCACAGGTGGGCTGAGCACAAGCTCGTGCTCACTGCCTGGCAATTGGTGGATTGCTGGCACCTGTTTCCTACAAAGAAGGACAGGGAGCTCCTTGAGTATGTCCGGAGGAGAGCTACAAAAAATTATGAGAGGGCTGGAGCACCTCTCCTATGAAGGCAAGCTGAGAAAGTTGGCGTTGTTCAGCCTAGAGAAGAGGAGGCTCAGAAGTGACCTTACAGCAGCTTTCCAAAATCTGAAGGCAGCCTACAAGAAAACTAAGGTAGGGCCTTCTGCATGGGCGTGTAGCAAGAGGACAAGGGGAAATGGTTTAAAACTTGAATAGTGGAGGTTTAGGTTACACATTAGGAAAAAATTCTTTTTTTTCACTCTCCTCCTGGGGGTGGTGAGACACTGGAACAGGTTGCCCAAGGAAATTGTAGCCACCCTCTCCCTGACATGTTCAAGGCCAGGTTGGATAGGGCCTTGAGATCCTGATCTAGTGGCAGGTGTCCCTGCCAATGCATGGGGGTTGTAACTGCATGATCTTTGAGGTCCCTTTCAACCCAAACCATTCTATGATTCTATGATAAGTACATGGATGCTTATTTAGATATTTTAGATTAAATTTTTTTCAATAATATTATATTTAATTTTCTTTCATTTTTTTCCCCTGAAAGATCAGTGATAATATAACAACAATCCCTTATAATTTCTGCTTTGTAGCTGAGAGTGTTTCAAAGACAATATGTATTTTTAAATTTGGATATAGTCTGATTAGTTACCATAAGAACATCAAACTATTATTCAAGAGATATTTTTTATATACATAAATCTTTGCTCTAGATCAACTGGAAGGGTGCTAAGATAACACAGTATACAAATTAATTGCTTAATGAGGAACTGCAAGTGAGTTCAACATCAGTCAAAAGGCACTGATAGTCATAGAATCATGGTCTGGGTTTGAAGGGACCTTAAACATCACCTAGTTCTAACCCCTTTGCCAACTTAATACAAAATGCATTGTCTTCTCTGCAAATTGTGCAAATTGTACTGCGTTCTGCAATCTCTGGATCATATTCATATTAAGAAAAGAAACATTTAAAGTAGATCAAGCATGGATGAAAATATGAGACTAATTTTCAGGAATCCAGTTGAAACTGAAGATTATTTTAAAATATATTTTCATAGATCTTTTCAGTCTCATATTTGTATATCTACTTCAATTATCTAAGAAGTCTTGAAGTGAAGAACTAAAAGATATCTCAGGTCTTCCTTATTATGGCCTTTCCTTGTATTCCTTTTCCATTTTTTCACGTTTCATCCTCTTGCCCTCTATTCCCTTTGATTGTCTTTACATTGTTCTGTGAAATCATAAAAAAATATATGCCTAATGTTATTTTTTTCTCATAAAATCCTTGTTATTCACAAATTGTCACAGTTTAATTCTAAGGTGGCAATGAACCAAATGACACATTCTCTATTAACCCCCATCCCTGCTCTGACAGAGAAAAAAGAGAAAACAAGGGAGGGGTACTTAAGGGTTGGAAACTAAACTACACAGCTTTAATGAAACAGTAACGATTAAAACAAAAAATAAATATTAAAATAGGTACAAATATACTGAAAAAAAATCCCACATTCCTTACCCACTTCCCCACAGTAATACTCACATTACCACTGAGGCTGCAGGGCAGCCCTGAGAAAGTCCAGGCTAAACTCCTGGAGTCAGCAGCAGTCGGGAGCTGGAGGCAGGAACACACAGATTCAGGCTGGCACGGATCAGGACCACAGGCAGATGAATGGGTGGAATCCTCCCAGGATGCTGAAGCAAACAGGGACAGGTGAAGTAGGGCTGGAGAGAAGGGCAAAGAAGGGTGAAGGGAATCAACGCCCATGATCCCTCAATTTATACCAAGTATGATATGTATGGAATACTCTATTTGGTCAGTTTTGGTCACCTGTCTTGTCCGCTCCTCTCCAAAGGAGGGTTGCAGGTGTGACCTCTTACTGTCTTTCTCTTTCCAGAGCATAAGATGTTCCTCAGAAATGAACAGGGGCCATAACTAGCCGTAACTATAAACATTGTGCCTTATCAGTCCTAGAAGCAGACTGAGAAATTTGCTGTTAATTTCAGCAAGCGCAGCTATTTACAAGAGACTTAGCTGAAAGCAAAATTACAAGACAGAAAATTAGCTCTATCCCAACCCAGGACACAAATATATTAGTAACTACATTCTTTGATATAGTTTCCATCTCCTCACTTGCATATAAGTAACATTAAAATGAGAATCATTGACTTCAGTAAGCTGAAAAAATTAAAAATAATGCAGCATCAACCTGACAGATTTTCTGGAACAGTGTAGTTTAATAAAATGTAAAGTTGTCCTCAAGGTATTTTAATTCCAATATATTTATTTGGTGAATTAAAAATTAATTATTGCCTTTTCAGTTGAAACTTGCAAAAATCAAATTAATACAGTTGAATGCTGTAGTAAAATATGAATTCAATTGAAAAAAAAATAAAGAAAATGAAGCATGGAGTTTCTTGGAAAATTTGTCCAGAGAGATTGGAAGCAACTAAAGTAAAAAACCAAACCAAACCAAACCAATCAACCAACCAACCAAAAAACACAAACGAAGAAACAAAAAACCTCTGAAAGAAAATACACACTTTCGTGTACACATTTACATGTATTTACACACACATTTTCATGTATTCTTTTTTGTTTGATACATCAAGAAAATGAGAGCAAGTTGTGACAAAGGGTGGTGAACTGGAGGCAGAGAGGGATAGTGGACTTGTATCTTAAGGAAAATTCATTACTCTACTATTCTGTATAAGCAGAAACAAGAGGTTTCTTTTTCTTCTTCAAGAGACACTTAAAAATTAAGAACATACTTTTTTAGAAACATTATGCAGATGCACTACTGTTATGAATAAGAAAACATTATTTTACCATTGAAATTAAATAGAGGAAACTTTTTTTAGGGAAAAAATATATTTCACTTCAATTGGAATGTATTTCTATGTTATGGTACCAACATATCTATTGTTTACAGTTCTTGAATCACTAAATGCTGGTCATGTCCATCACTTCTATCCATCATTTTGTCTTCCACTCTTACTAGCACTCAATAAGATTTGTTGTACACTTTTCAATTTAAATTCTGCATGCTGTCCACCATTAGAATTTCTACAGTTGCTGTGCTCTGAAATCAGTGTTTCCAGTGTAGCTGTATTACTTTAAAAGTTGCTGCTAATAAAGCAAAGGGAGTTACAAATTATGGGCAATGTGAAAGTGCACAAAAAAAATTCAGTATTTTCTGGTTTCCCTTGTCCAGCATAGTTCTCAAAAATATCCTTGACAAAGGTACAGACCAATTTCCAATTTCCCTGGTTCAGCTTGAATTATACTGATTCAAGTCCTGCAATTTCTGGTCATTGTCTGTCCAAAAAGTAAAGGTGCATAATTCAGTTATTCAGAGCTTTATTTTAAAATAGAATGACAATATATTACAAAATAAAAATATGCCTACTTATGGATTAAGATATATACTGTTGTCATATATATATATGACTATGCTGACAAATGAACAAGCTGATTAAAAATATCTAGTCACTCTAAATAAAAATCACTCTAAATGATAACTTATGAGTAATGTTGCTTATATTCTTGTAAAATCAGCTATGTCAGTTTAAAAATTGCAAGGGCAGAATTTCAGGATTTGAAAAAGTAAAGAAGAAATTAATCAGTTGAAGTCAGACCTTCAATCTCCTTTTATTCTAAGGATATTTTGGGGAACATTTTGGAAACAAATCATGGCACTATCCACAAGAAGAGTGACATGGAAAAGGAAAGGAAAACTTTCACAGTTTATAGTACTGACTGAGGATATGGAACAACTGCATTAAAACTTTTCTTTGTTATATTCAAGGTGATAAATGTTGTGACATGTGGCCTGGATTGTATGCCATGTCTTTTATTTCTCCCTAGTCAAATGAATTTCTGTTGCAATCCCCAACAGAACATCCTTGCCAAAATGAATCAGCCCTTCTAGGTTACCTTTGATATATGAAAACAATTGACTGCATGTTTCATTCTTGAGACACAAAAATGAAATTCATAATGCCAGCCCAAGATGACCAATTATCTCAGATATGCAATAAAAAATTGAAAAATAGACTGTTTAAATTAATTCTCACTGAAGGAAAAACTTTTCAGACAGTACTGCTTTCTCAGCTGTGGTACCTGTCTTGAGGAAATACATTTGTCATTTAACCTGGGTGTTATCAACAGCAGTTCTGAGAAAGAAAATAATCCAAATAATTCTGCTAATACACTATGATGAAAAATATTTTCTCCTGACAGAAAAAGAATTATTAAAATAGTCTTGCACATGTTGGCTACCAAGTACTTTTCTGCTTTTACTGTTTAACTCATTATTTAATAGTCTTATTGTCCCAAAGCACCCACAGATTTCTGGGTTGCTCTCAGAAAAGAGCATGGAAAGTCTCTCCATCACACCACAAAAAAAAAAAAAAAAAAAAAAAAAAAAAAAAAAAAAAAAAAAAAAAAAAAAAAAAAAAAAAAAAAAAGTAGAACATCTTTATTTTTCCCCTCTTTTTTTGTTCATTTATTTGTTTGTTGGCTTTTGGTTGGTTGGATTTTTTTTATGCTTTTCCTTAAGTCTCCTCGTATCAAGAATCCTGAGTTACTAAATTTCTCACCTTCAAATTTTCAGTCCCCCACTGATACAGCATGATATTGTCCTTTCTCATCAGATTCTGTAGATGCTCAGGCTTTGCGCTTGTGTCTACTTAGTACAGAACTTGTGAGATATCTGCTTTACTTTGGCTTTATTTAACCCATTACTCTTACAGGCAAATTAGCTGATAATATATGAAGATAGATTTAACCACAACAGTACAAANCTCACATCCCAACTGAGGCTGCAGGGCAGCCCTGAAAAAGTCCAGGCTGGATTCCTGGAGTCAGCAGCAGTCGGGAGCTGGAGGCAGGAACACACAGATTCAGGCTGGCACGGATCAGGACCACAGGCAGATGAATGGGTGGAATCCTCCCAGGATGCTGAAGCAAACAGGGACAGGTGAAGTAGGGCTGGAGAGAAGGGCAAAGAAGGGTGAAGGGAATCAACGCCCATGATCCCTCAATTTATACCAAGTATGATATGTATGGAATACTCTATTTGGTCAGTTTTGGTCACCTGTCTTGTCCGCTCCTCTCTAAAGGAGGGTTGCAGGTGTGACCTCTTTACTGTCTTTCTCTTTCCAGAGCATAAGATGTTCCTCAGAAATGAACAGTGGCCATAACTAGCCATAACTATAAACACTGTGCCTTATCAGTCCTAGAAGCAGACTGAGAAATTTGCTGTTAATTTCAGCAAGCGCAGCTATTTACAAGAGACTTAGCTGAAAGCAAAATTACAAGACAGAAAATTAGCTCTATCCCAACCCAGGACACAAATATATTAGTAACTACATCCTTTGATATAGTTTCCATCTCCTCATTTGCATATAAGTAACATTAAAATGAGAATCATTGACTTCAGTAAGCTGAAAAAATTAAAAATAATGCAGCATCAACCTGACAGATTTTCTGGAACAGTGTAGTTTAATAAAATGTAAAGTTGTCCTCAAGGTATTTTAATTCCAATATATTTATTTGGTGAATTAAAAATTAATTATTGCCTTTTCAGTTGAAACTTGCAAAAATCAAATTAATACAGTTGAATGCTGTAGTAAAATATGAATTCAATTGAAAAAAAAATAAAGAAAATGAAGCATGGAGTTTCTTGGAAAATTTGTCCAGAGAGATTGGAAGCAACTAAAGGAAAAAACCAAAACAAACCAACCAACCAACCAAACAGAAAACCTCTGAAAGAAAATACACACTTTCATGTACACATTTACATGTCACATTTACATTGTGACAAAGGGTGGTGAACTGGAAGCAGAGAGGGATAGTGGACTTGTATCTTAAGGAAAATTCATTACTCTACTATTCTGTATAAGCAGAAACAAGAGGTTTCTTTTTCTTCTTCAAGAGACACTTAAAAATTAAGAACATACTTTTTTAGAAACATTATGCAGATGCACTACTGTTATGAATAAGAAAACATTATTTTACCATTGAAATTAAATAGAGGAAACTTTTTTTAGGGAAAAAATATATTTCACTTCAATTGGAATGTATTTCTATGTTATGGTACCAACATATCTATTGTTTACAGTTCTTGAATCACTAAATGCTGGTCATGTCCATCACTTCTATCCATCATTTTGTCTTCCACTCTTACTAGCACTCAATATAGTACTCTTTGTTGTACACTTTTCAATTTAAATTCTGCATGCTGTCCACCATTAGAATTTCTACAGTTGCTGTGCTCTGAAATCAGTGTTTCCAGTGTAGCTGTATTACTTTAAAAGTTGCTGCTAATAAAGCAAAGGGAGTTACAAATTATGGGCAATGTGAAAGTGCACAAAAAAAATTCAGTATTTTCTGGTTTCCCTTGTCCAGCATAGTTCTCATAAATATCCTTGACAAAGGTACAGACCAATTTCCAATTTCCCTGGTTCAGCTTGAATTATACTGATTCAAGTCCTGCAATTTCTGGTCATTGTCTGTCCAAAAAGTAAAGGTGCATAATTCAGTTATTCAGAGCTTTATTTTAAAATAGAATGACAATATATTACAAAATAAAAATATGCCTACTTATGGATTAAGATATATTCTGTTGTCATATATATATATGACTATGCTGACAAATGAACAAGCTGATTAAAAATATCTAGTCACTCTAAATAAAAATCACTCTAAATGATAACTTATGAGTAATGTTGCTTATATTCTTGTAAAATCAGCTATGTCAGTTTAAAAATTGCAAGGGCAGAATTTCAGGATTTGAAAAAGTAAAGAAGAAATTAATCAGTTGAAGTCAGACCTTCAATCTCCTTTTATTCTAAGGATATTTTGGGGAACATTTTGGAAACAAATCATGGCACTATCCACAAGAAGAGTGACATGGAAAAGGAAAGGAAAACTTTCACAGTTTATAGTACTGACTGAGGATATGGAACAACTGCATTAAAACTTTTCTTTGTTATATTCAAGGTGATAAATGTTGTGACATGTGGCCTGGATTGTATGCCATGTCTTTTATTTCTCCCTAGTCAAATGAATTTCTGTTGCAATCCCCAACAGAACATCCTTGCCAAAATGAATCAGCCCTTCTAGGTTACCCTTGATATATGAAAACAATTGACTGCATGTTTCATTCTTGAGACACAAAAATGAAATTCATAATGCCAGCCCAAGATGACCAATTATCTCAGATACGCAATAAAAAATTGAAAAATAGACTGTTTAAATTAATTCTCACTGAAGGAAAAACTTTTCAGACAGTACTGCTTTCTCAGCTGTGGTACCTGTCTTGAGGAAATACATTTGTCATTTAACCTGGGTGTTATCAACAGCAGTTCTGAGAAAGAAAATAATCCAAATAATTCTGCTAATACACTATGATGAAAAATATTATCTCCTGACAGAAAAAGAATTATTAAAATAGTCTTGCACATGTTGGCTACCAAGTACTTTTCTGCTTTTACTGTTTAACTCATTATTTAATAGTCTTATTGTCCCAAAGCACCCACAGATTTCTGGGTTGCTCTCAGAAAAGAGCATGGAAAGTCTCTCCATCACACCACAAAAAAAAAAAAAAAAAAAAAAAAAAAAAAAAAAAAAAAAAAAAAAAAAAAAAAAAAAAAAAAAAAAAGGTAGAACATCTTTATTTTTCCCCTCTTTTTTTGTTCATTTATTTGTTTGTTGGCTTTTGGTTGGTTGGATTTTTTTTATGCTTTTCCTTAAGTCTCCTCGTATCAAGAATCCTGAGTTACTAAATTTCTCACCTTCAAATTTTCAGTCCCCCACTGATACAGCATGATATTGTCCTTTCTCATCAGATTCTGTAGATGCTCAGGCTTTGCGCTTGTGTCTACTTAGTACAGAACTTGTGAGATATCTGCTTTACTTTGGCTTTATTTAACCCATTACTCTTACAGGCAAATTAGCTGATAATATATGAAGATAGATTTAACCACAACAGTACAAATCCCCATTTAAAAATGGCTTAATATTATTTACAAGCTTTCTGTGTTAGGAATTTAATTTTGCATGTATTACTCTCTGTAAGAGATGTGTCAGGAAGATTTGTCCTTTAATAAACACAAAGAGAATAGATATTAATTTGGCCAATTGTTTGGATAATCACGTGTGTATTAACAGACATTTCACTAAGATATTCACTTTATGAATACTGTCCAGGTGTTCCCTGTCCCAGTCTCGGTCTTCCAGTTTAGCTACTCTAATAATATCTCCAGAAAATAACAGCTGCCAGATAAGTATTTCCATCTAGGCAGATGTATTTTTCACACTTGTGCTTAGGTGACCAATATCTTACAGCAGGTAACTGAGTCTCCACAAGGTATTAAAAAAAATAAAATAAAATGGGTACTGCAAAAATGGCAATAAAAACCTTTCATTTGGTAAATAAAAACATGAATATTATTAACATCAACACAAGTCATAACAGTCAACACAGTCATAACAGCTTCAGAATAAGAACTTGGTCACACAACTGACATCATTAGGAAGAGAAGTATCATTGCCTCCTTCTAAGAAATTATAGAAGGACAGAGAAATTAGGAAGTTATCTATTATTAAATAATAGATATGTAGCTAAAATAAGAAATGAATGGAGAACCTTACCCATAAAATCATCCTCTGCTGTGTTCTTGTTCTTAACTTCTCATTCATTCACTTTGGAAAAACACTTCTGGTATTTATTTCTTTAAATGGTCTCTTATAAAACAAAAATAACCTAAAACTGTAAGCAATCAGTGATATACTAGTGATGCCCTCTTAACCTGACAAAGTGTTTACATTTGAACTAACTTAAAATTTTATTATTTAGAATAATCTTGCAGTATACTGTGGTAAAAAAAAACCCATACTGTCACAAAATTGAAGATAATTTTTGTTTGATACTACCTTTATTTACTTCATCCATTATAGCCCTGTCATAAAAACCAAGGACTGTAATACCTATTTAGTCTTCATAACATATTTATGCTTATTGTTCAAGTACATGGTAAAGCATAATTTTGCCTCCAGATGATGTATGTGACCTACATTCTATAGAACTTTTTTGGGCATGAATGATCTACCAAAAGGGATGTGGGGTGATTTAGCAAAAGCTGATTCATAGGTGTTTGAGATTCATATCTATTTTGTGCTACATATAGCAAAAGAATTCCATACTTTATTGTGATGCAAACTTTGTTTATTTTTGTTAGTTTATGTTCTTTCTAATTAAATTTAAAAAGCAATGATCCACAATATTTTCCTCCTGCCTGAATAACAAGATGAAATCTGAACTATTTACAGAGTAAAAAAATGCAAAGCCATTTCCTACTTTCATTTATGCTTCTAGCCTCAGCTCATAATACAAACAGGGAGTAATTTGGGGGACCTGGTCTAAAAAACAGTAACACAAAACACCAGTGAACACCATCCTCTGTTGTGCTGAGACATTGATTTACTTAGCTGCTTGCATAGAGAAACTGCTCTACAAGATTATAACTTGAAATAGTGTTTCTTGGGAGAATTTTTCTATAATCTTTTGATATTTCACATTTTTTACAAGCTGCAGCATAAACTTTTGCTTACCATTCCCTTATATTTCCAGTGCATTTTTAATGCCAGATTATTTGCAATTTTCAAACCTGTAGCAGAATCAAGTAAATAAATCAATATTTATTCTCTGAAAATGAAATGCAATGTCCGTGAATTTTTCAAGCTCTTATATAATATGGTGTATTTTTTCTTTGACTTATTCTTGCCATAACGAAAGGCTGCTGATTGCTCCTTTATTAAAATAAAAACTATTTTAATGACTAAGAAATAATATGAAAGAAGCTAACTACAGGTGGGTTTGCAAGAAAACTAACTAACCTAATGTGGAATATTCACAAAGGATTTGTTTATGTATGTATTTGCATTTCTTGATGCTGTAATAGTAACTTCAATGGATACCTTCCAAAGGATTAATTGCTTGGTTTTGCACAAGTTCTTTATCATTAACAGGCTTATTTGAGAGAGTTTTTTTCACAGTGTAATGTATAATTTACTGAAATTCTCTTTCTGGCAATATGACAAAAGGAGTCTATTAGATGTGATGCTGTCTAATTACATGGCTTGATTTTAGCAATCATTTCTAATTTCTTAGTCTCAAGACAGAGAAAGATCAAGGAGTAGAATATTGTAGATCAAATCTTACAATTCTTCCCACCAGAACTATATCTCAAATAGAATAAAACTGTGGGGAGAATGTATTTAGTACAGAATTTGTCCTGAACATAATTAAGTCATTCGAGAGATTTTTCTAGGTTGTCCTGAGAGGGGAGGAAATCATTAAAGAAACAAATACACTGCAGAAATTCTGTGTTGAATAATAAGAGTAAGATGTCATAATTTCTATTCTATCCAAAACTGGTATTGAGGGCATCTGAAGAGGTCAAAAGTATATTTTATACTCAGGTCATTTTAAAGACTATTTCTTAACAATTTTTATAACGATTTCAGGAGTATCAGTATATTAACTATAAAATCATTAAAGATAAAAACTCCTATGCAAAACACTGTTTTGCTGTTTTTTTCAGTATGCTGTTTTTTCATATAAGATATGGATGTTAATACTTTATGTATAGGGAAAATACTTGATGCATTTACAATTTCTCGTATTCTAATAAATGTTTATGTTGTTATTTAGTAAAATTACTCTCACTTTTAATAATTTTTGAAGTTTATAAAAACCCAATAATTTTTAGTTTAATATGCTTTTCTATAGAGATACTACTACTACCAGATAGCTCATCTTCTCAATCCTCTAAGTAGTTCTGTTCATTCAGATCATATGTGTACACACTCTATGTCAGCATAACTTATTTTTAAGTCTGTTTCTAATTAATTAGAGAATGTTGGGTTGGAAGACACCTCAAGGATCATGTGGTCCAGCCCTTCTAGGTAATATTATAGTTCATACAAGACCTCTCAGCACCCTGTCAAGCTGAGACTTAAAACTTTCCAAAGTGGTAGAAATCCCTTCAATTTACATAAGAGTGGATTTATCAGATTTTTCCTAATTGCTGTCTTCACATGAGTCATGGTTACTTAGTTAAAAGGAAAGGAGGGCAGTTTTGACATCTGAAAACAAGCTCTGAGGAGATAGAAACACTGCTTAGACTAAAGGTCATTAATATAATAGGAAAAATGGCCACACATTTAGAAGGAAATGGGAAAATTCCTTAGAGAAATGCAATTCTCAAGAATCTTACCAAAATCAGCTCTGAAGACAAAATTCTCGCTGAGTTTAACAAGGAAACAGCTGTGTGATAATAACAAAAGGATGGCTATAACAGATCAAAACAGTCTCATCCTTTGTCCTCTCTACAACATCAGTGTAAAATGAGAAGATTAAAAAAACATTTTAGTTGTGCAGTGATGCTTATGTATAGTCCATACACAGAATCACAGAATCATTTGGTTTCAAAGGGACCTTCAAAGAGCACCTAGTTCAACCCTCTGTTATTGACAGGGACACTTTCTACTAGATCATGTTGCTCAAAGTCCCATCCAGCCTCCTTCTTGCCCCCTTCCTTCCAGGGAGAGGGAATCCACAATTTCTCTGGAAAACCTGTTCCTAGTTCCATCACCTTCATCATAAAAAATTTCTTCCTCAAATCAACACTGGACCTATCCTCTTACATTTAAAAAATATTGTGTCTTGTCCCATCACTACAGGCCTCGGTAAAAGTGTCTCTCCACATCTATTTACTGAAAAGCTTTAGTAAATGAAAAATATGTGCATCTAGAAGACATTTGTGGTGCTCTTCTTTCTTGAATTAATTTGGTTCTTATTGCTTTGATACTTCTTTCTCACTTTCACTTATACTGTAGTATTCTCCTTTTGTCTAGGGCAAGGAATTACAACCTTTACAATACTGAAGGACTCACTTTGTAACTTTTCAGTAATCAAAAGATTCCAACTAATTTATAGTGTCTCTCTAGAGAGACTACATTGAAGAATATATTTTAAATGCTTGTTTGGGACCAACTGAGCAAAATCTGAGTTTGTATGTGACAACTTACCACACAATTTTATTACATATTTTTCATAGAATAGAATGTATTTTTACTATAATACATTGTTATGTTAATGAAAAAAAAATATTTAAAAAGGAAGCAACAATTTAAAAAGTTCACAAATATACATGAAGAGCCCAAAACAGCTGTAACATGTAACTGATTTTAATGGATGACTCTGGTTAATGACGTAATTTACAGTATTCTGTCTTGTGAACTTTTTCTCAGTAGTTCAAGCATTCTTATTGGTAATTCCTGAGACAAGAAGACAACAGAGAAGTGTATTTTTAAAAACAATTACTGTGCATATATTTTTCAAATATTATTAACTGTGGTGATATGTCACATCGGTGCAGGAGCTGTGAAAATCTTTTTGTCACTTTACTGTCTATGATACTTGAAAATATTTGACATACGATTATTCACAACTAGTGTTAGCTAAACGACAACTTAAAGGAAGTAAGGCAAGGTATATTCTTGAAACAGTGTAAGAACCTTGAAGAAATACCAAATTATCTTTGCATCTGACATTTCTCAGTGTAATTTAAGAAGGTCTTTGCAGTGTTATTTTGTTTCTATAGTAATGTCAAGAAAGCAAAACTTGTGGTGAGATTTATCCCAGAGCACATATCTTTCTGTAATGAAATCCTGCTCTATGATTGTATGTAAAAGCTGTTGTGGAAGGTTCAGACGAGAATATAAATTAGGTGGCTCTTCTGTTTGTACATCAGTATAGATGTAAATGTAGATGTAGATGTACTTCTCAGTCTAACCCCAGTAATGTTTGATTTACATCACTGACATACTGATATTTTTATTTCAGCATTTTAACAAATGAGAAAAGGTCTACTGTTAAAAAACATAAAATGAAACAGAAAGCAATCAGTAGCTGTAGTTCACCAATTTTTTCAAGACTGAAAATAATTTTGGGCTTCATTTGAGGTCTTCGTCATGATATTTCAAAGCTCTGGGTATCAACATCTTGCTTTGATTGATTCAAAAGGAAGTTAATTAGCACCTCAAAAAATCCATCATTACCATTCTCAGTCAGGTATAATTATTAGCAATCTTCAATTTAAAAACTGTAGTTCCAGTATGCATTCTTCTTATTTTATTTCACTACCCTATTGCAAGTTTTCTTTTCTCTTAAATTTGTTTCAGTCTGTTCAGTGAAACTATGTGAATAATTTAATTGCACTAAATTAATCTTCATTTCACTAATGTCTTGTAGCCAAGGATATTTGAAAAGAAAGAATTTGCTATTCCTATGACTTTTTTAATGACTGTTTGATTTTGTATGTAAGTATGAAAAGTTTGCAACTAAGAAAATCCTTGTAACATCCGCTTACATGACATTATTAATGGAAGGTTAAAAAAGTGACAGTGCAAAGATGGTCTTTTATTAATGAGATAATTTTTATCTCCTTTTTTCTGCAGAATAAGCTTAAAGAAAGGAAACTGTAACAGTTAATTCTGTGTTGTCTGTGTTTTGATATTCTATTTATGAACAGTTAAAAAAAAAAAGCTTTAAATTTTGAATTTTTTCACTAAGCTTTAAGGGACCTCAAAGCCTTTCACTAGGTGGGCAAGAATATGAGTTGATTTTAAGTCATAATTAACAGTTTGGTATTTTTTATTTTGGAGTGTGATAGGATTGCCTGTTACTCTTCTTGTGACATGGTTCAAAGGAACCAAAAATAATCTGTTTGCCTAGGTTACTTCTACAGTGTGTTTCTTTTCATGTGAGTGTATTTTTGTTTTTAGAAATACTCATATGACAATAGACCTAAAATATGATGAAATGAAATGAAATGAATAGAATAGAATAGGAATAGAATAGAATAGAATTTAAAAAAAAAAAAAAAAAAAAAAAAAGAATTCCATGAGCTGAATACGCACATAGGTGGATATGTGACCAGGTATCTTTGATACAGAGTCTGAAAGAATAGTCTGCAGAATTTTAGACATATATCTCAACTGTTCATGGCTTGCTGTGAAGATACAAGCATGGCATGATCTTAAGAACACATTTCTGTGTTACAAAAGCCTTCTTAGTTACAGTCTACTGAAATTTTTGTTCTTTTCCATCATCTGATTTACAGTGAACAGCAGAGTGCATATTACTTTTTGATGAGATCATCTTTCAAATGAAGTACAGCTACATGCTTTTTCTATAAATGCATTTGAATAAGCTTCATCTTCTGAAAAGGATTCATAGAAAAGGTTCATTTTTTAATACCACACAAAAATATCTGCTATATAGATTGGTACATGCTTCATACATCTTCTAGTATAATAATTTCTACTTATTTGACTGTATTTGAACAACCTCAAGAGAGTTACCTGTTACAAAATGACTTTAAAATTTTGGAACATCAGTTCTTTATGAGGAAGGTGGAAAAAATACAGAAAACAAGGTAGAAAATAATGGAATTTTGAATAGTGTCACAAGTAATCTGAACTGTCTTGCTTTCATTTCATGCACTCAACACACGTCGTGTGAATCACAGAGGTTATATTGCTTACAGCAGAATCGTACTGGATTGTGTCAACTGATAAGGGTCAATGACCTTTTATTTTATTGTTGCTGTCATGCATCATATCCCATTAGAATGGCAAATGTCTTTAGGCTAACTGCAGTGTCTTAGGCAAAATAAATATCTACTTTTTTCTGTCAGCTGTTTCAGGTTTATTATTGTTTACTTCTGCCTGTTTTAACATTTCTGATCACTCATCTTTCCTGGAGATCCACTTCTCTAAGACAGTTTGTGAACTCTTTTCTAATTCTGACCCTTCCTTCACTGATATCTTTCTGTACTTCAAGGTTTCTATGGGTAAATTTCTTCCTCTGTTTTTCAAATGCTGTCTCTTCATTGTGTCACACTAATAACTGGCTTTATGTCAGTGACATCCTAATTCCTTCATCTCTATCACTAATTCCATTTCATCTCTGTTTCTCTCTCCTCGTTCTACCTCTACATTCTAGTATCTCATCTAATCCACCTCTACATTCTAGTATCTCATCTTTGTAAGTGTTCTGACTACTCATATTGACAAACCCCTCATATATTAACTCATTCAAAAATAACACCATAGGAAGCATTATAATGTTTGTACTTCTCAATACTAAAATAGTACTTGTATTTTTAACTATTTTGAACAATAAAAACTGACATCTCACTGTAATTTTATCCTGGTAAAGCTTCCTTGATTACCACTGGATTTAGTTTCTCAAAAAATACAGTAGCATGATAGCACAGCAGCTCATAATACTATTACCATGGAAGATCAAAGCAAAATCTAACACAGATAAATGTCCTCTGAAGATTTAGTAAAATTTAGGAAGACAAGTTTATGGCATTCAAGAAATCCTTGTTTCTATGCTCTGATCTGGCAAACAGATTCTCACCTATTGAAAACCTCATGGAAGAGATGGCTGAGTAATTTTAACGGTTTGGGGTTTTTGCTTTTGCTTTTTTTTTTTTTTGCCTGTTTAGAATTTGAACTTCAATATTTTATATACGCTCTTTTATACAGAGAAAAATTATCAAGATGCAGCCCACACTTTGGAAAACATGTTTTCATATACTCACTAAGGCTACTCCCAGTTTGTTTAAAACTCGGACTGCATTTTAAAGCCAGGTTTTTGCCCTGCACACAACCTGTTCCAGTATATCTCAAGACCTGGAGAAAACAAGAATCAGTCTTAGGTAGAGTGAAATAAAAAAATGTGATTCTGTTGTGAGATCTGCACAACAAAGCTTTAACTCAGAAGTAGTTAAAGCTCCTTCATGTAACAGAAATAGCAATTCAGTGTTATATAAAGAGAGACTGAAATCAGCAGTTTCATAGCAAATATTTTGTGTGATTTTTGATTCAATCAGAGCTTCAGTCCACTTCCAATTTTTGTCACACTTAGTCTCTTGTACTTCTCACTCACATGTTGTGCATGTCTCATCTTACTACAAGAGCTGAAGTTTTTAACTGGAGAATGTTTCTGTCATTCCCATCAGTCCATCATATGATTATTTTTGTCCTTAAGCCATTATACTTTTAAATATTTCTACCAGTACTGTATATTTCATTATTATTCTATAAGAAATGAGCACCACAGTGCCTAGATAAAACACTATGAGTTTAACTCCAGTCCTGAGATGATGTGTCTCTAGCTTGGAAGAGACCGAGGGACAACCTCATTAATGTTTACAAATATGTAAAGAGTGAGCGTCAGGAGGATGGAGACATACTTTTTACTTTTAAAATATCTTCCCCTTCAAGATTAGAAATGTCACTATATTAAAAAATGTTTGGTTTTAATTTTTATTTATTACTTTCTTGTTTGTGCAGGCTACACGAAATGTTTTTAGAAATATTAAATCAATAGAGCCAGCTTCTATATTAGCTGTATAAAAAAGATAAAAGTTATGATTACTTTTGAGATTGCTGACATACAGATTCCTCATATCCATCTCTGGTTTTACTTGGTTGTAATTTTCTTCTGAGAAGAAACTATTATGTTTCTCCTTCCATTATATCTTACTCTGTTTTTTTCTCTTCTGGACAGCTATTGCTCCTTTTGGATAAAAAATAGTCTCCAAAACTGAGCAGCCTGGAGCCTCAGCAGTTCCACATCTTCCTCCTATTATATCTACAGCTATCACTTCTCATCCATCTGTTAATCTACAAGGTCAGTCCCTTTACCTTAATGATATGAGCCTCCTGAAGAGATTGTTCTCATCTTACTTATTATATATATGTTTCCTATATAACTGTCTTTTCTTTTACCTCTATTTCAAGGTACAGATCTTTTGTGTGATGTCAGCAAATATATCACAGTTTGTCCTTTTCTCAGGACACACTCTATTTCTGTTCACAAACTCAACCTTCATGGGGAGTTGCCTGCAAGTATCACACATTTTAGATTTATGTTCCTGCAATTTTAAAATAATTTGAAATATTAGACCTACTTAATAGGGTGCCAATTACCATGACCCACAGCAACAACAGTCCTACATTTTCAAGCACTTCTTGCATTTTACGAGAGAGGACTCATTATATATTTTGGATTGAGTAACATCTCAGATGATTGAGGCTATATCTCAGTTTTGTGATGAAGCATCACCCCAGTGCTTTATCTTTCTAGTAGTATTAGCACTACATGAGCTGCTCTGTCTTTTTGTATACACACATCAGATAATGTCTTCTTGCTGCTGTTTGAGAGGTTGATTTGGAATCAGGCCTCTTTATTCTTTAGTTCATTAGAGACTATCAAACCCACTTATCTAAGACTGTTCTCTTGAAACACTTTGTGCTGTTCAAGGTAAAGAAGGAATACTTATGGAGTAGCTGTTACAAAAGTGGAAAAAAAAATGTGTCAAAGAAGTTTTGGCATTGTTTTTAAAAATGGCAACAACTTTGTGACCCAGTCGAAAAACTCAGAGCCATATGCCAGTCTTCAGAAATTAAACATTTGGAAGCAGAGTGGAGTATATCAAGTGATGCCAAAAATTTGCCTCAGAAATATCTTGAGTGACCCAGTGTTTCAGATTTCTTACAGAGAATAAGCAACTCAAAGAGAAAGAAATCTCTTGATTCCAGATGAAGTGTACTGTCCATCTTTATCTAATAAAGCCCTTAAATGGCAAGGGATAGTAGACTATTCTATGTGTGGACAAGCACCAGACATAGAATATTATATATCCAAGAATAAACAACTATCATATAGCTTGCCTGATAAGAAGAGTTAAAACATAATGTTCAAAACACTCACATTAGAATAAGTGTAATTCTTTCACCAATGTCAGAATAATTCTCCAGAATCAAACCCATATATCATTATATGATTTTCCCTGCATACAAAAATGTTAACAGATTGTTTCATGGGGTAGGATACTCTTTGTCAAGGCTTCTGTTACTAAGGGGTTCTAATTTGGTTGGTTGTTTTTTTTTTTACAAGACAAATCAGTATTCCTCTTCATCATTTGTGTCTGTGTATACCTACATTATTAATTATATCAGCAGAGCTCTGGGAACAATTCTTGTTAATTAACTTTCTTTTCCTCTGTGGACTATCTGCCAGAGCCCAGCATAGACTACTGATTGGGGTTTTTTTGATCACGTGCACATTTTTGTTCTAAAGCTTTTGAGTGTTTTGGCTTTTAGGAAAGTTATACCTACACTTCTTGACATAATTTGATACTTTATTATGTATCTTGAAACTACCCAAGAAATGAACTGAGAACACATTTCGCTGCTTCTTTTAAGGCAGTAAGGTATAAATTAATACCTTACTTTTTATTCCAGTATATCATATAAAACAGAACTTGAAGAGGTATTTTTAAATGAAGGAAAAGACTTTTTTTGTTATAAATGATTCAGCATTCATTCATCTCTTCATCTAGGAGAGTTTTTGAGTTATGATTCAGTCTTAGAGGATTTCTTCTCCCTGGAGTACTTCCAAGGTTCCCACTTCAGCCGAAAGGAATGGCTTTTCAGAAGAAAAAAGAGATGAGGTGAACACTACAAACATCTTGGGTAGTTTTCTTTCATACATTTATATATGTATGAAATGTATTATATAAATTTCATACATTTCATTTATTTCATACATAGTGATTCATTTATTTTATTTGCTCCACTGGACTGAATAAAAGGTTGGAAATCACTAGCTGTGCCCTTAGAAAACAACATCTGATTCTGAACAAAAACACCAAAACTCAGGTTCCAGGATCATGTCTGGCATTTGAAGCAAAATGCAGAAGTGGCCATGCCCAGTTCAAAAGCACACTGGTTTAGTTTATACCAAAACTAAAACACCAATTTAGACTCCAAAGAGCAGGAAAAGAAATAATTTGTGAGGATTTCTTGTCCAGCTTTCTTTCAGACTATTTGGGCAGGGAGATAGAGAATAGAGATTTGAAATCCAAAGCTTTGCAAAAATTTTTAGTATTTTGAAAGATCTTCCTTTAATGAGTAGATTGCAAAGAGATCATAGAAAAAAAATGCTGCCTTAAAAGTGCACACAGTCCTCAGTAATCTAGTGAAAAGCAGAGGGAGTCAGGAAGGTAAGATGAAGAATGATACAATAGAAATCTGGCTCAGAAATTCCTGTGATGCAAGAACTACACTTCTACTGTAGGAATAAGGACCATTTGATCTCTTCCTGTGATTCTTGTCAGAATTAATTAATCTGGTTTTATATCAGCTTTATTTTGTAATCGGTTTTAGAATAAGGAGAGACTTTTCCCTGCATCTTATGAAACCTCTCAATGGAACGCCAGAGAGGCAATTGTGCAGTGCTGCCAACAAGGCAATGCACATCTAGAAGGAGCCACATGGTGATGGATCAGCATGCTCTGATTTATAGATCTAGATGTCTGAATAGCTGTGAATATGAAAAGCTGGGATGAATTCCAGAATTTATGAAACATAAGATTACCTCGTATATGAAAAAAAAAAAGACAGAATGTTGCATGTCTCATTTGCTGTTCATTGAAAAGAAGATTGAATAATACAACCTTAGTGCTTTTAAGTTTAGAAAAATATGCTGCTTCATGTTTTCCATTGTAAACTAACACAAGCAATTTTTTTCATAAATCTTATGACAGTTTTCCCAGTTATATGGTCTCTCCATTTATTTATACATAAAGGAGGGACAAAGTATTGTCAATCAAAAATTTAAATCTCAGGCATTGACATTCATTGTAATTGTGTGGTTTGTAAAATGGATTACTTTTGTTTCTGTTGATGTTGTCATTGCCTCTACAGCAGAAGATTCACTTATTGTTATATATACACATTAACAAGGACATTTTTTATTCAGTCGTCATAGAGTAGATTTTATACATTTCAATTGTAGTGAAGACTGCAAACTTCACATCTTTGCCTGACAGTTTTCTTTGAAGGTCAGAGTACCTAATTGCAAATAGTTTTACACCCAACAATGTAAAGATATGTAATTTTAAATTGCATATTCTCAGCTGCTAATCTGTTCCAATTTCAAAGTACTTTTCTAAATATTTAGAGAGCTTTGGTAATATAAGATTATATGGTTAAAACTACATTCTTGCTAATGGTCTGATTTATAAAAAAATATATATATGTCACAGAATTTTTCAAAGAATGTGATTAGCAATTTTATACTTTTATTTGCTGACAATCCGGTTCTGGTGAGGTTAAATAACTGTGATAAAATGGCTATTCAGTAATTTATCTAGCTCACCAAATGTCTAAGATTTTGTTGCTGATGAAAACAAATCCTATATATTCTGCTGTCTTTTACTTTGGTTGCATATTGTCCTTTTTGCTAAAATGCAGTATACCTTTAATTCTCAGATTTCATCATCTCCTATGTGCAAATTTAACTGTCCCGTATGACATTCTCTGAATGTCACCTGTAATTTTACACAAAGGATGTTGAACTGTGTCTAAGAAGTATGTCTTCAAATAACTAGAAAAAGAGATAACTTGTTCCATAAGAAGAGGAATCTTGTGGCTATTATTTAACTAAAAGAGTTGTTATAAAATAATTTTTAAAAATTAAAAATACAGTAGAAAGTTTCTGAAAACTTTATAATGTAAAAATTATGTTTCTATGGAACAGGATGCATGGGGTAATTCTTCACTTCTCAGTCAAAATCAGTCTCATGATAGAAAATACTGAATTTCTATCAGACTTTTTGGAGAGAATTATCACTTTTTGAAATTACAAAGTCAGTAGTGTCAGTGTCCTTCACTAAAGAGTTATCACTGGATCAACACTCAAATCCTGAATTCTAAGCAAAAAATGTAATTTTGTTATGACAGTTTTGTATAATACTCAAATCTGCCTTATTTGTACATTTTATAGGTAGAAGAATAAATCTCATTTCCTCAACAATATGTAAAAATTACATAGTTATTAAAAATCTGTCATGCTTTTTGTAACAAGAACTTTTTCTTATTTTTTTCTGCTTCCATTCTGGAATTGCCAACATACATCATTGCAAAAGATTTTGATTGAGCTCTGGTTTTATTCAGTGCTTTTCTTCCGTTTTCCATTTTTCTGATGTCTGGTTGTTCAGAAGTGTTTGCTGTGTTATGTTCTTTTTATCTTTCCAGATTTATAATGACTACATTCTTTCAGTATGTATATAGAAGCAAAAAATGTCATTTTAAAATGACAAAAAGCTATGGATTACATAGGAAAAAAACCCCTATGGATTACAATTATAAAATTAGGTATATTTTAGTAAACTGGAATGTGGCCTACATCTTCTGAATGTCATAGTTCCTTAGTTTTTGTAATAGTCTTAGAAAATGTCTTCTGCCTGGTTTTCTTTTCATTGGTTCGCCAAAGTAAACCTTTAATAGTAACATAACTGAAAAGAAAGTATTAAATTATCTTCTTTGCCTTTTTGTTATGATGCATTTAAATTACACCCTAGCTATCCCATATTCCTCCATCAGGTTGTTCTGGGTTTTTGTTGGGTTTTTTTTTTTTTGGCTACAACTAATGCAGCTTACCTGGAAAACCAAAACATAGATTATACACAAAGTAAAGGATTTAGAATTAGTCTTAGACATACTTCCTAATCTTCTACCTCTTTCTTTCTTTTTCTGGTGTAAGCCTCACATTTTCCCTGTCTTTCTTGTTTCCATGGTCAATAAATTACTTGCAAAGATGTACAACAGTTAATTTAAGATGTGATTGTCACAGTTTTAGCCAAATAACTGGGTGACAAATGCTCCCTGTTATCCTCCCACCACCCTCCTAGGGAAAGATAAAAAGAGGAATAAGGGGGAGACACCGTAAGGTTGGAAAAAGAACCTAGAAGAAGTTTAATGAAATAGTAATGATGATGATGATGATGAAGAATTACAAATTTATACTAATATAAAATACAGAACACAGAGTCCTCAGTTGGCAATTATTTCCAGACCATAAACATCCCAAACTGGACTCAGCAACAGGTGGTGGTGCCAGGGTCTCAGTGACAATCCACAAAGGCCTTGGAGTGGCCAAGGCAGTCCTACTCAGAGAGGACAGGGAAGGCAGCCTGTCTTGATGATTGACATTCTTCTTCAGCAAGATAGGATTCTGGTACACCACCAGAGGATGAGATGGCAAAATAAATCAACCCCAAAACATCCAGCCCACCAAGCAGAGAAGGGCCTTCTTATAAGCCATTTTATACTGAGCATCATGAGAATGAACCCTGTGGTTGGCTCATTTGTGTCACCTGGCCCATCTTCTTCTCCCCATAGGCACAGATGCTCTGCCCCCTTGTACCAGCTATATCAACAGGCTGCTGCCAGGGTGCTAGGTCTCAGTATAGTATGGCTATAGTTAGTTTTTATTCTGGTTGTCACAAACAAGGACAGACATATAAGAATTTGAGTGCTGCTCCTTTTCTTCCAGAGTGGAAGAAAGGAATGAGACTTGGAATCACAAAATCTTTACATCACTCTAGTTCATCTGTTGTATTCACTTGATTCTGCAGTTTGTAAGAACAACTAAGATGATGATATTTTGGCTAGTCAATAACTGTTGATTACAAAGTCTTTGTGTTGACTCTTATTAGGGATAAGGGATTGTTCTAAATTTTTCATTTTTAGACATTGATGGCTGAAAATCCTAGGCTGAAATGGTATATGAAGAAGATTGTTGAAATTTTATCATTTTATCATTTTATCATTGTTGAAATTTTATCAGATCTAGTTCTGATTCAAAATGAGCTTTTACGTGTCATTTTGTCTCCAGTAGATATTAATGAAGCATTCCTATTTATCATTCTTTTCACTTTGAGTCATTTGATTATTCATTCAAGGAATTCTGATGAATTATATTTCTCTTCCTTTCCCTATATTGTCCTTTTCCTTTCTTAATTATTCACTTATTATTCGTAAATTTGATGGTAAAGCGGAACAAAACAAAACAAGAAACAGTATACAAATAGCCTGACTTTTCCCTTAAATAGTACCTTTGATGCCAAAGTAATTACAGCTCTATTTCTTTTAAGACATGTAGTCGGGAAAAAATATACAGCTTTTTATGATTCGTGGCAGAATAAAGCAAGATACATTGCTAGGTACCCACAATTTACTTGTTCCAGCACAGTGTACCCATTTATTTTTTCTTATAATTAGACTGTAAATTTCAACAGTGAAGTTTCTTTGTCATAAATGTAATACCTAGCACAGTAGAGTCCAGTTCTACCTAGAATGTCTTAGAATAGCTACCATATAATTCATAACTATTGAAGACTTATTTAAAAGTATTGCATTCCATTTTTCTATCATCATTTTCCTAACACAAACCAGCAAGAGACATTACAGTACATAATGATTTTCTTCACTGTTCTTACTCCCTGAATGCTAAAAATTCTCTAATGATTTCTGTACTTGGCACAGAGAGGACAGACTGAAATACACATTTTTTATACTATGAATTAAGGATAGGATTTTCTGTGCTTGTCAGAAGTCCCCCTTGAACATGGGAATATAGTCTTCTGAAGTACCTTTGCTATCATGATACAATTTATGCATTAGCTTTTTTTCCTAGCAGTTCTTATCTATGTAACAACTGGCCTTCAGATATGAGCAAATGCAAGCAGCTGTGGTATTCATCCTCTGTACTAAGATGGAGAAGTTTTGTCTTTCATGTGACTTGGAAATCAATTTAAATCTCTCCAGATAAATGCCATGCCTATCTTTAACTTGCATAGTTAATTATGTTTAACCTAGTGGGAAATGCCTTTATCTCTCTGTCCTGTTCTTCCTACCAAAGAAACATCTTTCAGTCTGCCCTAAAGTCAACTAGTACATGTTAGTGGCTGGCAGGGACTTGATGAGTTCTTTAGCCAAAAGTACAATTAAAAAAAGGGAAGAAATAATGACCTTATTTACAGCATTAAGAAAGAATAATGTGTTCTCCTTCCCATAAGGATTCAGTAAAATTTCTGCAAGAAGTTAATGTCTCTGTTTTTCACAGTTTTCTATCTCAGAAGTACCTACCAATTCACACTGAAAATGATGAGGTTCTGCTTCTTTGTATTTCAGATCTGTCTTTCATCAGGATGACTTTTGTTCACTGTGTTTCTGAAAAGCTGATGAGTGTTTAACTGCAGTTTCTGCAAGAAAACATGAGATATTCTGTGATATTAATTTATTTCACATATTATTAACATATTAAATTTAAATCAAGAAATGGTATTTTTAAAGGATGCCCCATATTTAGGACAAAAGTTTGTAGTTATATCGTGAGGTAGATTTGGGTCTTACTACTGGTTCCTTTTCTTTCACCTTTATGTCACACCAGCATGGTGTATCTTACACTAGACTAGATATCTTGACATAGAAATCCTGCTGAGGTCAGATATTTCATCTTTTCACTGTCTTTTTCCACTTTGATGTTAGGAATTTATTTAATACTTTGATTCTTCAGTCTTCTGTTGCATTTCAACTGATTTTCCATAAAATTGTAAAGTTTCGGTTTCTGATTATTGTCTCGGTGCTAAAATCATATCTTTTCAAAGGAAAACATAATTGCATTCACTGCCTTGACCTCTTCTTTCTTTTTTCTTATTTCTAGATTTTCTTCCTGTGTTCTATTAGCTTTTTGCTGATCTGCTCCTAGTTTTTAATGACCTCCTAGAGACAGTGTTCAAACGATATTATACAGTACTCTTATAGTATTTATACTATTTATGATAGCATATTACAGACAATAAACTGAATAAACTGGGATTCTGAATATAATTCTAGTAGCAAGCAGTGAACATTTCTTTGCTCCCAGGTCTTTAATCAATGGAAAAAAAAAAAAAAAAAAAAGGACTATGGGAGGGAACTGTTATACAAATACTCAAGATAATTTGATGATTCCTACTGTTTAGGTCTGTATGATTCTGTTGAAAATCTTTGCCACTCTGGGTAGGAACTACAACTCCAAGTTAATATTAAATGGTACTGATTTCTTGATTAATCTAAATAGGAATTGTAAGGATACTTGGAAGGTTTCAGGAAAGAACAAAGTTTGCTGGAATCATAAGAGAGGTCAGTGCAGGCTACAAGGAGAACCCAAGAAATATGAACAGCTATGAGCTATGATGGGTTTTGCATTATTATTTTTTCTTAGAAATAATTTTCTATATCAAATGTGTACGTAATTGAACTCTGAATATAATTGTTCTTTTTACAGAGGTTGTGCAACCTTCTGTATATAAATTACATTTGATATTAGTTGCTTTGCAAAATGGATCTGAGGCACGAGAATTCAAAAGGATATACTTAATTTTCTATTGGAAATATGCTTTTCTCTTCTTACAGGCTGACGAACTTCAGTTTTAGGATGAGAAAGGCAGAGATTCAGTGATGTAATGGAAACATTACATTAGTTGCTTGGTGATCTCAGCTCTTACACAGAGAGATTATTTTGTTAATAATTAAAAAGGCTTTTTTAAACTTCATTTTCAACCATCAATAAGACTCTTTTTTTTTCCAGAAATCAAATAGATCTTTCAGACATTCATTTAAGCCCAAACATTGACTTTTTTTCAAAGTTTTGGAACAGCACACCTTGAAGAAAAACCTAACCCTCCCACTTCAAGGGAAATACCAGTGAAATGTTTTACATGGAATCCTTAGGTTCAGATGATAATATGTGATTAGTACAAATGGCCTTCAGAGGATGAAGTTTAGAGAAGACACATCATTCTTCATTTCAAGTAAACTGGGATTTGGTTATGTTTCTATCCTACTTTTGAAAATATATAAACTGATTAAGTATTTATGATGAGTTGTTTGCTCTAACTGAATGATACATATCTTTTAGTGTCATCTTTGTGTATTTAAATAAGAAGCTTAGTTTGTGTTAATTTTACTGTGACTTTCCTTCCCTTGATTTTAAGAAATAGTTTTGGAGAGAAGAACATGCATATTTTACAATTTTACCTTAAGTCACATCTAGTATCTCAGTGTAGACACAAGACTGATCTGTGTATGTTCAGAGGCTGAATTTTTTTCCATGTGCTCAGGTATACGTATATAATTTTTGTGGTATAGCTGAATGACTTGCTGGATGTCGTGCTGCTGTGCATAATTTTTATTTTTATTTTTTTTTTGTAACACTGTGTGTTTAGACAAACTCTCCACAAGTTGGAATATCTATAAATGTTCTTTTGACTGAGGAACTGAAATGGATATCTGCTATTTCCAAAGTCAATATCCCAACAATTAAGCCAGGAACTACTGATGTCTCTTGTCTTATGAAGATCTTAAAAGGCAAGTGCAACAGATTTTCTATTGCAACGCACGTTTCTTGTTTCAGAGAGATGTGGTGGCAGGCTTCATGCCAGTCTCTCTTTTATCTGAATTTTATAGTAGTACATAATTAGATTTGCATTTGAAATTCTAGTGGGGAGAAACACTGGTATTCTAAAATTAAAAACCATCACTCCAAAACCTATTATTTTGCTGAAAGAAAGTAACTCTGAAACTACTGATACAAGATTCATTCATCCACAGACCAATTTTTCAGTTCCTATTTTTATTCCAGTATTTGTCTACTACAAAATGTAGAAATATTCTTGGGATTACCCTCAGGACAGGGCACAAAGCCCTGTATCTCCTTCATCACCCACTTTAAGCCCTTGTCCACAATGCATCCATATTATGGATAGTCAAGTCCTTTTTCTTTCCTTTCAGCTTCTTTACTTGCTTTCCCAGCTGCATAGAAATTTTTAGATCATAATAGACTTGTATATCATAATAGATTTGTATTTGCTTCACTGATCCCTTTGTTGGAAATAAAGTACCTCTCCATCCTAAAAATTTTAATTTTAACATGAAAATAATTGAAAGCTTTGCTTAGAACTATAATTGTAGCATTTTTTGCTGCATCACAGGTTGTTTTGTTTGTTTGTTTGGCTGATTACCACTTCAGTGTATTTTTGACTCCTGTGTGAATCACTAGTATCCAGTCTTTAGTCTCAGACTTGTTTTTCAGTGAGCTGATGACAGTGCTGAAAGTTCACTGTGATGACTTTATAAGATCTGAAATGTAGTTAACATTGCAGCATTTTCTGTTTTCCTGAGTAGAGAGGTGCTAAATAATTCAAGTTGTTAACTAGTCAGACATTTTTCACAAAGTATATCATATGAGACATTAACATTGATGAAAAAGTGTTGATAAAATAAATGTTCTCAGCCTGAAAAAGTAGCATCTGTCTGCAACCCATTTTAAGTCCCTGATTTGCCTAGTCTCAAGCCATTAATTTCCTTGTTCATTTGCTATTGTGAGGGTACTTTTTCCATAAGTTATGACTGTGCCTTTGGTTTCTTGGTCTTCTTGAGAATGACCCAAATAGCATACACAGTTTTGCCAATCTAACTGTACATATAAACTCTTTGTATTTCCACGCATACCTCAGAGTGATATTTCCTAAGACTTACAATTTATTCTACTGATTTGCAATACCTATCTGTTATGATTCACCCTGTGGTTGATGTAACTTATTATTTGGATCCCGCAAGAACAAAGTCCAACCAAAGTTGAGTGAAAGTAGAAATTTGTATTTGTTGGACAGCAAATAACACAAGCAATAAGACATGACCCAGCAAAGGTTTGGCAAGTCTTTTGAGAGAGAGAAAGAGAGAAGGCGAGAGATAGAGGGAGAAGGAGATAAGAGTATCACCACCTGAGGATCCTGTGATGCCCCAGTGATCCTTCTTCCTGGGGTGTTGGAGCAGTCTTAGGCAGGCCAGCAGTCCAGTCCCAGGCAGGGAAGAATGAACGCGCTGGCATTCCTTGGAGCCCTGGAGGTTCCTGCTGCTCCCAGGAGAGTCAAACTTCGGCAGTGTTGCTTTTCCCGCATTTCTTTCCCATCTGTAATCACAGTGGAGCTTTTTTCATAAGGAAACACACCCTATGGTCACAGAACACAATACTTGAAGTATGATGAGTATTTTCTGTATGAGATCTGTCACAAGATCTGTATTTTATGAGATCTTTGAAATTTCCATCCTCCCAAATTACAATGCCTGCGACAGAATATACAAACCTGATTTTATCAACTTTTTAAACTCTTCTGATTTACATGTATGGATTTTTTGTGAAAAAAAAATTAGATGGACTTTGCCACCACAGAAGATTATTTATTCATATCCTTGCTATTTCCAGGACACCAACAGCAGCAGTACAGTGTACATACTAGCTTTGAGTAGTCTTTCAGATGTATTACATATGTCTGTTACTTAACTTCAGGGTTTGCTGAAGACAACCCACTTCTGAAACCCATAAATTCCAGTCAGAAGCATTTAGTCCAAGGACCTTATTTCCCAGGACAGCAGCTGAAGTCAAGTGCATCCTATTTTAAATTCAAATTAATTCCTGTGAAATTCTTAAATTTTTGGTAACTGAAAAATCTGCATAATTCATGCTTCAGGTAACTTAATTTAATCCTTACTTCACTATTTATTTTAAATTAACATATTTTAATTTTTATAATAAGTGCTTAGCAAAGCTATTTAAGGTTTACAAACTTTCTTCATATACTTATATATTTGTGTTTGATAATACAGTTACTTGCTAGTTCCTTGCAAAGTTTTCTCCTGTGTATTGGAAAAAATGAAGGACACAATATTTGTAATTATAGGAACCAACCAGGGAAAGCACTATCTTGGACCTGTTTTGGGGAGGTTTCTTGGAAGAGTTTTTTTTGTTTTTTTAACCATTTGTTTTGTTTTGTTTTGTTTTGTTTTTGCTTTGTTGGTGGTGGTTTGGTTTTAGTTGGTTTGGTTTTGATTCAGGGTTTAGGTTATTTTACTTTGGTTTGCTTTGCTTTGGTTGGTTTCTTTTCTTTTTGGCCAGAGTTATGTTGATTGCCAAGCTTAAGAAATATTTCTGGCACTGAGTTAATTCTGTGGCCAGACATCCAGAATCAGTCAGCTGCTTAAAGCATATCTTAGATGAAAAGCAACCACTGTTGACTTCTATACTGTATTTTTAAAGAACTTAGAGACATTGATTGGCAGACCTACTTTGCTATTTCCAACTTTTCAAAGCTGTATTTTTTTTCCAACATCCAAACCAAACTTTCTTTCAATTATTTTGGGACCTAATAAATATTCAAATAAATAATTGCATACCTCTTGACAGAGAATGACAAGGTAGAAATGAACAAACATAAAGCCTTTCTGCTTCCTAGCAAAGTTTATACAGTACCAATATGTTTTGATTTTATCAGAGACATCATCATTCCTTAAGGGGTGGAGAAACTCTAGCAATTTTTGACAGCTTCATTACAAGCAAGAGCCTCTGGAGTCTGAAACCTCTGTCCAGCGTGTCTGTGATAGAATAAATTAACATATGATTTTCTTTCTCTTTGAAGTTCTGGTAGTTTTTTTAGCTAAACATGATTGAAAAGAACCTAAGTGTTACAAAGTGAGAAGATGTCTATATTCTCTAGAGCATGACATAAAACTATAGGTGCAGCAATTAGCCAGGAAGATTTTTCTTTTGTCAAGGTCATTTTCAAATTCAATTTATAAAAACAGTAGAGAAGTAACTTTTTTTTAAAGAGCATTTTATTCAAAGTAACTATGACTTTCAATAGTCTCTTATTGCTGAAATTGTTTACAATAGTATCAGCCCTAATTTTGGGATAGTGCAGTTATCTTTGTGGAAGAGTAATAAATGTATATATCACTGTGCTGTGTCTCAAGTACCACCTAGTTTCATGTTAGTCGTATACAGTTGCTAACAGGCTCACAGTATATGATATTTATGATTCTTAAACTGGAGATATGCACTAGTCAAAGAGGTTCCTCTGCATTGGGTGAAGATGTGTGGAATTCCTTTGTTTCAGAGAACTATCTCATTTCCAAGATTCCATACCAGCTGTTTCCCATTTTGGAATGGGAATAGTTATTGCTTAACATTATTGCCTGAAGGTCCTTCCTGTGCCCTCAGTTTCAGGGCAATCTGTCCTTGGTTAGTAGATATATCTTCATGAATTTATGGTAGCACCTCAAATACTGGCTTCCCATACAAAAAATGGAGAAAGGTGGTGCTTAGTGTATAGAGTGAAAAGTGTCAGATTCCAGAAGCGAACATGATTTATCCAAGTGATGACAAATTTATGACAATTTGAAACCTTTACTGGGGACAGTTATATTAGAAAATTGCTACTTTGCATGAAAATTCAGTTTTTATCTAGTTCAAATTAATCTTTAATATCTGTTTTGATTCAGCTCATTATGTAGTTGTTTTGGGGTTTTTTTCCTTTTCTTTCTGAAATTAATTTTTCCAGGAAAAAGCACTGAGTTTTAACCCTCAAAAATCAAAGTGTAAATTAAAAGTATATTGCAAATATTTTATATGTTGCATTCCTTTCTCCATTTCTGTTCTTTCTTAAAAAGTTTGATTTTAAAATTTGATTTTTTATTCTCAGAACTATTGCAGATAAAGCATGCTCGACTTTCTCAGACTGCAGAAATTCATAAAGGTGATTTCAGTCTCCTGAGACTTTCTCTTATGGTTTCAAGTGTGGTATTATTTATTCAGAAGTGATTTAGGAAGAAAATTTACAAAGTATTTAAGAGCGTGCATGCTGAATATATTGTTTTTATCATCCACAAAATTTGTGGGTTTTATCTTTTCTTCTCCTTTTTGCCCAGTATCATTAAGAAAGAATTACGTAATCACTTGTCCCATCTGTCATTCCCTTTCACCTAGTGGTCAATTTAAACCAAATTTGAAACAGAAGTACAGAGCTCAAAAAAGTATATGGTGTCATAAAACTTGTGAATTTCCTAAAACTTACAAAAAGTTTCATAAAACTCCCAGGTGGGTAGAAAGGAAAGTATGAACTATATTGCATCAGGAGCTCAAGTTATCTGTTCTTCCAAACAGTCCTATTGTAGGATGTTTTGGTTTGGCTAGGACCTTGGTGATTCCTGTTCACTGCTGCACAGCTGACAGGCAGGAAAAAGGGCATAGAAGTGACCAGAAACATTCATAAGCTAGGCAAAGACTAAAGGGGTAAAATGAAGATATCACAAAGCAGACATGTCATAGACAAAGTTGATGCACTGCACTGGGGAAATGAATACAAATCTCTGGCAAACTAATTTAGTTTCATTGTTCCCTAAAATAAAGTGATAGATTAAAGTTGGTTTTAACTTTCTATTCTTGTAAATACGTCAGAAAAACAAATTAAAAAAAAAAATCCAATCCTTAGAAGCCACTTAGAACTTGGTAAGGAGTAAATGCTGGTAAATTCAAGAGAGATGTATCTAAAGGTGTCCACATACAATAAGCTGTTATGCAAGATAAAGTGTTATCAATATGAACTGTTATCAAACTTTAACGTATGTTAGTGAGAAATCACTTAGGAGCTGAAATTAACATACCTGCATTTAAAACCTGAAATCCTACTAGTTTTTGGTTTTGGTTTTGTGTTTTTTTTTTATTTTAAAAGTTGTTGTAAATATTTCATGTGCATAGATTTCATACTTGAAAGACATTTTTTAATCTTGTAGCCCTTTGGAACAAATGAAATTGATTCTAAGAAAACTTTCTAGAGAAAACTATTTGAAGGTGCTAGCAACTTTGAAGTTACCTAGGATGTAATGTTACAGAGTTCAATTTTCTTCAGAACTTATTTAGCAGATCGTATCTTGGAATCCTTGAGAGACAGCCAAGGTAAAAAATCCCTGTGATGAAGCAAAGTCTGAGGAATTTAGAAGCAATGACAGGTTTGGAATCTAGTGTCACCATGATATTTTTCTCCAGAAACTTACCTATGCGTTGCCTCCAGATCTTGTGACTGAGATGGACCAGGGAAAAAAACTAGAATAAATATCTGATTTTGATTATTTTTGTATTTTCTTTTTCTTTCTGTTTTATTTCAACCTTGTTCAAAAGATAATATAGCAGCAAAGAAGAGTTAACAAGGCAGAAAACAAATGCATAAAGACTATAATATCAGACGAGAGAAGCAGTTAATTCTACTAAATTAATTAAAATAGAGAATGACTTTGTATCTAATATAACTGTGTGGATAACATTTCATAGTTATGAAAAAAAAGTTACCGAAAATACTTTGAATTCCTTGTAGTGCTAGAGCTGTCCAAGCAAAGGAAACTTTTCTGGACAAGTTTCCAAGTAAAAGAATTAGTTCCTCTTTATTTGTCTGTAACTGAGTCGAATATTTATAAACTTATTCACTATACACTAGGCTCTTACTTCAGTATAAAAGTGCTGTAAATTGGATTAATTTGGTTTTTGAAATAAAAAATGCTTAATTCAAATTTAGTTAAACTTTTCATCATATGATTCTCTGAAAGGTAATTCTTAGAATCTACAGCAAACAAACACTTTTAAATGCAACACATACAAAATCAGCTATTAGTGTTCAGTTACTTCATTAATTTTGTGTACTTTACAATTGAAAATTATGTTTCTCTGCAAATTGCAAATTATTTTCTCTGTTGCTAGTATGGTGAGGGATTTTTGGTGAAGGAGGATTTTTTTTTCCACTTCTTAAAAATGCTCTGTTATCAATGAATAATGATTTTGAAAGTGATGAAATTCATTATCCATTAGGTCCACAATTTATTTAGTATAGAATGAGCTTTAGTTAGCATAAGCAATAAAAACTTGAAAAATAAGAGATTGTTCAGGAATTCTAAAATACAAACACACTATAATTGGACCCTTAGTGGCAAAATTAACCCTCATACATCATTAATATATTTTATTTGAAGAAAACAAGTAGGAAAGTATAAAACCTAGCAATATATGTAACCGTATTTTTGGCTTTAAGGTCAATAAGGATATTGTTTGAACTCATTAACCTAATTAAATTATGTGTATGCGTAGCTTGACCATAGTCTTATGCCATATGTTCCTCAGTATTAACAAGACAAAGAATTCCTTGATATTGAGGATAGGTATAGAACGAGGGTTTTTTTCATTAAAAGCTTTTTGGTTTTTTAAGGAAAGCAAACCAACTAGATGATGCTAAGAGAGAAATTGCTGTTGATACATTTGAGAAACACCACAAAGAAATGTTAATTGCAGCAGCTTAAAACACAACTAGGAACTAACCATCATATATAGATACATTTGTAAAGAACAAGGATACTGAAAAATGGAAAGGGAATTTATACAGTGAATTATTTGGTCTTGACTACATCATACTATTGACAGTGCAATACGGAATATTTAGTAATTCTTATACATAGTAAGACATACTTTGTGGAAACAAAGAAAGAACAGAAACTCAGAGCTCTCCTCTACGATTCTCAGAAGAAGGCTAATCCGCTGAAATTTATTGCCTGTAGTCTGCACTGTTCTCTTTCAAAACATGGCTCAAGTTCCTCAGGTATTTATTGGTTCCAATGTAATGATTTTTCCCGTTTAAGGCGTACTTAATGACAAGAAAGTTTTAAGTTGCCAGTATCATGTGATTTAAACACTTTCTACGGACCTGTGTGCGATCTAAACTAGTACCACACTAGGTAACTCAGCAACAAATTAATTTAAGACACTTAAAAATTTTGCTTCTTCTTGTGAAATTATCAGTGTTGTTTTGTTTTGGTAGATGTATGTGTATTTAAAAAGTATTATGTAATTTAATACAGACAGGTTGAAAAAAAATATCAGAGAGAAGTAGTGCAAATAAATGACATTTGGAATGATATATATAAGCAGATGTAAAATACAATGGAAAATTACAATTAATAAACAAAGCTTAACTTCACAAGTAGTCTTTAGAGGATATTTTTAACAATGCTGTTAGGGTCCATAACTAATATTTTATATTTTGTTGCTAGGATATATATTAGCCACTATTCATATACACTGCAAGAATTTGCAAACATAACAGGTTTTATGATTTAAGCAAATTACAAAGATTTATTTCAGGGAAAAAAAAATGACATCACTTTTAAAAGAGAGGCTTGTACTAGGAGACAAATTTGCAAGAAGAGAGGTTTTTACATCAACAAGTCATTCTGAGAAAGGGTTAAGAGAAGGAAAGGGAGTAATTAGGGTTTTTTCACCCTCCATCACCATGCAGCTGTCCGGGGATCTCCATTTCTTACTGGGGGGTGGGAGCCGCTGCTCCGGCTTGGCTGCTGATTTCTTCTGCTGATGCGGTTCCAGCCGTAGCTGCAGCTGCAGCATTTTTTTCCTTTCCCCTCTGAGTTTTTATACAGTAAGAAGGGTTCTGTCTTTCTCATTAATTATTGTCAGAGGATTGCAATTACGAGGACTTCTTTTTGATATCCAGGAATTCTTCAGTTCTTGTTATTTTGTACTAATTTGCATTAACTCTTTGGCAGCTTATCAGGAGACATTCTGATTAGCTTTTTATCTTCAGGAATCTGATGAGGTTTTTCTAGTGGAATCAGTTTTCTGATACATTTTAAACAGAAGCTAGCAGACCAGGCTTTTTGTTTGTTAACTCACATTTTAACAGAGTAAACTAAGGTGAGCCAGAGAAAATAAGTTTTGCTACAGTTTAACAAAAATAGGCAACGGCCGAGGTGGTGGTGGGAAATTCTGTGAACTGTAAATAGCTTTGATGTATTTTAATAGAGCAGAGAAATGCTGGACCAAGAGACAATTCATGATTCAATGTGTCCACATCAAATGCCTAAATTACTTTTTTTTTTTACTTTTTTTTTTTTCTTTTTGGCTGCTTTAACTAGTTACTAATGGCACAACTACAACTTTTTTTCTATTTCACGTTAGCAACACATAAAAGGATAAGCCTTTGCAGCTCTTGCAAACCCATCAGTTGAGCATGCATTGCACTGGTGAGCCATAAAGTAGTTCTAGAATTTTTAATGTCCCATTGTCAGTTTGGTGGATCTTCAGATCTTTTGAAAGATGTGGCAATGTCATCTTTAGATAGATCCAAGGTTGTACCGTATATTGCGCAACAGCATTTGAGTTATGTTCTGCTATCAAACAGTACTTTAAATTCATTTAAAATTTTTATTTATTTATTTATTTATTAAAACATTGATTATGAAAAGTTTAAGTTTTAATAAAGCCAGAATGCATTCTATGTGAGCACCTGAAATACTGTAATTACTGTATCTAATTGCTAAACTGTAAGTTTCAGATTTTTTTGAATCTGCAGTGTCTCTGGTGGCTGACAAGTTTCAGTGTTAATTGTCAATCAGGTCATTAGTGATATATAAAGGTTTTCTCAGTGACAGCCGAAATTCTCATCAATCCATCATTAGGATGGAAACAAATAAGGCTGCAGTGAAAAAGGTTAGAGTAACATCAATATTCCAAGTCCAGCTAGTTGCATCAGGAAGACGTTGTATGTTCAGCGGTCATGGTGGAGGGGAAGGAACATCTGCATCTTTCTGTGCTCAAGGACCTGTAATTACTGAGCAGGTGGAAACATTCCAATGTATCCAAGCTTGCTCACAGGCAATCTGTCTGACAACACAGATTTCCACTTACTCATCAAAGTAGGAAATCTTAATTCTGGCAGCAATTTAAAGGAAAATATGGACAATGACATGTTGGGATTCAACAACAGATGGCAAATACATTAATTTAAAATAAAACATACAAAAACTGTAGAGTACATCTGTACAGTGTGCACCAGTAAAAGATCTTTTATTAATGCAGGCAGAGGACACATTGAATAAACTAAAAGGACATTTGCCTTACTGCAGATCTTGGTCTATGATTAAGTTTTTCTTGAAGCTAGATTATACACTACTTTCCCTATAGAAAAAAGTGTAAAGAGGTTTCTGGATGCTAATGTTGCCATATACATTTTATAGTGGATCTATTTAGTGAAAGTGTAAAATATATTTGGTCTTTGAAGATCAACACTTCCACTGATCTCCCATAAAATATCAAAATCCCAAATATAAACACCTATTTCTCAGTGAAGTAAAAGGAAAAAAATATGTACAGTATGAAAAAAGTAATCTGTGAGGTAGATTATAACTGTTTTTCTGGGCACATCTACAAAATGAGGGAATGAGATTAGATTTATTTTTAGCCCAAAGCTTTTAAAACCTATTTTTAAATTAGTCTGAGCAATTTTTCTACTTTATGAATACTGTTTCACTTTAATAGAGTAGATGTAGTGTAAATGTTTGCTTGGACTTCATATGGATAATGAAGATTCATATTAAATATTTGGATTTTGAATCCTGTATGTGTTATCACCCAAGCTTAACTACGTATATAAGAATTATATTCACAACTCTAAATACTAGTGTGATAAATTTTCATTACCAATTAAAACAGTATATTTGAATCCTCAGGACTTTTGTGGCCACCTGTGATTTACCTGTTAATGTATTTGAAAGCCATAAATAGAAATGTGCCAATGTACAAGATGGATTAATGTAACAAAAAATTAACACTTTCTGATAGAGACAAAGAATTGTATTATTAGTTTCTTTCTAGCTGAGCTAGCCATTATATGGAAACAAAGTAGAATGGTCAAAGGGTCAGTAATTTGGCAATAAGATCAAGAAAACACAGATGAAATTTAGGTGGGTATTTTTTAAGGATGTATTTCTTCCCTGGGGAGAATCTATCATTACCAACAGTACTATATTCTAGTGACAACTGAACTGGAGTTCTAGGTTTGCAAGGAAGTTGCTTCTCTTGCTGACAGAAATACTTTGGTCTCATCCATTGTCAAAACTAGTGGCTGAACATTTTCTTGAAACAGATTTTCTCTGCACTGACAATGGCAACAGCAAAGGCACCAATTCACAGTGTAAATTTTTGCTTTAAAGTTCTTTACCTTGTTCTTGTTTAAAGAGCATTTTACACAAGTGTGGATTTGTTGGTTGTTTTTCTTTCAAATATATCTTAAAAAATACACAGCTAAAATTTTTGTGGTTTTTAATGTTTTAGATACAGGTTGAGCTATAACTGAAACTACCTTCATGTTAATATTGTTAGTGTCAATGTATGTGAACATGCCTCACTAATGTACGCTGAACCTGTCTCTAATATGGGAACTCTGTGAAATATTTAAATAGGCATAGAAACTTTATTTAAATGACTCACTAATCACTTCAGTTCTAATTATCTCTTCTTAATCCCTATTTTACTGAGAAGCTAACAAAAAATAGTGGGGTCTGAAGAAAAACCGTTTTAAAGTGGATCCTTGAACTTCCATAAAATATGCACCTTAATCAGTTGGAATTCTGATAAGAATCATTCCTTTATTAATAACTGATTTCATCTGCTTTAAACTTAAATATAAGGCAACACTAGTGTTTGTGTAACTATTCCACAAAGCAGAATTTTATTAATTTTGGATAATTCCTCAGATCCTTGAATTCAGTGAGTGCTGTGAGAATTTAGAAATGTACACCCAATGGAGGACTTTTATTAGTAAAGAAAGTTTCAAATACCTGTGATTCTCATGGCTGTTCTCATCTCCAGCACTAGATATCATTATTTTTATTCTGAAGATGAGCTTAGTTTCACATTTCAGCAATTTCAGTCTCCGTAGGTTTTGTCTCTTCCAGTCGTTCTAAAAGAACTGCTGGATTTATGGAAGCTTTTTGTAAAGAGACTAAATAATTATGAAGGATTATTTTATACAAACCCAGTTTTATTTAGCAAGTCTTCCTTTTTCACACAGATGTTCTACTTCCAAATATTAAAACAGTTTTAAAAGTTGTAATAGTATGTAATTGTTTAAATGTATGACAAAATGAGATACTACAGAACTGCTAATAGTCTTTGACTCATGTCCTCCAAAATTCAGTCTCCTAGAGCTCTAAAGTGACAAAAAAACTTACATAGAAAATGAAACTGTGAAGAAATAATGTAATATATAAGAATTGTGGTAGACCTATTATGTAATGTAAAAAAGTTGGACTGTACCTTTACGTGCATCCTTTTAAGAAGGGCTTAGACTTGAATTACTTCTTTCAGATTGCAGTTCTGTATTTGAATATTTCAAATTTCATTAATTATTAGGATTGGAAAACAAAATAAAAGCCTTTCTGAGTTTGACAAAACTATAACTATTACTGAATGCTTTGACAGATTCTGAAATAATTTGTAAAAAATATAATTTAAAAAATCCTGTCCTTTCATCCCACTGGTTGGTCCCTATTTAGGTCCAATAGTAATAATAATAGTGTGAGTATTAAAATTTACAATCTCATTGATAATCAAAGTATACGAGAAAAAATTATTATCATATGATGAAGCCTGCATCCCTACTGCATGAAATTTCCAACATAAATTTCACCAACATACTGTGTTAGAATGAAATCAAAAGGCTTGGGAAAACTTGAACAAATTATTATACCTAGGTGTGTCTGATGAAAGTGTGTTCCTTGTACAATGTTTTTTTTGTATTTTATTTATCCAGTGACCACTTAATATAAAATTCATATTAAGTCCAGGGAGAGAGGACTGGAAGTCCTCCTTTTATTTCCAGTTGTGAATGCTCTTCACCGGCTTCAGAAATGTTATCTTTGCTCTTAAGCCTTGCCCACCTTTCTGCCTTTTTGCTACAGGTGTGAAAACTGAAATACAAGAAAAGCACTAAATATTCCTTACATTATCCTTAACAAAAAGCAACAGAGAACTCTGTTGAGATGTACTACCCTCACTTTATACAACAGAGTCAAAAAAGAGGAAGACTTGTGGCTGCAAAATTACTCCATCCCAACACAGTAAAGTGACATAAATTTACTGCATTCACTGACAGAGGGGGAATCAATACCACCTAATTTGACTTGGTCCTCTGAAATACACTTTCTAAGCAAAGACTGTCCACTAGAACCTTATCGTTGTTAGATAATGTATACCTGACACAGACATTCTGAGTTTGGTCTCCAAAGCTTATATATCTTTTATAGAAAAGTAGATGGAATTGGTCATCTAAAAAAGATAGCATTTCCATTTTGAGCATTGGGTAACTCCTAAGTAGGGCAGTAAGAATTCCATTAAATAGTAGTGGAGGAAGTAAAGAAGTACACAAAACTTGCTACTTGGAGTGTTAATAATACGTGTCATGTTTTCCTGATCTTCGCTTTTATGATGCTGAATGTAGGACTTCAGTGGATAAACAATTTTCCATCAAGTTGCAATGCGTTATGCTTATTATTATTAGAATAGAAGAATAGCATAGCACAGCATAGCATAGGTCCAGTTGGAGTGGACCTAAAATGCTCACCTAGTCCCACTGCCTGTCTACTACAGGGACGACTGAAAGTTAAAGCATGTTATTGAGGACATTGTCCAGTATCTAATTACAGTAAAATTCAGCAAAGGAAGTCATGGATACATCACTAAACACAGTTTCTAGACAGATGCAAAAAGAAAAAAAAAAATATATAAAAACCTAGTGAGCCCTATTTCATATTAGAACTCAAAAAAATCTTGTTCTCAGCTTGCTTAGAGAGATGTAACACAATGTGTAACCCTGGGACTACTGGGTTACAGGAAGTTCTACATATTCTTCTATCCAGACATGGGCACAGTACCAAATAAATCTTTGGTTAGCGGTTTGAGTTTTTTTATAAAGTGATTATAATCCTGTTAGTTGGTTAATAGTCTAAATAGTGTCAAGCAATGAATGCAATGATGAATAAAAAAATTAAAATTATTTGTATACTTGATCTTAATTTTGCTTCTTAGGTTCTTGAAAATACAACTGAAAATGCTATTTGCTTGATTTGGAGGTTATTAAATCAGAGTATTCCCAGTTACCTATCTCATTATAAGCTGTAAAGAAAATTGAATGATTGTGTCCAGATTGCATAAAACTGAGAACCAAGCCCCTGTCATCCTAAGCATGGTGAATATTTATTATGAGTGTCATCTAGAAGACAGACAGTACTAGTTTCAAAGTTCTTGTATTACTGAATCAAGTACATGGCTGAACAAATTTTTAATTAACTGTATTTTTTTATACTGTATTAAGTGTGTGCTGATGCCTTTCTGTTGCTTTACTCTTCTCGCCAAATAGCTATGTGAGAATGCTAAAACAACATATATTAAAGTAGTTTATAAAACAAAGAATCAAGCTGTAGAAAGAAATATGAAACGACATCTGCTTTTTTGGTAAACACTCTTGATGCTTCTTGAAGTGTGTATTAATCAGGGATATTGTAGCACAACCAAGAAAACATATGATAGCAGGTCCTTAGAGAAATGATTGCTGCAGGATGGGTTTCTGAACTTTACTAGAATATCATTAAGCTCTATACACTTCTCTTAATGGTAATTCAATTTTGCTTTGTTAGAAATAAATCTTAATTATGACACTCATGTGGTACTTGTGTAGCACTTTGGAAAACTCTGTGTAAAAAGAACAATCACAGACCTTTTCCATAATAAGAGAAAGATAATGAAAATGGCAAACAAAATTCTGACATAAATTGACTGCATACAGTATAAATTGTGATGCAGCTGAATCCTTTATGTTTCAACTGAAAGAGACACAATGAGATTTCATCCACTTCCAGATAATAATTAGCACTGTATCAAGAAAATTTTCCAGCTACCACTATAAATCCCTCAAGAAGGACCATTAGGCAGTGAAATTTAACTTGTTAAAACCTACCACAAATAAGTGTCTGTGCTTTCTTAACTTGTTTTATATGTAAGATCTAGAAAAAAGAATGTAGATCTTATGTTTAAGAACAAATAAAAATTATATTAGTGAACATGTTTTTTTTCTAATATATTTCTATGAGGTAATAATTCAGTGAGAGATAACACTGGTGTCTTACCTCCCCCACACCCTGCTATCTTTTTCTGGCTACATAAAAAAAAACCAAACATAGGAAATGCTTGTTTTACATGGGGAGATGAGTTGCCTGGCAACAACATCAGTGGCAATTTCTCTTCAGTGTGAAGTATTTGTCCATGTTGAAAATGCTATTTATCTTCATTAGACCTAAGTAATTTAGGTTGTCAAGTCTCTGGTGACCATTAGGTATCTGATAACCATACATTTTGTTCTCAATCAGATATATTTACAAGAAAAATAAAAATAGAATTAACTGTCCATATCATATTTCCAGGTTATGGCATTGTTATCACTGGAGTGTTGCCATTCTCTTTATTACCTATTCTGACTGGTACCCATTTAGAAAACTTTGGCAATGAAAACTGAAGATCAAGCCTTAATTATCAACTCTCCTTTAAAAAGTGGCAGTGCCCTATGACTTTCTTAGCATAACCATGCCACTTGCATTTCAGTTAAAAATTCTTAAATCACTTTTCCCACTGTATCATCCAATAAAGCTGACAAACCAATTAAAGTCACTAAAGCCAATCTGGGATCACTACCTGCACAATTTCATTCTATTTGAAAAAAATACCCCCCCAATCAAACCACATCTATATAGAGAGATATATGTATATATTTATGTATATCTAAAAATGTGTATGTATCTGCGTATGTATATTCAAAACTACTGACATTTCTGCCCCAAAGCTGTGCTGCAGCTGTGCTACAGGATTAACCAACTATGTCACTGTTATTTGTCGATTACCCATTCCTCTTCTGAACTAAAAAAGATATGCTGTACATTCCAAGGTTTCTTAGGTAACAGAGAATCACACCTCTTATATTTATGATTTTAAAAAATCCTTACATTGAATGGGTGTATTTTTATATTTGAAGGTGGTATTGTGTTATTAATTATATCTATCTTACAAAAACTTAATTTATGTATTCTTAAGAGACAATGTTTCTAACTACAACATATGCCAAAGGGTATAGATAAACATAAAGAGGTTTTGAGCCACTTGAACATGAAAGGAAAAGAACAGTTTATTCTTATTTAACCTGCCCCTTTTATCTTTGTTGAATATTCTTCTGGGAAAAGAGAGACTTTGTATAAGAATATGAAAGTTAGCCCTTTAAATACTGCCAGCATACTTTTCATTATCCTTTCAAATGAATAACATGAAGTAGTGCAACAGAGGAAATGGAAGTTCTGGGGATTGAAAACAAAAACAAACAAACAAACAAAGGATTTGTCGATCAAATATTTACATTAAATATGTGTATTCTTGTATTTTTTAAAGTTATTTTCTGTTTTAAGTCGAATATCTAAGATGTCATAGAGTACCTTATCTTTAAGAACAATTCTAAATTTTAAGATCATCCTACATTTGATAATTTTTTAAAAATTTTATGTACAAGGAGATGGGAATTTAATACATAAAAAATAATTGGTTTGGAAGGGTGATAGTTCATTCAGTAATTCTATACAGGGCTAGCAGAATTTATAGGAGACCTGTGACTTTCTGGAGTGGCAGCTGGTTGCATGGCAGGATACTGAAAGGCATTTTGAGTGCTACCAAGTCTATCTGTGAGCAAGGAAATTGAACATTTATTAAATACAGCTAATAGAGCCTGGAGAGTTGCTCAGTTGTCTTGTAGCACGTGGTAAGGGTGGGTTGCTATGTCCAAGCATGGGTGTTTAAGGTTATTTGAAATGTCCAATGTTACACTTGGTCTCCAGTAGCTAATCCTTAGGGGTGCAGGTATCTGACTGGACCTTTTGTCAGATGTATGAAATACTCTAATTTCGAGACATCACTTCATGGCTGTGTATAGTCAATTGCCTTGCAGCTTGTCAGCACTGCAACAGTTTTACTGACCATGTATGTCCACTATAAAAAATAATTGATACTTATAGGTACATTTCTACATATGATGTATCAGTTTTGAACTGAATCACTGAATCCCAGTCCAAAGGTACATATATATTTTAATAACAAGGGTGATTCTGATTCTGGAATTGAAACACTACGCTTATAACTGAAGTGGTAACACAGTTGTCTGCAATAATGCAGTAATAGAAAAGCCAAACTTATCTGTAAAAGCAACAGATTTTATATACGAGGTAAACGGTGTTGTATTAATATTATACAATTAAAAGGTAATTTCATGATAAATCAGGAAAAGACTGTTGACACCTCATTAATCATACTGAACAGTATTCTTACTGACAGTATATTAGAAAACCACCAGAGCCACCCTAGTGGCTGATTCAAACTTGTGGAATGTTGCTTCCCTCTCCCCACCGTCATCACAGTGGAGCTCTTGTCGGGAGAGGCCCTTACTCATCCCAAGGATCCTTAGCCAGGGCCTCAGCTTCCTGACAGCTTTGTCTGGGCAAGTTAAAGAACCATTCAGTCACTGTGCTGACCAGGACTCAGCTGGCAACATTCCACTTGCAAGTTTGTCGTTTGAGGCAGACATTTCTGGAATGGAACCTCACAATGCGTCATAATTCTGGATTTTTCCTACTTCACGTATGTGAGTGTATATCAGCTCTTAGGTTTGTAGTGTATTATGAAAGGGAGTAGTATAGACTGGGTATATAAAAAACTTCTGGCCCCTTGAAGCAGAAAAAAAATAGAGCTGTAAGTTTGGGTACGGAAAAGAGTTTGGGATACAGACAAAAGAAAGCCACATGATTCAGCCCTTTCAGACTCAACCTAAGTGACTCAGCACAGTCTGCAATAACACTTGCAAAAAATATGGGTATGTGAAAAATGTGGAGCAATATATCTGATGTTAACTTTTCCTTATTGAATCTCTAAAAGCAGTAAGTCTTCAGAAAATCAGATTAACTCAGCTTTCCATGAGTGAAATAGAAGGCCATAATACCTTCATTTCTTTCTAGAAACCCATTAATAAAACACAGAGGTAGATACCTGTTTTCAAAGTACCAAGACAAGTAAAATATCTCCACCTTGCTGCATGTGTTGTCATTAGTGACAGTACTCTTTTCTGCCCCAACAGAGTATAAGGCTGAGGCAGAAAAATTGGGAGTTAAGAGAACATAGGAACTAATGCTTCCAGTGGTTGTCTCACTTTTTCTCTCAATATTCACAGGAGCAAGATTCAGATGCCCCATATAGTTTTTCCTTCACAGTATTATCTAGCCTGAGGATTTATAGCACTCTTGCATTAAAACAGGTATGAATTATTTTCAGAATTAAAACAGCTTAATTTAAAATCCGGTATTGTAGTCAACAATTTTTAATCTCTAGAACTTTTCTCAGATAATGTTTCATTAAACACCAGCACACTTTGATAATACACAAAGAGAATGTATTAAATATTATTTTTATTTAATAAAAATTGCATATTAAGCTATTTATCAGGCGAGATATAAATGTGATTTAACATGATATTGCTCATGCACATCTTAACTAGAGGTAACCATTTGAATCACAAATCCTAAAAATCTAAAGCATGGACTCTGTCAAAGACCTTGAATTACTATTGTAAATCTTTGCAAATAACCAGAGTGATTGCAGCATAGTGCAAAAGCATAAATACAGAATCCTTAGGCATTTACTATTTACAATTACAGTATATTTCAAAGGGGAAAAAATCCAGTTACATTCTTTATAGAGGTTTTATAGTTGCCATGACCTGAATAAAACAAAAACCCAATGAACTTTTCAAATACTAAAAGCTCAAACTTACTCATCTACATTCTGCTTCAACTTTTGTACCACAGCATAATTTTTTAGCAGTTTTTCCCCTGCTTTTAGCAAAGTTTTTCCCTGCCACCAGGCCTGTTAAGAGGTTGGCCACTTGGAACAAAGTAAAGTGTGAGTTTTTTCCAGAATCCTAAACTCAGAGCAAGAAATTATAGTGATCATGTTATAAGAAGGTCACTCAACACAGATACTCTCAGACCAATGTGAGGTCTTGCCACACTAGGCACTGGTGTGCATTTTCTTCTGTTTCAATCTCAGAAAAACAGCAAAAGTTTCAGTTGACTACTTTGCTTCTTATGCTTAAATCAAGGCCCTGAAGGACATGATAGAATTCAGATAATTTCCTTCTCACTTGCCTGTGTGCCGTTTTGATCCATGAACAAATAGAAAACATCTTCTTTCATTAGCTAACTTCTAATATTTGATTTGTTCAAATACTGCATGACTTTTATAGAGTATGGGCAGGGAATGGGAGGGAATAGACCCCCCTGTGTTCCACCCCTCCCAGAGTCTGAAAGACCTCCTTTTGTTCCTCAAACTATGACATGCATCATTACAAAATCCCAAGCACAGCTTTAGAGAAAGACATCTGGAATTTGCAAATATAAGAACGGGAGAACAAGATGAACATGAGGATTTGGGGTTTTCGAGGGGATCTGTGAGGCTCTGCAAAATTTATTTAGGAATATTTAGGGAAAGGGAGTCAGGGAGGAATAAAACAGGTAATAGACTGACAAGGATATAACAGTTTCCAATCGCATGAAAAATATTGCAATGCTTACAAATACCTTAAGGGCAGGATTCAAGAGGATGGGTCCAGACTCTTCCCAGTGGTGCCTAATGACAGGATGAAGGGCAAAAGGCACAAACTGGAACACAGGAAGTTCCATCTGAACATGAGGAAGAAATTCTTTACTTTGAGGGTGACTGAACATTGAAACAAGCTACAGAGAGGCTGTGGAGTTCTTCTCTAGGTATATTAAATACCTGCCTGAACATGTTGAACTGGATGATCTTGAGGTCCCTTCCATCCCCTAGCATTTTGTGGCTTTATGGTGAAAGCTGAACTGCAAGACAATGGAAAATTTTCCTTTCAACCTGGCCACAGCACTCGCTTTGTGTTAACTTAATCAAAGCATTTTGTCTTATTATTGCACACTCTTTCATTATAATATCCAAAACTTATATTTGCAAAATTTTACAGACATTTGAGTTTACAATCTTCCTTATGTCTAGTATAACTACCAGACCCATTTTTTTCTCTACATTATAAAGAAATGTTTTTATTTTAAAGGAAAAAGACCATCTTTGTAAAACACATTTTTAATTGCCCTTAGTATCACATTAAAATTAATGCATTTTTATTGTAGCATCACCATTCTGAAGAATTACTCAGGTCTTTTTTTCCATGGGTTTTGGTTTGTTTTTTTTTTTTAGCTCTGCATCTTTTTCTTTCACATCTTCGTCCCTTGAGAACTGTTTTCAGTAACTGGAAATCAGAATTCCTTCTCTTCTACTTGAACATGAACACAAAATTTTAAAGGTTTACTATACAAAATTAAAACTAACAAATTTTTCCTTTAAGTAATTTAAGATATTTACATTTTTCACTGTGGACCAATGATGTACAGAAATATAGTGATCATCTCTGAATTACCTGCACAAACTCCTAGTATCTTTAAATCTTGTTTAGACCATTTTTGAAGGGTTTGAACAGTAGTTTATGATATAAACAAATCTGTATATCTCATCAGGATTTCTGAAAATGTGCAAGTAAACATGTCTGGGGTTGGAAATTCAGAACTGTTTTTCTGTAATCACTTCTTTTGAGGAAGGAATCTGATTTGTGTTTTGATAGTTTTGGAAAGTACAGCTGACTCAATATGAAAATATTAAAATTTATCAATTTTGAATTTTATAAAGGGAGCTGTGTCCTATTTTAGGCTCTATAATTTCAACAGTAAGGCTCAGTAGTCTCCTTTGCAAAATAGTTTGAAGACAATATATTCTACCTGTTGACTAATGAGAGTCTAAGTACCTAATATTCCCATTAGGGTCTTCCTGGAGTTAATTAGTGGGAGCCATTAAGCACAAGATTTTGTCTAAAGATGTGGTTAACCCCAGGTTACAAAGCAGGCATTTCCTTACTTGGAAAGCAGAAGTGCTTGTGGGGAAAAAAAAATAAATAAAAAAAATATATATATATGAAGAAAAAATCTCTTTTAAAATAACTCCAGAGCACCTTCACAGAAAGCCTGAAGATATTAGGGAACTTCCAGGAAAGGGAATTAGAATGCCTCAGGCAGAGGAGGGTTGGTCAACTAGGCTCCCATTTCTTGGGCACATGATCTAAATTGAAGTATTAAAAACAGAAAAAACACAGAGAAGAAAAACCTAGCCTTATTCTTATTTTCCTGTTTTAATTCCTTGTTCAACTACAATTTAAAAATTGATTTTATGTTGAATTTCATATGTTTCAGGTACATTAAGTAACAACTTTGGGGCCTGAATCTGAGTTAAGACACTTCCCACCATTCTTAGAGTCACATGATTTTTTTTTTTCCTGGGTGTTTTAGATTGTTCAGATCACTGCAGTTTTCATATAGTTCATAAAGAAAAACAAAAATAGGGTAGAGCAGATTCTGTCAAATGCTGCTTTTTCTAACCCATCTGGTTATGAAGCATCTTATTTTTTTCTATCACAACTTAAAGGGAACATCTTTGTATGGGGAATTTTTTCCTGTGTTCTATAGTACATGGAATTCATTAAGAATTTCTGTGCATGTAATTTAGTGTGTGATCTTACCAGCATTACATGATGAATACTAGCATAATCTTAATATTACAGCTGGTGTGAAAAAAATATGGAATATGAGTAAAACTAGCAGAAGTTGCTCTTCATATTTTTTGCAATGCATAATCTGTTTTACAGCTGAGAGTCATATGCTTTAGGAGTAATTATTTATTTATCCCTATCCCTTGCCAGTAAATAAAGGGTTAGGAGAAAGCCAAATCATTAAGTGGTATAGAGAAAATCAGTTGTAAAGATTAGAAAGGGCTTCTTACAAGGTATATGAAGATTTGCGCTTTATAGAGTTTTACAAGTAGGTGTTTTTCTTGAATTTTTCAGGCTAGTTTTGCTGATATCTAATGAAAGATTGCTGACAGTTCTGGGGAAGAACAGAAAAATATCTGTTCACTTTGTTTTATTAGTTGTGATCCAAGTATACTCTAATACATTTTAAATACTAAAGATAAATTTAAAATTAAAAGCTATCCAGTGCTAAGAAAAGCACAGATGCCTTGTTTATTAATGGACAAAGTAAAATACTTAACATTAGAACACTTGTAGTGTCTTGAAATATATATGTATTTTAAATGGAAAATTTGAGTTGAAACTTGAAGCATTCTTAATGTCTCTCAGAAATATAGTTATTGACATTTTTTACTTCCCCCTCTGCATCTAACTGTCTGAAATAATTTCCTCCAGACTATATCTGAATCTATATGCTGCTTTGACCTCTGGAATTCTGAACAGAAAAGGTAGTACTGGACATATAGCAGAGAGTATATATATTACAACATGCAATCACAAAATTATAGAAATTCCTTATATGTTACAGCTAATCAGTAAACATTTTTGAGATTCAGTAAAGTAAGATTTTGTTCCAAATTTTATTATGATCTAGAAAATTTCTTTCCTAACATAAACTAGGAATATTATTATTACCTAATTTGACAACATGTAGTAAGATTTAATTGGCTGTAGCATTTGTTCCCTGCAATGATAAGGCTTCCTATAAGTCCTCACAGATGCAGCAGAAAACACAAAGCACTGCTATTGTTCCCTTCAGGACAGCAAGACTTATTGTGAGGATTGTATTCCATGGTAAAAAATAGACTTTTAATGTGTTGGTGATTATGTAATAAATGATACTTAGTGGATCAGTTTTCACTCAACATTAAAATTCTAAATTATGCTAATTTTTTGTTAAGCTTCATAATATGTGAGGCAGTCACTAGAAACAATAAGAGATAATAGAGACAGTGACAGAAAGTATGTTCTGCTTTCGGTTTCTGATTAGGAAATGCATAATAAACCTTCTTGATTATTTTAATTTATTTTCTCTTGTCATCCAAAACTCATTTTAGACAATCACCCATATATTATTGAACATGTTCAAAGCACCTTTCATTGCAAAATACTTTTCAAATGTACATAAAGTGGAATGTGTAATTTACTTTTGAAATGCAGCCACTTTTGAAACAAAATGCAAAACAGTCTTAACTGTTATGCAGAGAAATAGAAGGTTTGCAGGCAGGAACTGAAGTAATATGAAGAATTTAAATAGGCAGTGAATGATTTTTCAAGCTATAATTTCTTTAAAATACTACAGCAATGACATATTAAAATATCCCACACTGTCTTTCATATTTATGAATTTGTTATAAGATGGTAGATATTTATGTATGGTCTTGTTTTGCTGAGGTCAGAAACTTTACTAGAAGGGAGTAATGTGACTCTGCTTGCTTAACCATGTAATTTTTTTCAGGAAAAGAAAACTATCTCACATACAACTAACTGCACACTTTTCTGAATTGATATAAAACATACATATTGATATAAAACATTTTTTCTTACTCACTACAAAAGAAGATGAAAGCATTGTGGATTTTATTTTACTGTCAGTTTTTAAAATTGCTATCCTAATAAAGGTCTTGGGCAGTAAACAGGGAGTTGAAAGGAAAAAAGGAAAACAGAAAATAGTAATATTTCTTTGTTTTGGTATCTGGCAATTTAAATATTAATGCCTCTAATCATGACATATTTCTTGATAAATGATACACTGCTGACATTAAACTGAGTGATTGCAAAGGTGGAGAGTACCACAGATACACTGAATTATCAGAGTTGGAAGGGACCTCTAGAGATCATCTAGTCCAACACTCCCACTAAAGCAGGATCACTCTCAGCACGTTACACAGGACTGCATCCACACAGCTTTGAATATCTCCAGAGAAGGAGACTTCCCAGTCTCCCTGGGCAGCCTGTTCCAGTGCCTTGTTATCCTCACATTAAAGTTTTTTCTCATGTTTAGATGGAACGTCCTCTGTTCCAGCTTGGCCTGTTGCTCCTCATCCTGTCACTGGACATAGGAGTAGGAAAGATGTCTCACTATTTGTAAAAATCAGTTTATTTTAAAGTTAGTGCACTTAGTTTGTGAACTTTGCGAATTTTCTATCTGGTTGATCAACCATTTATGCTTTATTGTATCTGAGGTAATTTATGTCCCTCAGTCTGAGTTTAAATGATAGGGGTTTATGATATGTGATAAGACAGTAACTAGTACATTTAAGGTCTGATGTTTTTGAATATCCTTTGCCTGAGATGCGTACATGACTATGAGCCACTCTGTGTTGCCAGTATTGGAATACAGTCTGGAGGTTCCATGCTGTTATAAGATGAACAGAGTTCAAAGCTTCTCTAGAAACTGACTACAACAGAAAAACAGAGAAGTCATCTTGAGGAGAGCCTATTTCTAGTAGTTTTCTCCACATGTATATTTGACAGAAGATAAACCTTCATTATCATTTTAGTTTGGCACTGTAATGCATTTCTGAAATAAAACTCCTGATCCTCCTCATTTATTGTGATTGGTTTTGACTGCAAAGTGTATATAAACAACATTCTTTTCAGATGAAAGTAAAATCGAAAATGCACTCCATCTGAGCACCACATGCTTTCTGGTAGTAATGACATGAGACTCCAAAACAGTAAGTGGGGTTGTGCTACTTACTTCAGTGCCTACCAAGCACTTATACTAAAAGGTTTTCAAATCACAGAACTCTCATCATATCTGAAATGCTGTGTAAGAAGACAAAACTAACTTATGCTTTAACATATTTTGCCAGCCACCAGACTAGAGGTTTTACAGCTCATTCTTTTTTCTTCCACAGAGATTTTCTCTTGTCTTCAATATTATATCCTGTCCTCTTTGGTTTTTCCTTGACTGCTGTTTGTTTTTTTGTTGGGTTTTGGGGTTTTTTGGCTTTTTTCCTTGTTGCTTCTTTCTTTGCCATCTTCTCTCTGCTGGGCTCACCAAAGGCTCAGTGTGGTTTTACTGTACTTGTAAGGAAAAAGTCTTTCACATCAGTCTACCTGCAGGCTGATATCCTGGCCTAGCTACATCCCCACAGCCCTGCCCATCCATCCCAGGGTTGTATCAGACACTGGATCTCCTTACCAGGCTGTGTTCTGAGCCTCCATATGTGGACTGATGTTACATTCTGGCCTCAGTTGAGGCTGGTTCCTGTGGAGATGCAAATGCCTGGGGCTGGAGCTGCCTCAGTGTTACCCAGATGCTCTGTTCCTGGCTGGGGAGGTTTGCTGGGCTCTTGTTTGCCAGGACAGAGAAACTGTTGCCCCCAATAGGGTCCCCTGCTGCCCCCCAGTGGGGTCCCTCCAGCACTGATGGTTTAGTCCAGATGGTCAGACTAACTGTACTGCCATATAAACACTCTCATCCAAGTGTGTCTAATGAAGTTTTTGGGTCTTCATTGCCTTGACCTGCTAATCCATTTGTTATCATCACACTACTTCGTGAAAGTAGACACACAATCAGAACTGTGTTTTCAGACTTCAGGGAGTATCTAATAACAATTGTGCATAGTATTAGAGAATGACTGCATATTCATGACAGTTCAAGTATATATGATATGACATATCAATTAAAAGTATCAAATCTATCAAATACGTATTCAAGTATATACGGTAATAATATATGCATTACCACTTCCTGTGAGGGCACCAAAATGAGCAGAAGACCAAGGAACTCTCAAAAATAGAGATTGGGAATTGTAAATGGGCTGCATTATTAATAAATTTCTCGTATTTAAAATAGTTCAGATACAATATTTTAACAGTTTTTCAGTTATTACAGCATTACATCAAAGAAACTGATATATTTTACAGCCTAAGGAAGGAACTGTGCTAACTATTGTTAGGCTAATTGTCCACTTTAGTACCTTCAGCCAGAAGTAATTTCTCTCATCTTTTTAGGACTATCAAGTTTCTTGACATAGGCTTAGTCTGATTAGGCCTATCTAACTTTGAACCATGATTTTAAAGAAAATGAAAAGCCTATTTTCCTGTTCTGTGTCTTTTAAAATCAAACAATGAAATCAGGAGAGGAAGCCCTTTATTTAATCTAGTCTCTAGAGTAAGAAATACTATTCTTGTCTTTATTCCCAATCTTATATTCAGATACAGATATCTGAAAAAAATTCTGTGACAATAAGCATAATTTTGACTGATCTTTATCTGAATATGAAGTATTTTCCTCATTAAGGTAATAACAGCATAAGTTGCCTGAGACAGTAAGGGTTATATACTTTAATTTGCTGCTTTTTGATTTGATTTCTTGGAATTGTCACATCTTGTTTTTGAAACTTGCTTCTGGTATGATTGTCCAAAAGAGTTAGACTTTTGAAACTGAAATATGACCAGCCATTTATATGCTATTAAAAATAATCTCATTGAATAGTTTCCTCTTGCAGATGGATACTGTATTTATCATAACAAGCATGTTCACTTATCCTTGACAGTGAGAGTGACATGAATTCATGGCTTATTAGCTCATGCAGATTAGTTTTCAATAAATTATCAAATTAACTCAAGATGATGTTCATGTTACTCCCTCATATGGATCCATGAGAAAATTAATGCATCCTGTTGGCTTTTTTTTACCACAGATATAATACTTCTTACTGAATGTCTTTTTAAATCCTCTATGCAAAGCCTAGTTTGCTTCCTAGTGTCAGTTCTAAAAATGAATTTCCAAATTTTTGGTTTTCTTGGTTTTAAATTTTATTTATGTTTCTTCAATATGAAAGTATGAGTTTGTTTTTAAAGGAAAGCTAAAGATCTTCCTAGATGTGATACGCAGCTTTGTAAAGCAAAGGGTTGTTTGGTGTCCTGTGATACCTTAAATTGATGAAAGTTAGATTTCATCTGGTTTTATATATTGCTATTTATGTGTCATACAACACTAATCTGAAATTAAATTTTAGTAGGTGACAAATAATGTAAAAGAATTGTGATAAAAGGAACGATCAATTTGCAAAAATATCAGACTGAATCTTTATGGTTGATGCTGTTGCCAAAAATATGGCTAAAGATTTCACAACTATAAAATACTTAGTTTGATTGAAATATTCCCCAACTGAATTTTAACTTTGCATAAATAATTTTCTATTGTATATATTACAATCGGTCATCTTGTCAGTATTAATCACAAAAGCATAATATTGTAAATACTATTGACTATGCTTTTTATTCATATAAAACGTTTTCTACAATGGCACTGCCATACAAAATGGAAATATTTTTTTTCTGCATAGTGCTCAAGTAGAAAATTAAGTTGTATCTTCTCAGTTTTACAAGTATGTTTTCCCTTAATTGGGACTTATGGTGAAGTTTGCAGGGGTTCTGTTTCCTAAGGTTTTTTACTTTACTTTCTCTTTGGCTGATAATATAGAAAATGAAGGATAATTAACTGTATCACTAAATGATATGGGAATATCATTTATATATAACTAAATATGAGAAAGAGTTGTCTTCCAGATATTAAGAGTCCAGTTCTTGTGTTTATGGAGTTAACCATGAGCAATTTAACTGAAGCTGATAGAAACCAGATTGGCAACATGAAAAAATGGGTTGACTATGGAGCTGTGGATAAGGTGGAGGGAGAATTCTATGGAAATCCAGTGAAATTTTGAATTTAAAGTGCAAGAGATACTTTTGAAAATACAATTTTCTTTACAGAGACTTCAGCATTTTGAAACGTTTTGAAAATATTTTCCTAGTTAGGAAGTAATTGAAAGCAAGATACTCTGGCAGCCTTAGATGAGAGACACATACCTGTTAGTAATGTCTGAGCTAATTGCATGTTTATTATTACCAACTTCTATATACATTCAGTTTAGTTCCTCAAATATGTGAAATAATGCTTTACAGAAGATTAGCTATAGAGGAACACAGGAATTTTGGTATATAAATGAGAGAGAAATTATAAAAGCAGACAGAAGTTAGTTATACAGCAAGGACAAGCAAAAAGTCCAGGTTTTTTTTTTACAAAGTTCTTTAAGCAGAAATGTAACATTTCTAACATTTACCTTATGCAGCACAATAATGCAGATTTCTTAATTGTGATCTTGATTTACAAGTCAATGAATAGTTGTAATGTAGACCTCAGTGTAAGGTCTATATGTGGTGATAGGAGTTAAATAAAAAAGACAATATTTTAAGGGGTTTGCATGTTTGAAAACAAACCTTGTTATAAGTAATATCCAATTTTGTAAATACATGTTTTTTTAAAGCACTATACCTAATTTTTCAGATTTGGCTATGGTATGTGCTGGAGCAGGCTGAGTACCTCTGCTGTGCTGAGTAGCTGAAGATGAATGGGCCAGGTATAGATGTAGCTTCTGGTAACAAGATAAGCAGCAGATAGTGCTAATGGGGAAGGGTGACTCATATCTCTATTATCAAAATGTAATTCTATTTTCAAAAGTTTAGCTGACAACGATATATTTTTATTTTGACCTTTTCAAGTAACTAATTGTTTTATTTCAGGGTAAGCTTGAGAATGAAAGGAGCTAAGGACTCTCCTTTCATAGAAGCTTAACAGAGATAATTTGGGTTGCTGCAAGACCCATGCAGCAATAACACTGATGCTTAGAATTCATTCTAATAAAGATTTTCTTCATTTTAACCTGTGTGTGTCATAAGCACACTGAATTTAATTGGAAAAGTTCAGTTCACGTTTCTAAGCGTTCATTTCATCTTTCCCTATCAAGGTCTATAGTGAAGCTGAAAGTCTTGGTGCTATAAATCAATTGTGCATTGATTCTTGAACCAGTTAACTGAGAAGTTGATTTTTCAGCCAGTGATCACAGCTGCATGTCTCTTGTCTGTGTGCTGCAACTTAGGAAACAGTTTGTCATGGAGTATTAGCTGAAGCTGTGCATCACCTATTTAAAGACAGTAATTGATCTACATTGAACCACAAATGAGCTAAGTAATAGTACTAAAGGTGAAGAGTGCCAATTTATCTTAAAATGAAAAGTAAAACACACTATCATTAAAATACATTCAAACTGTTTTAACTAACTTTGTATGTGGGTTCATATGGATGACTAACATGAGTAGATTACATTTGGTATTATTTTATGAATTCTGGGGGCTTTTTAGTATTTTTACAGTTTCACAACTTGCTGTTAGGTGTTTCAAGAAATTGTGTGCAATATCTTCTGTGAAACAGAAGGAAACCTCTCTCCTTCCTTGATTTTGATTAATTTTTCAAATTATTCTAGATATATGAACCTATTTATTATTTTGTGTCTTTTATATTTATCCCTGGTTAGATTTTTTTACTATACACATAGTTCTTATAGCAGCCTTACAAAACTTTTTCTTCACTTTGTGCCACTTCAGATGCCACTTTTCAAGACTTGCTTTCTTCTAAACTATATTCGTTCATGTAAATATATTTATTTATTCTGCTAGCGCTTTTTACTGTATTTCCTTTTCCTTCTGAATACTGGTCAGTACATCAGTCTCATTGCTTTCTTTGTGTAGACCATTTGCTTCCTTTTCTTTCAAACCTCCACTGAGCATAGTGGTCAGACTAGGCCCCAGTGCAGCTTTACTCACTGCTGCCTGTTCTTTTGCATCATTTTCTGTTTCCAAATACAAATGTTGCTTACTCCTGAGTTGATATTGTCCCCCTTTTGCTGACTGTCTTTGAAAAAGGTGTCTTGGTTATGCAACCTTCATCCACTGTTTTGTTCAAATCATTGCAAGTTCTCTGGCAATGACATCTCATGCTATTTATTCTCTGTTGGTCACATTAAAGAACAATTAGGGCATTTTATATTTATCTGTATTAGGAAGTAGCAGGGCCCAAAAAGATTAACATCAAACATCTCAAAGTATGTAATAGTACTTGCAATGATGGGGTTAAGTGTATATATACTACAGATGAGGAAACAGTACACCATATGGAGCCATATTAATGATGACAGGGAAAAAGAGGGACCATACTACCTCTCTTCTTCCACATTCTGTGGAATTTATATAGATACCTATGTATTTATACATAAATATATAGAGATAGGAAAATAGAAGTAGAGTTAGATATAGATACATAGAAACATAAACACACACATATAAAAAATAAGTTCTGCTGGAATATTTCCTACTTTTATTAGTGTGGAATGCCCCCAAAATATTTCTTAGCATAGTAAAGCTGATCTTCTGTGGGAGAAGGTTTGTTATATGACAAATCTGGAGATGTGTAATCCTTTCCTTAAGGATATGTAAACATTCGTGTATGCATTGGTATACACAGTGAATGTATGCATATAAACATAAATATATACATCCATAATGTACCTTTCTTCAAACACATTTACGTATACTCTTAATGTAGAATGTGCAGTGTCAAAATACACACATGAAACACAAGGGTTAGTAAACTTGATAAATATCTTAGTTTTAAAACACTGAAAAGTCTGAAGCACATTTCTAAGAACGTCTAAACATATATTGCAAAATTGTTTTATTCAAGTATATTTCTTAAAAAAATCAGTTTCATATGAAAAATAAAGAAGAAAAATAAAGTTCTCTTAAGAAATAACAGTTGAGGTAAAGGCACTGAAAGCAATGTGCATTTGCAAAAAGCAGCTTTGTAACTACCTAGGTCTAATCAATCTCCGCAGGGTCATCAATGATTGTACAGTCTAAGGAACTTTATTGATAAACAGTATTACAGCATGTTCTAACAGCAGTGTTCACCTTGCTTAAATTATTTCTTTCTAGCTTTTTTCAGAAATTACATTGAGATTGTATAGAAGTTGAGTATATACATATAAAATTAAGGGTAATAGAGTATGAACAGTTTTCCAGACAACACAATTGAAATCAATGCATATTGATTAACTTTGAGATCAATTCATTTTGTTTCTGCAAAGTTAGGACAATATTTCAAATTTTAAAATAAATAATTATGTGTCTTTTGGTATTATTATTAATTTATTAATGTGGAATGAACAAAGACAGAATGATGGCCTGGACAGACTGGAGAGTTGGGCTGATTCCAAGGGGATGAGGTTCAACACAGCCAAGTGCCGGGTCCTGCACTTTGGCCACAACAACCCCATGGGGAGCTCCAGGCTGGGCACAGAGTGGCTGGAGAGCAGCCAGGCAGAGAGGGACCTGGGAGTCTGGATTGACTGGAAGCTGAACATGAGCCAGCAGTGTGCCCAGGTGGCCAAGAAGGCCAATGGCATCCTGGCCTGTATCAGGAACAGCGTGGCCAGCAGGTCCAAGGAAGTGATTCTGCCCCTGTACTCAGCGCTGGTGAGGCCACACCTCGAGTACTGTGTCCAGTTCTGGGCCCCTCAGTTCAGGAAGGAGATTGAGGTCCTGGAGCAGGTCCAGAGAAGAGCAAGGAGGCTGTGAAGGGACTCCAGCACAAGTCCTGTGAGGAAGGGCTGAGGGAGCTGGGGCTGTTCAGCCTGGAGAAGAGGAGGCTCAGGGGAGACCTCATCACTCTCTACAACTCCCTGAAAGGAGGGTATAGCCAGGTGGGGGTTGGTCTCTTCTCCCAGGCAGCTCCCAGTAAGACAAGAGGGCATGGACTTAAGCTCTGTCAAGGGAGTTTTAGGTTAGATATTAGGAAGAAATTCTTTACAGAGAGGGTGATCAGGCATTGGAATGGGCTGCCCAGGGAGGTGGTGGATTCTCCATGCCTGGAGGTTATTTTAGAAGAGACTGGATGTGGCACTCAGTGCCATGGTCGGGTAACCACAGTGGTAGTGGATCAAGGGTTGGACTTGATGATCTCAGAGGTCCTTTCCAACATGGATGATTCTGTGACTCTGTGTGATTTCTGTAGAGACTATTCTTAAATACTTTGCTGTCACCATCCAAGCTTGCTGGGCCCTGGCACCATTTTAGGCCTCACTTTAAAAAGCCACTGGGCGGGCTCGAAGGGTGAACCCACCCTTGTAAAGCCCTGTGGTGACAGGTGAGGGTCGAAACAGCAGGGGAAAGGTGCACTGGAAGCTGCAGACCCAACCCTGCATGCAGGCGGCTCAAGATTTTGGTCACTCAAGACTGACCCAGGAGATGACAGTCTTGTTCAGGAGCATCCTGAGTGACCAAGCAGCCTTTTTCAAGGAGAGCACTGCTTGCTCCACATGGTTTTACAACTGCAATAGAAGTGTCTTACTCAGTCTTGAATACATGTATAAAATCTAAAAATGAAAACCAGAAAAAATAATCCCAGGTCTCTAAGCATGATGCTATGTATCACATCCAGCAATGTATGGCATTGGTATCTCTATTGGTGGAGACTACATGGAAAAAATACTCATACATAACAGTTTAAAAATAAAAACTATTTATCCAGCCAAGGTCACTCAACTATTCTTTCTTGAATCATATCTGAAGAATGCAAAATGCTGATACAGCTATCTGTCTAAAACCTTTGGTGTTTAAGCCTTACAATGTTTACTGCATGACTTGCTTTAGAGTATGTTCTTATATGATGTAGCCAGAAGCTGCCAATAGAAGGTCTTTTTTATATTGTTAAAATCATATCTGAATAGACATGTAAGAAGAAAATAGTTTACATTTTAAAATTATTTTATTCCTTGAACTTGCGGAATATGTATGGAGGTAAAAAAATCAATATTTTGACCAAGCAGGAAACTAAGATCTTGTCTTTGTTTTCTTTCTTCTAGCACGAATTTTGATTGTGGACTTTCTAATCAAGAACTTAACCTTTTTTTTGACCTGATAAGAGTACTACTGGACATTGTGTAAGGTAATTCAACTTCACCTTTTTGATAGCACTGATTGTGAGAAATGATTAAATTACTATGAGACAAACTCTTGCCTCTGATCCTTACATTTGTAGCTTTGAAACCTCATCTTTATTAAACAAAGCAAGAAGTCAGTGTCTTTTCTGTTGATTTTTAATTGAGCATCATAGGAAAGTGATTTAGTATTCAGTAAAATTAACATTTGTAATACAAATCAGGTTAACACGATTTTGAGAATATTTTAAATTAATAATTTGTGAATTACATGTTTGTTTTAAAAATTATGAATATTTACAGTGGATCCCACATAGATGAAAATTTCTAGTATTTCTAATATAACAGATATTTTAATATTTCTTAGATTTATTAGGTTTCAGATAGTATGTAAATGTTCTAAATGTTTTTTTCAAAGTCCTTCATAATTTAAGAAAAGCAGTGGCAGTTACTAAGATAAATTTGCTGAGATATGGGCACTCATCTCTTTGTCTAGGGCTCACTAAGCTTCCATGTGTTTGGCAGCCTCTCCCCCTGGAAACAGGCTCATTTTATAGTCCTACTGTTATGTTCTTGACCTTTGCCATGGCTACAACCTTGGTGCATTTGAGCTGTCACTTAAAAAGCAGAAAGAGAAAGAGGCTGGTGAAAGCTGTAGAAGGCAAAAGGCTTTTAATGCGCTGATGGATTTCTTGCCATCAGACAGTTTTCACTTCACCTCCATGGCTGTCACATTTCCTTAAATAATAAGGAGACTTTTCCACTAATGGACAATGGAGGCTTGTTTGCCTAATGAGAACTTGCAGAGGCAGCCTGCCATGTGTCTTTATCTTTTGAAGTGAGGTGAAACAATCTCGCCTTGCTAGAGATAAGTGGTTAGAAGCAGTTCTATTCAGATGTACCTGTCAGTAATTTATCTGCAGGTTATGCCTTCATATATACTGTTCTCTGTGCAGTAGAGCATTAAATTGCTTTCCAGTGGGAGCAGGTCGCATTCAGGGGTCGTCAGCACCATGCTACTGGATGGAACATGCTTGATTCATACAGGCTGTTTCTATCAAGATCTTGGCAGCTGAAATCTACATCTAATTAGAGATTTTACATTAGATTTTTTTTTTTCTGGAAAAGTTGGTTATTATTGAATATAATGTAGATAAATATTTTTGAAGAGTTCATGTGTATCTTCTCTAAGATTAAATTGATGACTCTTGTTTCAAGATTCATAATGAGTCTTAATTGCTGTTAGAAAAGTTTGTTGTCGTAATTATTGTATATTAAAGATAGAAAGCATTTCTTGTTTTGGAACTAGATCCGCTTTTGGGGATCAGGGGAGAACAATGTTGGCCAACAGAGTTAATTCTCAGGCTTTTTTTCTGTGGAGGTTTATTTAAGCCTAAAATCTGAATTCATGATCTTAAAAGTAAATCATCTGCCATTTTAAAATAAGGGTTTTTTTTTTCTAAAAGTCTAATACCATGTTTGCAAAGGATAAAGGGCACATTAGCTCAAACTATATTTTGTTGCAACTTAATTTCTTTCTCCTGTGTTGGTATTAGATGTTTTGGTACATTTTTCTTCCATTTCCCAACTTGTGATATTAAATTAATGCTATAAAAGTCATGGAAACTATAACAGGATGGAAATATTTTTTGTATATTAAGTTTTTTTATTCACAATCTTTTACTGCGAAATATGTCAAGAAATCAAGTCATTATTTTCAGTTGAGAAGTGAATGTTCTATAGTGGGATGAAGCATAAACCAAATGCAATTAGTTTATTTTCATTTTACAAGAACAGATTTCTCCTTCTTCACTGCTCCAACTGCTAAATGATATTTTTATAATATTAGTAGGCCTTGTGAAAGACAGCTTGGTGTATCAATCATGTAGAATTCACAGTATTTAAATGAAAAATCCTCCACACCTTTTAATCTGTAAATTAAAACAATGGACATCCAAATGAGGTCTCTTTACAGATTTAGGCTGATACTATCCTCCACACTGACTATAAAGAAAAGAACTAGTAGTCAGGATCTCAGATGAAACATTTTCTTCTATTCTTATTTCCACATACTGAGGTAACTTATGGGCATGCAACAATGTGATTATCTTTCCATCTTCCTAGAAAAGTCATATAGCCACACTACTAAGATTTGTCGTATAAATGTTCCCTACAAGTTTTGTGGGTTTTTTTCTTTATTTTTAGAATCTTCTGAAATTCACTTGCCAATGTAAAAGTATAACTGAAAATTCTAATCACATTTTAGCAGAACCTGTGGCTTTCTAAGAATCCAGTGGAATCCTTACTCACAGTGTTAAATACTAGATCTTCTTCATAAGCATTCATCACTGCTCAGTAAAACTTCATATAGATCTTGGTCACCTGGAAATCTACAAGAATACAATGAAAGAGGCTTCCTGGAAATCAGAGTATTATGCTTCATTTAAGGTAGCAAATTCATCCCCCTTCAAATCTCATTCCTTTCCCATTTCCCCTCCTTTTTTCTTGATGTTCCTGCATCAGTTTTGTTTCAAACGAAGAGATAAAAGAAGTCATTACTGACTTAATTCAGCAGTCTTTTAGAAACATAGTAGGCTCTCATCCCATTCACCTTATTGGATGTGTTAACTGAAGCTGTTACACTGCAATGAGTTTTTATTCCATTTTTGCTTTCCTGGAACTGTGACCACAGTTTGCAGTTTTAAGAAAAATCTGATTCATGGAATCCTCTATTAATTGTATATAGGCCACATTCTTTATGAGATATGAGATTTGCTGCTTAGCACCCCACAAGACTGACCCTATAAATGTAAAGTTATTGTTCCAGTAATGCACACCATTATAAATATGACACTATTATATTGGCTAATTGGTTTGTACGGCATTATTCCAGCATAAAATAACACCCATAAAGCTTCTGTGAACTGTGACTTTTGTTAAATCCTTTTAGTCACAAATAAGATTGCTGATCGTAAAATGCCTTTTCTGTAATGAGTATCACTGCTATGTCCTATAAGATTTAATTACAAATTGACTAGTTCAGTTTTATACAAGGCCTTGGAGACCAGGGCTTTGGCATGGCAATAAAGACAGCTTAAAAAATTTCTCCCTTCTCTTTGATCTGAAAGTCAGGATTTTAGAGACAAAAATACATTGTGCAACCTATATGTTTGTTCAGAATTCTCTGGAGACTTCTGCATGTACCTAGTATTTGTATATTGCATTTTCAGGTGTGGATAACTCATGACACCAATGAGTGAAAGCTAGATTTCCTCAGCCTCTGTTGAACAATTTATTTTATATACCCACCTAAAAAAGAGTTACTGAATTCAGCAGATGAGGCCACATTGATCTCTTTTTTTGTTCACTTCCTGAATTTGTGAGAAAATTGGAGAGTCTTGGCTCAGAGTGAAAATTGTAGAAAATATCTGTGCCTGCACTCATAAATTATTAACTGCTATAGATATTCTTAATGCAAATGGCACAGTTCAATGCACGTTGCTACCTGACAGCACAGAAGTTATTGTTTCTGATTCTTAGACCCCAAAAAGAAGTATCTAAGTCTGCTGGGCTACAGTGAATGCCAGAATTGTGTTCAATATTACGTATTTACATATGTACCTTTGTACATAGTTATTATTTATTTTTATAAAATAATAATAATTATGTATTATTATTATCCAGTAATACCTCTTGCATTACTTATAACTATGCAGTTGTTTTTAAAATCATACAAAAGTTTTTCGGAGTCAGAAAGGTAGGGCTGGCTTTTGAGGCTCAGGAATAATTGAAAATTCTCTCTACAGTGAGTAGTTGTGCATCAACCTCTTTGGAAAGATTCAGAAGCCATCGGGACAAGATCCTTGGCACCTGGCTCCATATAGCCTTGCTTAAGGAGTTGGATTGGACAGGATCATAGAACCAGATCATTGAACTTGAAAGGGACCCATAAGGATCACTGAGTCCAACTCCCTGTTCCTTGCAGGACTACCTCAAACTAGATCATATGACGAAGAGCACTGGCCAAACACTTGAGCTCTGACAGGCTTTATGCCATAACTAGTTTCTTGAGAAACACGTTGCAGTGACCAGCCACCCTCTCAGTGAAGAACCTTTTCCTGATGCCCAGCCTGAACTTCCCTTGATACAGCTTCATTCCATTTCCTTGTGTCCTGTTGCTGGTCACCAGAGAGAGGAGATCAGCCCCCCCCCTCCACTACTCCCTTTGAGGAAATTATAGACTGGGATGAGGTCACTCCTCAGCCTTTCTGGTTGGTTTTCTTTGTAGTTAGAAAGTTTATTTTCTTTTCTATTTGTATTACAAATCCTTTGTAAAGATGAGAAAGAGCAGAATCTTGGAAGTGTTCTTTATCACCCATCATCCTCCATTCCAAAGGCAAAAAAATGAGACAGACTTTTCAAAAATCTAGCATATGTACTGATAGCAGAAATATCTTTGAGGATGATAGCTAAAAATAGTAGGCAAAACTAAAAAGAAGCAGTGTAGTATACTTATCCACCTCTCAATGGAAGTAATTAAATAGGAAGAAACCTATTATAATGAAGTTTGTAATTGTTCATTTCCATTACATTTTATAACACAATAAATTCCCTAGAAGTTCTTTTATGATTGTGGTCCCAGCTAACTCAAGGTCTTGTAAAAACCTTCCCTAAGTGCTTATTATATAAAATTAATTATTGATGGTGAATGAAAATGACCAAAAATAATGTTTAAAATTTCAATTAAAAATTATAAGGATATAATTTTTAAAAAAAACTGCTCATGGGGGATACAAATACAAGTGATGTATGAGCTAAGTGTACTAGGAGTTTCCTAGGACTTCTTTTTTTTCAAATAGCTCCCCATTTTCTTTTCTCATAGTTAACAATTCAAAATATATGTTATAATTTACAGAAGTTGCTGATAGTGAACAATCAATACCCTATTTAAAAATACTGGAAGTGTTCCTTTGGCCTTTCCCTTTTTTTGTGGCATTCTTTTAAAATTTCTATGAGAGCAGATCAGTTAGAAGAATTTATATGTTTATATATGATTTTTTAATATTTTGTAGCTTTGATATCTCACATAGAACTCTTGGTGGAGTGAAAACTAGTGTTTTGTCAAAGGTAATTGTTAGTATCTTGTGACTTTTTAAGCTATTTTGACATTACAAGCTACACATATGCCAATGACATTTTTATGTCATTTTTGATGCAGAAGCAAGATTAAAAATGTCCTTTTCAGTGTAGTTTTGCCATATTAAGAGACAAGCTCATGTTCTCTGTCTATTTGAGCCTCAGTGTGCAGCAGTTGTGCTCTACCCAGGGATTTATAGTTTTTGCTTAACGTTGTTTGCTTGTCAGTGCAGGATTTTAACTATCTGCTTTGTTTCTGTTTTGCAAAGTCTTTTCTTATTATTCTCCTGCTACCACTTGGAAATTTTTCCCTTGTCCAGTTCCCACAGACTTTAAGAATTTGATTGCTTTACTCTTGCTATATCACGTAAAACTTGGAATTATTACCAATTCTTTTTTTTCATTTCTCCATACATGCTCTGTTTTCTCGCTTGTTACAGCTTTATAAAATGTGGGGCTAGGTTAAGTGGAACAAAATGCCTATGTTCACTCGTGCTGGGTATGCTTCTTACATGTATATTGAAAATTTGTTGTCTGGGGCTTTGTTACATGAGTCTTTTTTGCTCCGCTCTTGTACTGATATGACTTAGCTGTATGCATGTGCTGGACTAGGTCTTTGATTTATAACTAGCATACTGTGAATAGTTCTTAAAAAAAAATGTCGTAGACATAGCTCGGTGTGTTCAGGATATGGAAATGTATTCTTTTAATTCTCAATGCCCTTCTTTGACAATTTCTGCATGTTTTTTTTTACTTTACTCATTCTAATACTATTTGTCATAGTAACATTCTCCCGACAAAAGCAAACTATTATCAAGTAGGGCTGGTTACATATATTGTTATTCCATTGCTTGATTTTGCAAACTGAAACAATAAAAAGAACAGGACAGTTTCTTCTCAACACTATTAATCACATGGCTTCCTATGAGTGTATGTGACACAATTCCCCACTGCAATAACTGACAATGGACAGCCATTTCAATTTCTGGGTTCTTTCTATCAGGTACCATTTTTTTCCAATGTCTGTAATACCTCCTCTTTTCGCTGGAATACCTCATGACTCTTTACATTACACTAACCAGAACATACATGTATATGTGTGTAAGTATATGGACATATATATGTATAAATATATGGCCTTCCGCTGAACCAGTAAAGAGTTCAGATTAAAAATAAGTATGTGCTGATTGCCTAGCTAGCAATTATTACCCAGAAATGAGTAAGTGCTAAGTGTGGGAAAATTAAAACTCTTCTTGCCTTTCTCAGTGATTATATTAAACATGTAGACACTAATTCCTTTGATGAGTCACAACAGTAAATGAAACTAAAAATACATTAAGGTATTTCTTCCTTTTTCTTAACTTTTACCTCTCATCCCCCTTTTCCCTCTCTCGCCAAACCCTTTCTTTTCATGTTTTTCTAGTAGGATTGCTGTGAGAGGTCTATTCACTAAAACATGCTGCTGCTGTTTTATCTTGTAATAGGACTCATTCTCTTATGTGCTACTGTAGGAAATTCTGGTTTATTGACTTTTCCCACATAGATCAGATCTTTGGGAACCAGGTGCCTAAATTATTTTGGATGAAAGCTTTATTTCTTTTAATTTATGTCTTAGAATGTTCACAGGAAAAAGACTCACACAAAATGGGTTTCATTGTACCTGAAGCCTACTTTTCTTTCAGGAAATCGGAACATAAAAAAGAGCAAGATACAATAGGCTAGAACCAGTTAGTGTTCTTCTATTTAGGGAAGATATACCAATCTAATTGGCATGTATAAATATAGTCACACATGCTGCATTTTATGCTTTTCCAAGGTTTAAAAAAAAAACCGAAAAAAGCATTATCCTCATTAAAGTCTGTGTGTACAATTATTGAAACATAAATTAATTGAAATAAAAAGGGAACTTTTTAAAAAATATATATTCTTATTCTGCTCTTCAACCAAACTGGATAACAATAATATAAACACTATGAGACCTTACCATGAAAGTCAGAATGTAAGAGAGAGAACTTTAAGACTCATCCTAAAAGATTAGTAATTCAGAAGTAGATAAAGACGGAAGTACATATCAAGGACTATACTGGAACTTTGTGGTTTAAAATCCTGTAAAAATGGCATTTTAATAAAAGCTGTTGCTATGGTTTTCCTCTGCAATAGTCATTTGCATGTTCTTGATGAACATACAAAGAGTCATTTCCATGAGTAGTGTGATTTAAATCAAGAAATTAGTATTCTACACTAAGGTAATGCTTTTAGGATACATTAATTTTAAGCATAAAATGGGGTTCCCTGTAATAAGTAGTTCATAAACTTATTGCTTAGCCTTTTAAGGCAGATTAGTCCCATGCTTGAAATACACATCAGGGAACAATTCATCACTAATGGAATAAATGCCATGCAATGTTTTAGGTCTTTTCTTTCTCTCTTTTCTTACAGAACACGAGTCAATACTGGTTTATCTTTCTCAGTTACACATGAAAAGGCATTTCAGGCATGTAGGAATACTTTGAACGGAATCACAGGAAACCGTGAAACTGGAGGTTGTCACACTGCAAGTTACAGGGAGAAAAAATAATCTGCCACTTCTACAAAGTTTAATTTCTCTCAGGTCATCTGAGTTGTTTTGTGGCGTCTGAGTTTCAGTCATCTTAATGTGTACATCAGGATATGGAGTTTGTTCATGGTAATGTACATATCTGTTTAGATTGGAAATAATAGGAAATTAAGTTTTTGTACTCAGAGTTGTAGCAAAGGGAAGGATTTTATTTATCTTTTACTTGGGCCTTATCTTTCATTCTCTTCTCTGTTAATGGCTCTCTACAATAGTCTGTAATATGGTGACTATTTAGGATTGTAAGCCAATTATCAGGAGCTATAACAAGATAAGTTCTTTAAACCTGTCCTTGGATAGAGAAATGCACATTTCATTGTTTTCATCTGATTGATTTTACTCATACACAGGCCCAAATAAAAATTACAGCAGCCCAATGTTCTCTTTAGTTAACTTCAAGAATGGATCAGACTGAAACGCTCATAAAAGCAATGATGACAGTGAAGATATAAGACTCATCTACCTCAGCATCTTGTGTTTGACAGTGGCCAACTGTGGATGCAAGAATAACTTAATAATTCACTCAGGTTAACCTCACAGCTTCTGAAATCCTGTAACTTAGGACCTTCTGAACTGGAGTTTGTCACACAGCCTTGTGTTTGATGTCACTTAACTACTGCCACAGCAGTAATTTCAGCACAGCATGTTACCAGTAAATTTCACAATCCGTTTGCACACTGTATGAAAAAAATCCTGCTTTTCAGTTGTTCTAGGGTTTTCTATTGTGTGGAATAGTGAATAACGCTTCCTTTTTTTCACCTTCTCTGCATATATCCTGTATAACTCTATATTGCAATTACCTATTTTCCTCTAAGCATTATTTTTTCCAGGTGAAGAATCACAGTTAATTTAATTTCTCCTCATACCCAAGTTTTTTTATACTTCATTTTTCTTGTACATTTTCATATGAGTTGGATAGACCTGAAAGATGTTCAGCATTTGAGATACAAATGAATCACAGAAGTATGAAAGACCACAGTAAAGATTTATGAATTTGTTTTATACTTATTTCCTCTTTCCTAAAACCCCACAATTGTGACTGCTGCTAAGAACTGTTGTTTTAACAAAATTGACCAAAATTACTCTAGTGCTTTTCTTTTAATGTGTTAGTTTAGAACCCACATTGTTATTTATGCACATGTATGTACCTGTCTGACTTTTTTGCTTTACTCTGATTATATTTCTGTTATTTATACTCCTAATTTCTCCTGTCATTTTGTGGTTCAGTTCCTTAGTATCATAAAACACTTTTGGAACTCTTTGACATCAACTTTCATTTTTACTGTTTTGATTAATTTTGATATAATCATAAATTCCTTAGTTGTTTAACACTTTTCACAGGTCGTTCACCAATAAATGTATTTAAAACCACAGGTTCCCTCACAGCTAAATAAGGGATTTCTCAGATAGCCTTCCATTGTTAAAGCAGACATTTTTGCCTGTTCTTGGCAAAACCAAATCAGTTTCCTGATTTAGTTTTTAAATTACCAAAATGAAGGGTTTTACTTTCCACCTAACTGATACTAGAAGTTTGCAGTCAGAAAACATATTCACATAGGTAACCAATATTGAAATGAATTTCTTCATTTCAATTCTTATTTCAGTTTCTTCAATTCTTATTTAATTTTTTTCCTAATTTAATATTTTAATATTAAATTAATATTAAATATTTTTATTAAAAATTAATAAAAATATTAATTAATGTTAATATTTTTTCCTAATTTATTAAATCAGTTTTGTAACAGTTTTGTACTTGGAAGTAACCTCAATTTTTTGTATTATGTTTATACGTTGACTTAGGGATTCATTCTTATAGGTCACTAGTATAAATTGCATATATATATTTATATACATAGAGTTCACAGGGGTGATGAAAAAAAGTGATATATTAAAAAGTTCATATAATTCTGTAAAAACCCTAAAAGGAAACTTGTAAAAAATAGTTTTAAAACATATATTAACTTGAGAGCTCAAGCCCTGAATGAAAGCTGAACAAATATTGAAAGTAATTAGTATGCAAATTCTATACTATGCCTATTTCTAAACCAGTGAAATATATAGTTTTGCCCTAGCTATCATCGTCACTGATAACACTATCTTCTCCAGGGAGTTGTCTGCAGCACAGGCACTGCAGATATCTGATTACTGATATTAGCAACTGTGTTTCTGACATGGAACATACTGCTTGACAATGAAAAATGCCACAAGGAATAATCCAAACAATACAGGGAGGAAGCATTACATTAATGTGGGGATGATGTCAACCACTAATACGTTCTAATATGTATTAATTTTTTTGGTAATTAACATTTTTTATAACACACTAATAAATCATTTGTTTCAATATATAAACAAAGACAAATAAATTCTTTTCCTATTTCATCCAGAATGACAATTCTCTGTTGATATAGGGTAATAAGCAAATATACTGAAGAGAGGAGTTGCATTGCTAATGAGTCAGATGACACTTGCTATAATTCTGTGTTATTTTAATACATAGAATAGCTGGGTTAACATGACTAACTGTCTCTCTCTGGTCAGTAAAAGTCAGTAATGGGTTGTCTTTCTGCTGTCATTATGGATAGTAGCACAGATTTCTTCCCAGACGTCTGCAAGTGTGGTCTTCTAAATGTGACCATGCTTGGCCACAATGTATGCTCAAAGTAAGATACTTCAGCAGCGAGCACAAGAATTCCTACTGACCATGGACTGAGTGATTAAATGAACAAACTCTTCTTAGTTTATACTAGCCACCTTTCCTGGAGAGCTGTTCATACCTACTTACGGTTTCTTGTGTCCTTCCCTATTTCCTAATTCTCAGTACTCATGCCAATCAAATTTCACATTCATCTCTAAATTATTGTAATATTGATATGGCTTCAACACACAACAATACTGACTACAGGATCAATCAGTAGATGGCCTGGGGCTTCCCTTCTCATAATTTTCTGTAATTTTCTAATTTTCTAATTTCTAATTTTCTAAAAAGAGTAATTTTCTGATAGCTTAAAATACAAACATACTAAAAAGTTTAGTTTTGATATTTCATTAATTCAAGCCTTCATGCAAAAATACTTTGCATTAATGACAAATGAACAATGAGTTCAACACTGTCAACAACTAACATTCCCTTCCCTGTAACACCAGTTTTCAGGTTTCTGATCATTTTTTACAATTAATGAAGTATTACTAGCTACATAAATAAAAATATACTAAGATTTATGTAATTTTATTTTAAATTAATCCTTCATTTTCTTCTAAACTAATTCCCTAAATTACTGCTTTCCTGGAAGCTTGCTTCTAGAGGTTAGCTTCTTACTATAAAGTAAATTGCAGTAAGTCTGGCATGACTTGAAGAAGTCCATATTGTAAAATACATGTCTGATTCTTCTGCATAGAACAGGTCATGGAAGTACTCATTAAGTATCAATCTCATCTTTATTAATTTTAAAAACAAATTAATAACCCAATTAAAAATTTTTGTGTTGCATGCCCTCATCCACCTAAGTTACATGTTAGGTTGCTAAAGAATTTAGAAAACAAATGTTGTAGGTGATTGGTGCCAATTCCAGAAATGAATTTGATGGGTCCTCAGTTTAGCACAAGACTTGCTGAAACCTTCCAAAGCTAAAATGAGAAAGAAAGTAAAAGGGGCATTTTGGGCTAATGTTACTAAAAGTAATGGGTATATAAGTAGATATTCAGTGGGTATTCAGCATCATACTACAATCTTCTCTCTGAAGTGAGAGTGGTTACTATAAGTAATGAAGATACAACCTCGCTCTCTCAATCTCTGTCATCCTAAAGGATTTTCTCAGTGTACTTATATTAGAATTCTCCTTTCTGCTTACAGCACTGGAAACCATCCTCCTCAATCAAACATTCACTCATGCAATGCACCCAGAGAGCAGACATCTTCGTCTAAAAAAGTGTCAAAACTCTGCCTCATTCACATCTTTGCTGACACTACCATGCACTTAATCTTTCTTTCTCCTTCCTTGCCTCACCACATACATACTGAGGAGCAATTCAAAGACGAATCACAGAGCAGAGGTCTCTGGGTGCAGATGAGCAATTGTCTACATCCATAGTCTGTATTCCATTTCCCTTCTATTGGAGAGAGGAAATGGAACAACTGAAGATATGCTTTTCTACCCTAGTCAGAGGCAGCTCATCTAGTGAGAAAGACACACAAAGCAGTATAGGTATCATCTGTCTGTATGGCCCACAATCAGGGTTATAAAAGCAAGTTCCATATTTAGACAGACCACTAGCTGACAGGGATAAAAATAAAAATCCCACCAGGCACTTCCTAAGCTTTTGTCTTTGGACAGTGAAGAAGTCTAGTGAGACAGGCAATGATAGTTTCTTGAGCAAAGACCTAATACTTATTTGTTTGAGAGGAACAGTGCTTCTTTAAAGAGCAGTCCTTTTCAGTCTTGGGCTGCACATACTATATTTTAATGACTCTTGGTGGATTTTTTTCAACTCAGAGATCATAACTGAATGTCAGTCAGTGGGAGACAAGGTGATGTATTTGTAGGTTCTTCCTTGAAAGTATCCACTTAAGCCACTTGATGCTGCATTTGGCATATCTAAGTAATTCTCCAGTACTGTTTTGGATACCTGTTCTGGAAAGAAGGGCAATAGAAGCAGAAAGGAAGTAATATTATCACAAATATTTAGACAAAATACTATTGAGTTATGCAAAAGGCTTTTGCTCTTGAATTATTGTGATCTACAAGATGACTGTAACCATCCGAAGATCCAGACTGTAATTTACAAATGAGAGACTAAACTTTTCCTTTTTTTTGTTCTAATATCTTGCTCTTACATTGAAACTTAAAGCATGCATGTAACATAGATGATAGTACTGCATAGTAAACCTGGTCCAAACATCAACACTATTAAATTTGAAATTAATTTTGACTCATGGTGATATTTATACTTTCATATTTTTGCTTGTGCAGTTGCACCCAGTTAAATAGGAAATTATATCCTGATATCACCTGGCAGGAAGTTTCCTTCACGTATGTTGTCCAAAGGGAAAAAGAAAATGATCTGCATGTTATGTTTACACAATTTGTGGCAAAGCTGACTACTATTGGAACGAACATAAATTAAAGAGGGGCTGTGTGTACATGTCATTTTAATTGGTTTCAGCCTCTTCTCCACTAATTGATATCATCCCATAGTTGTTTGGTAGTAGAAACAAATGGGATTCTATACGCAGCTACTATACATTGTTGAGGTATTTCCATCTGAAGTTGCATTTGGCAATGCTATTTGTGTTCCTCCTCTTTGTATTTATTTTCTGATTAATTACACATAAATTATTTCAAACAGTAGCAATGCTAGCCTTGTAGAAGTCCATAGAATTTTGGCCCAGTAGAAAAGGGTATTTTTGTTATATATTAAATACGGTCATGTCTCTCTATAATTATTAAGAGTAGTGTTCATCTGCTGTCTTCATTACAATTAGCAGAAGCAAAACGGCATAAAAAAAGAAAAAGAGGAAATATTTTGTAGACAATTATTAGAAAATACAGGTGGAAATGACATGCTAACCATTAAAATTTCCTACTCAAATGACCTTTAAATTCTACTTTAACAAAAGTTCAGGTCATATCAACCAGAATTTGAATAAAGAAAATCCAGTCATAATAATGAAATCGTCAGAGTAGAACAGTACTAAATCTGTATTGTATTATAATTTCTCAGTTTCTTCCCAGGCCTCCCAGCTACTTGCTGTACACATGTATATATATATATTAATATATAACACATATATATTATATATGTGTGTCTTTATATATACATATATATATAAAAGGCTATTTCATAGTTAAGGATTGTCACTATACTTACACATAACTTGGAAATTCTAAGTCTTTATGTAAAATATCATTTCCCTCAGCCTCTCCCTCTCACTTAAAGCTTTTTTTGTTTGTTTTGTTTAAACAATGCTATTGCTGTAAAAAACAGAGATGGTAAGGTTTATCTTCTTCTCTCAGGTTAAGTTCCTTGGCAGACAAGAAGACTCCAAGCAGCCAGAGTTTGTCTTCATTAGTTAAGTTAAGGATGTTGATCATGACCTGTACATAAATCTCTGGTGATACCACCAAGTACAATAAACATTCTTTGGACCTAGCTCACAGGAGACAAATAACTTTTTTTTTGGCAACACCGTTTCTTAAGTGAGTTGTTAGTTACAACCCATGGAGACCATACAGAAAGACACATCACCAATAGGACTTAATAGAATAGAGTAATCTTTATTGCAAATGCACTTTAAAAAAAAGAATATTTAATTCTGTGGCTATGCAGTAGATTGAAATATGAAATTATTATTTCACAGTATACTAACAAACAATCCAAGAGGATTATCAGTTAATGTTAAAATTTTCTTCTCTTTTCATGTAATTTAAAAATTGTCTCATTATCTGTTCCTGTGCCTCACCTTCACTTCATAGTCACCTGAGTACATTGCATTGTGCCAGCAAATCCATATGTTCACTTGGAAGACTTTCTTTTCAACCTATTAGCTAGTAGTAGGCATTTGGTTTGGCATTGTGGCACTATACTGTCAAAACTCATTCATAAATTCCTTTCAGATTTGACTGAAGGGCTAAATGCCTATCTCCTTTCAACTTTTATTATCAGACCTGCCAGTGATGTTACTGCCCTAATCTTGGCAAAATAAAATGAAATTCATTATCAGAAAACCCTAACATTTAAATCTTTTTTCCACACTCACAATGATACCTATTCTATCAGAACCTCCTACTTTGCATATTTCAAGTACAAATTTATTATCTGTGAGAAAAACTGATTTTTTTTTTCTTTTGTGTCATTACAGCTTTATCATGCCAGATCTTTTCTTGCCTTTTTGTACATATAGCATCAAAATTATCAATAACCTCATCTTCCTTTATCTCCTAAAACACTGAAACTCGACTCAGAGTAGCCTCTCAACATTCAAGGTACCAGTTTCTGTTCTCCATGTTCTTTTATAATTTTTTTATATATATAATACACACACACACACACGTTTATTTAACTCTGAATTAAAATTACATATATCCAGAACTTGCATCAAATACATAAAAATCAAGCAGGTTTCAAAGGAGTCACAACAATGGGTCAGGCCTCCTGCAGACTTATTTATCTACCTGTAACCAAGAACAAATTCTGGTTATGTTAATATCTATTCTGAATACTTTCAATTTATAACATCAGTTTACTGATGTATACATAACACAGATGTTCTCACCACTAAGAGATCAGGAGGATTAGCTGTTGATAAACTGTGCCAGTGGCAAGTTCTGACTCTAAAGTATACTTTATTCAGAAAGTCCTCTAGTCAGTTCATTGCAACTAATAAATAGGGAAGAATGTGGATGTTGCTCTTTTTACAGCTAGTCACCGAACCAACATGACGCTTGCTTTAATGAATAGCTCCAAATTCACTGCCTGACTAAAATTTTGTGTCAACGTCAAATCTTTATTCTTCCGAAATAATTTTCCCACGTAGGTAAATTTTGCTACCTCCTTCATGTAATAAATAAATTAATTGTAGAACTTTCCATCATTCTGGGATGCAGTACATTATTCTTCAATAAGTGCCTTTTAGAAGTTAGTTCCTTTCTTGTTGTTATTGGTTATACTACAAAAGCTTGATTTCTTCTTTCTGTCTACTTCTACTGCATCTTATACTACAGAGATATTAAGAAAATCTTTCTGCTATAGACCTTATTTTGTGCATTCCTGCCTTTGGGCTGCTTTTTTGCCATCTCATATAGATTGGTGAGATTTTGATCATTATGTGAAATATTGAATGCACAGTCTTACTGGATTAACAATTATTTTCTCTTGTGAGAACTATATAAAAAACAAACATGATACCCCATATTGGAAAACTGAGAAAATAGTATTTGCATTTTTTCTGACTGCTATTCTTCTTTCCCCTAATTTGCTCTATTAGTCTTCAGATTAATTTCTTCTGACAAAGCAAGAAATTAAATACTTTGTAGTTAACTTTGTTAATTTATTATTTAAATCAGAAAACAATATGTTTTGTGAATATAATCAGCAAGCAATAAATCCTTATATTTTCATATTTTGGCATGAATGTATTGAAAATAATTAAAATATGTGAACAGTTATTAAACAGTTATATTATTTAATCAGAATTCAGTTGCAATATGAAAATATATAGAACAGGGCATTTAGTTTCATGTGTGGTGTCAATGTGCACATTGTCTTGTATGATTGAGCAGTGGATCTTTAGAGAAGAGTAGTAGGCATCACTTGTATAAGCTGCTCATTGGAGTGATGTCTAATTTTCATTGCTATTGAACATAATATTTTAAAAGTAAATTCTGAAACATTTATTTGAGGTATGCACCATGTGATATCAAGAAATAATTGGAATCTCTTTTGAAATAGAAAACTCTTGACTTTTCATAAGAATAAATTTTATTTTATTTTTCCTGGTTTGGAGGTATTTATTGATAAATAAACTAGTTATTTTTCTATTCTAAAATTTTTGGAAGGGTGATGCCAACCCTTTGGGCAGAAATTAAAGTTTTTGTGCAAGATAATGAAAACTGGTTACAAGCGTTGAGAGTGGAATGAGATTGTGGCTGTATAAACCCAGAAGAACATAAATGTCAAGAAATATAAACCTTCAGTAGTATATATAGGACACAGATAATCAAGCATTCTCTTAGGATTTACTTTTCATTGGAAAACTGATGATAATACTGTCTCTACAGAAAAGCCCAATTCATTGAACTCCAACAGAGAAGTAAGCTATAGTTGCTAAACTATTCAGTAGTTCACACAATTCCTCTTTACTGCCATAACAAAACAGTCTCTGCCATGGAGGGACTATCTTTTTTTTTTCATTTACAAATTTTGAAAATTCCACCTCTATGTACCCACCAGATGCAAATAAAAGTCATCTGAAAAGACATAAAAACTAGTAATCATGACACTAAAGTAATGATGTATTTAAGTGTTACTTAAACACATAGAGGTGTAGGTTTAAAAATTGATCCTTGAAATAGTAATATTTCTTGTAATTTTCCACTGCATTAGGAAAAGCTTAATAAAGAGTAAATATACCATATCATTTGATACAGTGCATGATGATATAAAATATATTTGCACAGTATTTTTTTTCTTTCCTCTTTTCCTATATAATTCAGGAAATGCAACTGGGGGAAAAGCTTATCACAGGATGTTAGCTCAGACATAACAAAACCTAAATTAACTATTAGAGGATACATGTGCAAGACATATCTGAAGACATTTTTCTTTCCTGAGTATGAATTCAAATTGGGAAAGGATTCAACTCAAACTAAAAGTCACTTGTGGGTAGAATTGTATGCTGATATGGCCAAGTATTTTTTGCATAGTATGAAGACCATATTCTCTTTCATTGTGTGATGTCATGACTACTGAATAAAGGCTACAGGTTTATGAATAATTTTTTTTTCTATTACCTGAAAAGAGACATATGCAATATAAAGGTTATTATATATATACACACACATAGATACTCATTGAATTAAAGGGGAACTTAAACTTGCTTTTGTAATGAGCTTGTGAACAGGCTCTTAGGAAATTTGGAAATGTGATATTGTCATGGAGAACAACGTATCAAAATGGTTTATCTAAATCTTCTGATGCTAGGTTCTATGCATAAAAGAAACAGGAGAATTCTAATAACAACCTTCAAGAGAATTTTCACTCATGTCTCATGCTTGCTAGTCCTTCTTCTCATAGGGGACTTCCTGACACAGCTGGTGAGGGATTCAACAAGGGAAGGAGAATCTCTGGACATGTTGCTTGCCAGTACAGAAGGACTTGGGTGGGTGATGCACCCAATTTCCTGATAGCAATCAGGAAATTACATTTTTTTCATACCTTGGAGAAATAGGGAGTGGAGTTAGCAGACCTGCTGCCTTGGACTTCTGGAAGGCAGAATTTGGCCTGCTTAGGAGACTGGTCGAGGGTCTCTTGGGAAGCAGTCCTGAAGGGCAAACGAGTCCAAAATGGATGGACACTCTTTAAGAAGGAAAATTCAAAGGTTCAGGAGCAGGCTGTTCTTATGTGGTGAAAGAGAACACAGCAGAAAAGACCAGACTGGCTGAACAGTGAGCTTTAGTCAGAACTCAGAAAAAAGAAAAGAGAGCTTATTGCCTTTAGAAGAAGAGATAGGCAACTCAGGGGGACTGTAAAGTTGTTGTTAAGCTATGATGGGAGAAAATTAGAAAGGCCAACACCTAATTAGAAATGAATCTGGTTACCACTTTAAAAGACAGTAAAAAATGTGTCTATAAATATATTAGCAACAGAAGGAGTGCTAAAGAGAATCTCCATGTAGAGATGTGGATGTGGAGAGGAACATGGTGGCAAAAGATGAGGAAAGAACTGCAGTACTTAATGCATTCTTTGCCTGTCTTTAAAAGAACAGTTGTTCCACAGATTCCCAGCCCTCTGAGCTGGAAGACAGGGATGGGGATAAGAATGGAGCCTCTGTATTCCAAAGGGGAATGGCTAGTGGCCTGCTGCACCACTTAGCAACACACATCTATGGGGCTGAATGGGATCCACACAAGAGTATTGAGGGAACTGAGAGAAGTGGTCAACAAGTCACTGTCCATCATCTATCAGCAGTCTTGGTTCACCAGGGAGGTCCTATTGTACTGGAGGTTTAAAAATGTGACCCCCATCTAAAAGAATGTACAGAACAAGGATCCAGGGAACTACAGGCCTCTTAGTCTGACAGAACTAGCTTAAATCTTGTCCTTTTTCTATCCTCTGTATTATGTATCTCTATAAAGATGGCTTATAGCCACTACATACATAATAGTTTTGCTGCCAGCTATATATTTATATAATACATCTCAGCGCCCCATTGAGCTGAGACTTAAAACTTTCCAAAGTTTTTCCTGGAAGACCATTCCAATGTCTGACCATCCTCAGAGTGAAAGATCAGAATATCCCGAAGAGCAACTTGTGCCCACTGCCCCATGTGAGTCCATGTGAGTCCCTATTAATAGGAAGACTCCATTTTCTTTGCAGCTTTGTAGTCCGTTTTTGAGCATCAGAAGTTCACCTCTTTTTTCCCAAGTGGTTTGTTGTTTTGTTTTTTTCCCTTCAAAACTGGCTAATACTCTGACATCTTATGCATGGAAGAGCAAGGAGATGCTGAAAAAAGTCATGTGGAAGAAAGAAGAAAAAGGACTGTTCACTTGGGAGAATTGTAGAAATGGGCCAGGGTATGTAGGAATGAAACAAGGAAGGCCAAAACCCTCTTGATCCATAAATGATTCAGTTAGTTATTTAGTAATTGTACTAGATGGCTGCTGCTAGTGCTATTATCTACTTGCTCGTTCTTGTTTGTTGATGTTGTCATGAGAATATTCTTTCCAAAACATATAGTTCCATTCTGGACTGTGGTAAGAAAGTGGTAACAGGCAAATATAACATTTAAAATTAAACTAGACAAATATGTAGTAAAATTAGCATGGAGAAATTCTTAGTCCTCAGAGAAACCAATTCATTTCATGATGTCATATTCTAAGATTTTTCAAGTCTAGAAACAAAAAAGATTTGTTGAGTCACTTATACTATGACTTTTTCCGCTCTCTAAATTGTGACTCAGTAAATTTTCAACACCACCCAAGACAAAAGAGAAATTTGACCTTAGCTATTTAGCTTTGTCTATTTAAGGTTAGAAGAGCTTCCTGATTTAAAATGCAATTCTGATATAAAATTATGATCCACGATTAAGGAACCTGTCTTCCAGGTCCCTTTCATCTAGAGAATGGATAAAAAATAGCCAAAAAGTTCAGGCAAATAACTAGTGGAAAAGTATTTCTCAGCAAATTGCCCCTGAGATTGAGTTCCCTGGTTCTTCCATTTTTCCACTTTTTCAAAATGGGGGTTATGTTTATCCTTTTCCAGTCAGTGGGAATTTTACTGCACTGCTATGACTTCTCAGATATTATAGACAGTGGCTTAGCAGCTTCACCTGCCAGTTCCCTCAGAATCCATGGATGCATTCAGTTGTATGCAATTTTGTGAACCTTATTTGGGAGGGCTTTAGAATTTTTTTGATTATGTTTTTTGCCAGTCATTGCTGCATGTTCTCACGTTTGAAAAGGACTAGTGATAACTATGTGTAAATGTCCTTCCATTGGGATATACAGCTCCTACATTTCATTGAGACATCAATTTTATCGGTGGCTTTTGGTTGGCTTATGATCTGGACAGACAGGTGTAGATAAGTGTGTGTCTGTGTGTATATGTATGTATTCACAGATTTTAGATATATATTTTTATATAAAAAAAATATTATATAGTGTTATATATACAGGCAATATATTACATTTTATATACAGGTAATACATCTTATTTACAATATATACTTTAGGCATAGTAAATTATATATATATGCATGCATATATATATATAATTAGGAACACTAATTATAAGAACGTCTATTTCATTTCCGTTATATAATGTGATATAATATGACATAACATAATAAAACTATATGTATTTTAAACTCCTCTTACACAGGAGATAAATGTACTCCCTCAAAAGAGAATTTTTAAAACTGTACCATTAATGCTGTTGAAATAGATCTTCTTATCTTCATTTTTTCATATTATTTTTAACTTTAAATAACACACATTTACCTAGGTTAGTATACATGTATGAAGAGTGAAGTGGTGAAAAAAAATTGCAACAAAGGAATACACCATCACCACAGAACTGAAGATCAACCTGGGACAAAGATAATTTTTTCCTCTTTGGCTATGTTTTCTTTATATGTCTCTCAGTTGAGACCATATAAAAGTCAGCAGCATGTTTTTATTGTAATGCAAGCAAAGTTGTTTTTTGTTTTTTGTTTTTTTTTTTATATGGCCTATCAGAATTCATTCACATTTTAGTCCTAATTCTGGTAGATATTTTGCTCTGATCCACCGTTTAAAAAGTATATTTTTAAGGTATTTTTTCAGCTTCAACTTCATAGGGTATATAGCTTTGTAGTTATGAGATTTAGAAGTGGTGCTATTCCCTTGCCTCCTTTGAAATCAAAAAACAGGTCCTAGTTCTTCAGCCATCAAAATTGAAAACCTGTTGGCAGAGGTTCAGTCTGATTTGATGAGCAGCCTGTTCAATTATTTAACGACCCATTAAAGCCCAGTCCCAGAACTTCCTTCATTACACCATTTCTTTTTTTTTTTTCTTTTCTCCCATGTCCTATGAGACGGTGCCTTCCTTCAGTGCTGCAGCTGTTCATGCTTCAGCCCAGACTCTAGGGGAGTGGGGATTGCAGTCCTTGCTAGATCATTACATACCCTAACAAAGGTCACAGCTCTACTCTGTAGATATTATCTACAAGCAATGGCTAGAAAAATATTAGAATTAGCAATTAGAACATAATAGAGATGAAGATTATTGACAGAAAACATGCTAGCCTCATCAAACAGATATGAATTTCCAGTATGTATTTCTATTTTGCAAAGCATTCCTCTAATTTCTGCCTGAGAAGTAACGACTGCGTAATGCAAATGTGAAAGACTTGTCCTTCAGAAAACAATAGGAGCATTTCAGATTTCATTTAACTTGGTTTTAAAATTTCAAAAGAATGCTTTTTGTGAAAAAGGTCATTCCTTCTAAAACAAAAATTAGGTATGAAATTCATTAATTTTTAATTATGTTTTTGTTTTCCAACAGTCAACTGTAATGCAAATTAATTTAAGTACGTTCAGCAAAACTTAGCCCAGCTGTAAGTGCAGTTACCATTGTTTTTGTTAAATGGAATTGAGATTAATAGTCTCAAAGATGTGTAGAATATGATCTGTATCACAGGGACTGTTTTTCCAGTTGTTATAAGAAATGACAGGATCTGGCTACTGTATAAAATGTTTAGCAAGCTCCCAAGACGCCTATAGTCAAAGCAATTCAATCTGCATTCTTGTTGTGCTGTGAGCGGTCATTTCCCCAGTGCTATCAACAAAGTATCAGCATTGACAGCTTTACAAACCATGAACTCCAATGAAAAAGTGCAGTTATTTATCTAGCTTCATCACTGTACTGTGTAGAAAAGAGGCATAAGTCAGGCATTTCCAAATTCTTCACATTTATATAAAAGCACTTGTGAAAAATCTTGTTTTATTTTTGGGTTGGTTTTTTTTTCCACATCTTTCCATCCAAATATTTGTTGTACTGCTCATTATCAAACATGTGTTGTGCTGTAGCTGCTTGATATAAAACATCCAGTAATCTGGTTTAAGATATTCCCATCTTTCCTGCCATTCCCTGACACTACTGCTTTTTGTTCCTTCCTTTTTAACCATCCACATTTTGTTGGCAACTACTAGTGGTGAAATCACTTGCTGAGAGGGCTCAGCAAACTGATTCAAATTTTAAAATTAGTAGTCCCATCTCCTGTCTCCATTGCAAGAATGGTAGAGAGTATTTCCAGCTGGTGTTGCCATCAGACTCTTCATATCATGAAATCAACATTTGAAAGTAAAAATTCCAGGTTTTTGCCATTTAAAAATCACATTTATATATTCAAGAATAGTAGTAAGGAAAACATGAGAAGGTGGGTTTTATTGTTTTTAGCAAAGAAGCTCATGAAACTGAAATAAACTCTCACCTCATTATAGAAAAACAAGTTTTAATACTTTCAATGTCGTAAATAAGCCAGTACAGAAAAAAAGTCATCTGAAAAAATGCAGAAACAAGGTTTCAGTGATATGCTAAAGCTGCTCTCTTCTACATACATCTTTTGTTGAAATGGTACTGTAGTTTATATAAATTGCTCAATTTGCAGCTAATTATTTGATTGCATACTGAGTATGAATAATGAGAGCTATTATAAGCACACAATATTTTTATTTTTCCTGCTAGGAACAGCAGCAGCCAACAATAGAAATCAGGTATTTGTAAAAAACATATAGGAAAGATGAAACTATATTTTTTAATATGACAGTTTTTCTACATTGAACAACAAATACATGTTTGTTTTTTCTTACTACTTCCATAAACTTTTGTACAGAAAGAAAGTTCAAAACAAACATCACTAGATTAAATCAAATGGAAATTAGGCAAAGGTATATGAATATTCTAATTTTTATGAGACTTCTCTGATTTAACCCATGACAAACAAGTTCTAAGAAATTTATGGGTATAGCAGTAACTATATTACAAAGTAGCTCACATTTTTCCTAAGATGAGATATCAATTGAAAGCTCTAATAACATTATAAGTACAAGAAGAATTTACACACGTGCCCCATGAGGCACTGGTAACGGAAGCCTTTTTACAGTGCTGTATTTTTTTTTTTATTATATTTTATTTTGTGGTGGTTGCCCTAATATACAATTTTAATATCTCATGATACTTAGATATTAAAATGATACCTTTGTGATTCACCATAAATGGAGGGTTAATGTTTACTGCAGTTAATGTTTGCTGCTATTGTATCGCTGAATCAGTTTTGACATCAGACATATTTCCATTCCACTTACCTCTTTTGTTGTTGTTGTTCTTGTTTGTTTGTTTGTTTGTTTGTGGGGTTTTGTTTGTTTTTTGTTTTATTTTGATTGTTTTGGGGGGAGGAGGTTTGTTTATTTGGTTTTTTCGGGGGTTGTTTTTGTGTGATTTTTTTGGATATTCCCATTGATTAGTTGAAGAAGGCAGTCTCAAAGCTGTTTTAAACACAAAACGGTGTGATTAAATGTAGATTACTTTCATGGAGCCCACTGAATTTTAAAGTTGTAGGCACAAGGTTAGTTTTATGTAATATCTTTGGCAGAATGTTATAGCATTTCATGTTGATTTTTTGTAATATAAAATTAAATTGTTTGAGGTTTTTCTTTTTTCTTTAAGGAACTTTTTACTCCTTTCTTGTTTTATACCTAGAAATTACTGCAAAGCTAACTTTCAGTTTTGGAAAAAAACTGTTATCCTTAAAATGTTAAATGCTGATATTTATTTCAATATGTTATAAAGAATTCCATGCCCTGAAACAGAGGAAAAAAAATCCCCACTGGAAAGTTTACTTTTTTTCCTTCTTGATACTTTTCATACTAAATAAAAAGTCATGCTAGATATATTCACTCCCAGCAAACATTTTTCCTGAGTCATATATAGGCTACCATTTTTTTGCCTCGTGTCCTTCAACATGACTTAATAAGGATGACATTGGTTGATTAGTATAAAACAGTTTTGCTCAGAATTTTAAAAATGGAGAATTAAGCCATCTGATACTTTCTTGATTATTTTCACAAAACTGCAAAACAATAATTTTGGAACAAGAGCCTGAGTGCAGTAGATAGGAGAGGATATGCAAATAAAAAGTTTGAAATTTGTCTCATGTATAAACACGTCACTGTCTATTTCATGTTTGTCTACAACCCATCTTTGTCATCCTGTGCTTCACTTTTGGGTTTTCTTTCATATCATCTTGATCTCACTTCTGGGTTTTCTATTTCACTAGTCTAGTGTGACTTCAACCATAGTCCAGATTGCTATTGCTATTCCTCATCAATACTTTCCTCCTGTTATACTAAGCTAAGGAGTTACTGACTCAGGGAATTCTACTGTGCTAGACCTCAGGATAACAAAGATACAGTTCAAATTATTGTAAAGAGTAGGACACAACAGTGTTTTGGTGTTACAAAAAGCAGAATAAATGCCTTTCAAACGAGGGACTAAATCTGTCTTTAGTTCAATATATTAAATTGAATATAAGAGAAAAAGGAACTAAGTAAGAATAATCAAAAAACTGTGCTCAGGCACTCAGCCTTGGAAACTGTGCAGAAATTGGAAGGGTGCACTTTCAATAGCACCCTTGGCAAAATCATTCACTTCCTGAAACAGAACAAAGTCATAATCTTTTTTCCAATGAATTTATCATGATCAAACCATATCATGAATCACTTACTGAAATTACAAAGTAATAAGCAATATGACTCAGGCTTCTGCTTAATACCTGTTCCCTTGAGGGAGTTGCTAGAGTGATGAATTTCTCTCATTTGTTTTGATTTTTTTTTCCCCAGCAAGTTTTAAAGATACAGTTTTTCCAGTGAAGTCAGATAATGATATTGCATTGACAATACTGGCCTTGAAAAGCAGTTGAAAGCTTGCCTTTCATGCTGTTTGATAATTTCATTTTTGTACTACTATTTGCATATAATAAAAAAAAAATCCACTTGGAATGTGTATACAATCTACATTAATTTTAATAAAAAATTGAAGATGTCCTTTATCTGTAAAACTCAGTAACTGTTTTTTCTCATACTCTTTATAGCAAAAGTGTGGCTTAGTGGATAACTTTAAGAGAAGTCAGTGATGACATTTCATATTAAGTAACTAAAGAACATTTTCTGAAGACAAGGAGCAAGGCAGTGAAAAAATATTTAAAAGTGAATGTGGGTTTACATGGATATGTGTTGCTTACTTTGCTGGTCCACTAATATGAATTGTGCTCAGACTGCACAGTTACTTAATTTCTGTAGTGACAGAGAATAGTTGACTACTGTTAGATTTGAGGTCATATGAACATAAAGTGATTGTCTGGTTACTCTTGATGCATAAACTCAAAATCTGGTGAACACACCACATATGCAGTGCTACCATTCATTAAAAAGAGTGTGAAAGATACTTTTGAGACATGTAAGATGATTTGCATTTACAATAAAGGCCATTTTAAATAATTGCGTGCCATATTTTAAATGAGGTCATGTCATTAGCAATCAAACATGGATACTAAATTTTTTAGTTTATTTCTTTAACAAAATAATTATTATTATAATCTAATTCTCCTATATCTTCCTCCAAAAGGGGACAGAGATTGTTTAAAAGAGAAAATATGACACTATGTAAATCAAACTTCATCTATATTTTTTCAGCTTTGTATTTCATAAAGGAAGCTGAAAGCTTGTAAGCCTTACATTAATATGCTATGTACTTTTTATCCTACCTAGCATTATATTTTGAGGAGAGAAAAAAAACCCAAAAGAGTAGCATAAAATATACTACTGAATTAAATAATCTGAATATGAATTAGGAAAAAAAACCTTTTAAGAACTGTGGAAGGGAACTTTATGGCTTCAAAAATGCACAGTTTACTGAAAATATTTATTGTAGAAGTTTCTTGTTTTTCACCATTGCTCTATTTCTGTATTATATTTGTATTCAAATGTGTTTCTTTCAGTAAGCTAGGACAGTGTTGACAGAGTCATCTGTCAGCTTTATTTGTTAGCTTGGCCATTGGTGTCATCCAAGACTAGTGGTGTTCCATCTGGGCACGTGATGATCTTTATATTACCTTCTCTGTGAGAAGCTGAAATAAAATACTGAAACCCAAACCTATGTATTGAAAACTTCAGTGTTTAAATGAAAATCATAGTAAAATATTTGTTTGTGAAGTTGAGTAAGAAGTTCTAATTTTAACCTTTGTAGATTCTTTCTGTATTCCTGTCTCTTGAAACGTTATTTTCTATAATACATAGCTATAGAAGAGTTTTAGAGGTGTGCATGCTGATGGTATTGCAAAAGTAATATAGGACATCTTGAGACTGCTTTTGTCCAGATAAAATGTAAGTGCTGACTGACAGTTAATGGTGCACATCCAGGTTCTCACTGACAATTTTTACCTACCAAGAAAGAAAGGAGTAGGCAGAGCTGACAGACTAATTGTATCTCATACAGGTATGCTTGTTGCCTCAGATGCTTTCTTAAAAGTAATAGAATCATGGGATCATTTTGAGTGGAAAAGACCTTTAAGATCTTCAAGTCCAACCATTAACCTAGAACTGCCAAGTCCACCATTAAACCATGTCCCTACACACCACACCTACACATCTTTTAAATACCTCCAGAGATATTGACTCAACCATTTCCCTGGACAGCTTGTTCCAGTGTCTGACAAATCCTTCACTAAAGACATTTTTCCTAACATCCACTCTAAATCTCCACTGATGCAACTTGAGACCATTTCCTCTTGTTCTGCTATTAGTTACTAGGGAGAAAAGACCAACACCTACCTCATTACAAAGTCATTTCAGGTAGAGAGCTCTAAGGTCTCCCCTTAGCCTCCTTTTCTCCAAGTTGAAAAACCATAGTTCCCTCAGCCATTGCTCATAGGATTTATACTCCAGACCCTTCATCACTTTCAATGCCCATCTTTGGATGCTCCTTGTATTTGTTTTGAAAATATCTGTAAACATATCAACAGAAAAAATACATCTCAAATTAAAATTTCTATTGCAGTTGTACCAATCATAAGGGTTGGATATTTTTTAATATTTCATTTAATGCTAATCTTTTAGATTTGAGAAAATCTGAGATATTATCAATTCTTAAAGCTCAAAATCTTACAGATGAAGACCCTCTATTTACCTCTTTTGTTGTTTTTCTGGGTTTATTTGGGTTTTTTTGTTTGTGTGTTGGATTTTATTAGGACTCAGTAGTAAATTCTCCTCTGGAATGTAAGCAAATGGTCTTTTTATGAACTAAGTTTAACCAACTGTGCTTAAAAATCCAGCCCTGCTTATCTTTGAAAATCTGCAAAATCTTCATTGCAATTTTTCCTTGTTGTTGCAGTCCTCCTGTAGCTCTCTCTTATCTATGAGATTTCATTTATGGTTCTGAAAAATGTAGATCATTTCTGTTAACTTTTCATAGTGAATGACAGAATGCAGGTAATATATAAGAAATCTGTTCTCAAAAATAATTACCCTGAACTTCCAACATAAAACTGAAAGGATGGATGGTATGGGGTTATTGTCCAAACACTTGATGAACATAACTTTTTTGGATATGACCCCTAAAGTTTCTGCTTGCCAACAGAAGATCCCAAAATAGGAATGAAAATACTCAGTTTTCAGAAACTGTTACTCAGTGTATCTGCACATAATAAAATGTCTGCCAAGAGGTGAAGTCTTCCTGAAATCACCACTCACACACATGAGGACTAGATTAAAAATGCCCAGTTGTAACTGACTAAATGTATTCTATTTGATGTCTGGAAAAACAAAAAACTAAAAGGTGAACTTTGTGATGCAACTGATGTAGTGAAGCCTTTATTTTTCAGCAGCTCTAAGTGATAAGATGATTCAGGTATGCATTGGAAAATTACAGGACTGATGAACAGTTAATCACTCCTTCCTTTTAGCACCTTTGGGACAGGAGACTAGAAGGTGATAGTCAGAAAACAATTGCTACCTGGCTTTGTATGTGGGAAAAGTCAAGTATTTCTTTCTTCCATTTTCTAGGAGTTGCAGTTGGTTTGTGATGCCTTTTTACCTATTGAGTTCTGAAAGTTCTGTTTCATGAACTCCATAGAGCACTTTAACTCAATTTAGTTTTACTAATATTTGGTTGAAAAAAACCATGGAGAATCTGACAAATGATGCCAGCTTTTCAATTCCATGAGGGAGAACCAGGTGGGTTCAAAATGAAACTAAGTTATGGAAAGGTATCCATCTATCCCTAACATGCTTAGACAGGGAGATCTAGAGCATGAAGAATATGTAAGCTGCTTAGAATGATGATGAGCTGTCATCATAGGGATGTGGGAAGAAGCAAAAGATTGCTTTAGAAGGTATTTGGGGCAATATAGTTCAAGAGCACTTCCCATTTTTCTAAGAGCTCTGATTTTGAAACTTTCTAGACAATGTACTGCTACCCAAAATAGCTCTTTGTGTTGCACAAACACAAAATAAAGGAATTAATTCAAAGGATTTACATTTTTCCCCATCAGGAGCTAGATTTGATATGTTCAATAGTATGAAATATTTGGGGAATACCTTAATATGTATAATTATTCCTAATCCACGAGGTAAGTCACAGCCCAGATAATGGTAAAGATAACATCAAATTAAGGAAAGAGACAAGAGGTCAGCATAGTCTTTGGTGAACAGGAAAAATGCTGTTCCCAGTGTATGTGTGTATAGCACATTGTCTTCATGAGATGAACTCTCTGGCTCCTTTGCCTTGCCTTATCACATTTCCCCCAGAAACATACTATATAGTAAAGAGAGGGGAACATTTTGTGATTAATTACTAAATAAGAGGAAATCAGAAATGCCAAAATTGTATCCTAATGTTTTGCAAAAATCATATTCTTTATGAAGGGGAAGACTAGTGTCCTACATCTAAAGGTTAAAAGAAACAGCTAAGCAAGCTGCAGCAATACTGAGGAGTGGATAATTTCTTACTACCATCAATAAAAATACAGCAATTTGGACCTGGCTTGTTTAATAATTCATACAAGGAATCCTCAGAGACTGACTTGTCAGAAATAGCATCTTTGGAGTAAACCAACAACTTCAAAAGCAGAGTCACCTCTCCAGATGGCATATACACAAAGGTTTAAAAAAGCTTAACTATGAAGTGGTTGAGCTGAGAGCAACAAGATCAAATCTTTTATTATAAGCAGCTCAATGGCTCAGACGTTTGGAAAGCAGAACTTTTAACTTGACATTTTTTTCAGGGGATCACAGAGAATGGGTGATGTTGGATGGGACCTCTGGAGGTCATTTGGTCAGGCAGAGCTGCATGAAGCCAAGTGCCCAGGATCATGCCCACATGGCTTTTGAGTATCTCAGGAGGAAAGGTCCATAAATGCTCTGGGCAACTCAGTCACTCTCACAGTGAAACAGTGTTTCTTTTTTCCATCAGATTGAACACCAAATGGACTCTCCCGTGTTTAAGTTTGTGCCCATTTCCTCTTGTCCTATTTTAATTATCAGTTCAACTATGTATTTTGTCAGTAAGTGCTATTAATGTTACACAGGATATTTTAAGCCAGTCAATTTTTACCTGACAATTGGCTGTATTAAAATAATTAAAAGGAGAGTAGTAAAAGACATGGAACATCAGGAAATAATGTAAATTTCCAAGTAATATATCTGCCAAGAAAACCATCCATGATTCAATTCTTGAGGTGTACTATGGGTCTTGTTGTGACCCACAAGGTTGTCAATTTCTTACCACCAATTAATAAAGTGAAGGTTATGCTATATGATAAAAATCAGTAATATTTTACATTTCATGTAATGCCATTTCTATATTGGGTGTTGTGTAAATATGACGAGCTCTTACAAGGCATTTAACAATTGCTGGAGTTGGAGTCAGGCCAGAATGAAAAAAATAAGATGTCCAAACACAGAACTTTTATAAAGTAAACTAAGTTTAATAAGTAAACTAAAAAATCTGAAAATCAAAAAGTTTGATTTTGATCTATCTCAAAGGACACCTTTTAGGTTTGGGGGGGGGTGTTGATTTTTATTTTTTTTTTTAAGAAAAAGCAATTTTTAAAAACTTTTTCTTAGAAACAGATTATTTGCATACTCTGTTTCTTTTTCCTCTGAATCTTCTGATATCATTACTGCTTAAGAAGGCCGGGTTGAAAATGTGGTACTATGTATTTGAGAGACTTTACCTTAAAGACTGCATTGCTAAAGTACAGCTTAACATACTGTGCAAACACCTACTTCACGTGACATTTCAGAGAAAACAGCTTCTCTGATTACTATAACCACCCAGAAGGAAAAAAAAAAACATATCAAATATATTTCTGAACATTTCTCAATGACAAGTTAAAAACCTGTTCACGTTGCTCTTTATGGTAATAAGCCAGTCCCTGATACCTACTGACTGGAGCATGAGTTGCTGTAAAAACAATCTTGCTATTACAGAAAAAGATCTCATACATGAATAATTCCATTTTATACTTAGAAGCCCCAAATCAGCCTGTATTCATAAGCTTCAGTGTATTCAATCATCAAGATGTTCAGGAAATTCCAAGTATTTTAGGTCTAATATCTGCATATCAAAAATGGTCCATGGGTATTCCAGGGTAAAATATGAAATACCCATTTCATATGTCACCATTATTTTCATGTCTTGATAAGGCATTATCACCCCTGACCAGAAGGTAGAAGTAGAGTCATTTGGGCGGGTTTGTGGATGACTTTACACACCTGTCTGCTAAGCAGATTGTATTGCACAGTTCAATTCACAGTTCAGAACTTTAAGTAGACAAGAGGATGCCTGTCCATGAGGAAACTTTCTTCTCCTGTTCTTTTCCACTTCCATATCAACTGAAATGTTTAGATGGCATTGACAAAAAAGCTAGTCATACAGAGATGAGTCATGGTTTTGCTTATTGTTTATAAAGATGCTCATACTTAGATGAGCTCAGTCAAAGCATTTTTTTGTGACAGTAGAATAAAGTATATGAGAATATACAGGATAAATTATAGGAGAAAACAACTGCGCAACATTAATGCCTGTTATTCTATAGCCAGAGTTCACATTTAGAGCCTAATGGCAAAGAGGCACAAAGCAAAATGTTCTTTGGTGATCGAGGTATCAAGAGTCTCTTTTACCACTCATACAATGTTGCAGTGAAATGTAATTGTGGTGCCGCAGTCCGGGAGTACTGATTAGCTTCTGGTCAGTGCTGCTGGCATGTAGAAAGGATAACAGGCATCAGGATCTCACACTTTCATGACATCTAGGCAGATGTCTTTTGGAAACTATGCTCCCTAAGTGTCATTGATCCTTCCTCTACTAAATATGGATTTTGCCCATCATAATCCATCCCCAACTTTATATTCATCCCTCACTTAGACAAAAAGTGAGCATAGTTTTGTTTCAAAAGTTCCATAGGTCAAGGACTGTATAAAAATTCTCAGTAAATCAGTCCCAACTGTGGCTGGCATTCATCTTCTTGAATATTTATGGATTATAAAATAAGAATGGGGAAAAATATTTTATTCTTTTGGAAGAACAGAGTATGATAACTGAAAAGTTAAAAAGTTATTTTACTCAAACATACTCAAAATGTACATTGAATTGATCATACAGTATATTCTTGATTTTCAATGATACTGGTAATTCAAGATGCTCCAGGATAATGTCTTTGCCTCAGCATTCTAAATATAATAATCTAAATAACAAGGTTGATTCTTACAGTTAATGTTGAATAACAGAAAGGTATAATTTTTAATGTTAGTCTATGTAATGAGGTCTCCCCTCAGCCTTCTCTTTTCCCAACTAAACAATTCCAATTCCCTCAGTCTTTCTTCACAGAACTTGTTCTCTAGAACTTTAGTTGTTTTACCTCTGGACTTGCTTCAGCAGCTCAAAGTCCTTAAAGTCCTTCTTGTAGTGAGGGGCCAAAAACTGAACAGAAACTTGAGATGCAGCCCTACCAGTGCAGAGTACAGGGGCACAATCATTTCCTTTCTCCTACTGGCCACACTATTTCTGATACAAGCCAGTATTTTATTTTCCTTCTTGTCCCACGTGAGCACACTGCTGGCTCCTATCCAGCTGGGTGTTGATCAGCACCCCCAAGTCTTTTCCACCAGGCTGCTTTCCATCCTGAAGCCTGTAGCGTTGCCTGGCGTTGTTTTGACTGAAGTGCAGGACCTGGCACTTGGCCTTATTGAGCCTCAGAGAAATTGCCTCAACTCATCAATCCAGCCAGTCCAGGTCCCTCTGTAGAGCCTTCCTACCCTCAAGATGATCAACACTACTGCCCAATTTGGTACAGTAGTACTAACACTACTGCCCAATTTGGTGTCACCTGCAAACTTAGTGGGGAAGCACTCAATACCCTTATCTAGATCATTGGAAAACATATTAAATGAGACTAGCCCCAAAACTGAGCCCCAGGAAGCACCACTGGTGACCAAACACCAACTGTATATAACTCCATTCACCTCAAGTCTCTAGGCTCAGCCATCCAGACAGTTTTTCACCCAGTGAAGTTTTTTTTGTACACCAGTTTCTCCAGGAGAATGATTTGGGAGTCAATGTAAAAGGCTCTACTAAAGTCTAGATAGACAATGTGCACAGCTTTTTCCTCCTCCACTAGGCAGGTTACCTGGTCATAGAAGGCAATCAAGTTGGTCAAGCAGGATCTGCCTTTCCTGTCCTGAACTCATGCTGGACACATTGCAAGGTGTTAATGCATTTTAGGTACTTCACAATTTTAGATTCCTTTTCCTCTTTTTCATAAAACATATCATTACCTAAAGAATCCCTCTCCAGTAACAGCTGAAGAAGGCAGTGTGGCATACCATGAATGACAATTTGTTTCTTGAATAAAATTTAGAGGTAAGTTTGGAGAAATAAGGAGCTGTAATGATAGCATAGTAACTGAAATATGTCTACAGCAGTGATTCACAACTAAAATCAATATGTGAAAATAGAACGGGACTTAGATGTTCTTGTTTGTATTCATACATAAAGTCAGATGCATTATCATATTGGTCTCATTCTGCAGAAAATGAGGCTTTTCCTCAAAGAAAGCTACATTATCTGTGAAATATGGTGTTATTGAAGAATGTAAAATTAAGAAAATATGAGGAGGTGGATAAAAATAACAATCTTTAAAACAGAAGAAATTTCAAACAATCTATAAAATATAAAATTAAATATAAAATATAAATATAAATATAATATAAAATATAAATTAAATGGGTCAACAATCATTCTGCAAGGTTAGAAATAAAAGGTGGATTAGAATTTTTATTACAGGCATTTGAAATATTTATCTTTCTTTCCATCTGACTGTTCCCACATAGGTAGTGACAATTTCTAGCAGTGTTTATATTAAAATCCATAAAGACTGGAACCTCAAAAATATTTTAGCCCTATAAATAACACAAAATCTGCACCTCAATTAAGCTTTTTTTTTTTTATGACTTTTAAAATAGATATGATTACATTTAAGTTATACGAACTATATTATGCTAATTATTTTCATGACCAAGATGGTATTCCTTAAGTAAACACAGTTTTTCTCTGGGTACATGTACAGTTAAAAATAACATCTATCCCCAGATTCTTTCACTTTCAAATATTCTGTTGTCTACCATATTTTTTAAGTTAACTGAACTCTGTTAATTTTTTCCTTTTTATTTTAAAGGAGAAAAAAACATTTAAAAATATAATTAGTATTTAATTGCATTAACTGTATATTTTACAAAAGTAATGTGCTAAACTGTAGTGCCACTTAGGAATTTGGTGGAATATGGGTTTATGCATAACTGGAAATTAGGTTGACATGCTTCTTTTTCCTAATATGATATGTAGTGAGTGCGACTAGTAGAGGTTTTGGGGGTTTTTTTGTTTGTTTGGGGGTTTTTTTGTTTTTTTGTTTTTAAACTAAATCCGTGAGAAAGAGAGAGCAGAACAAGCTTTGTTCTCTTGGAAAGCCTCCCAGCCTCAGAAACTCTGAGTGTCATTAAGAATGATAGGAGATACCTTCAAGAAAAGAATTATGGACTGAAGCTAATGAGCAAACAAACTCATTTAGGATATTTTTTTCACAGTTCCTGCTTATTGTCTTTTTTTGTTGAACCCTAGCTTGTTTCAAATACATTCCAAATAATCGCATTTCCAAATATTTTTTGATTGTTCTTCCATTCTCACTCTAACATTGTGATCTGTGGTAGCACTGCATGCTTTTTTAGGCAACTTTAATGTACTCTCTATGTTGGATTCTGAACCCCTAACACACATGCCCAGGTATTATACAATTATACATGCACTTATATGCATGCTTTATACTCTCAAGCTTTGAATTTTTTTATGGCCTACCCGTATGCTTTTGTAGCAATATGATTTACTAATAATATCAAATTTCTAACTCACATTAATCCTGCCTCCTGCTGCCCTTCATTACATCCTTGGAGATCAGCATGATTCTCTTAGAATACATTAGTCATTCATTACTAACGCCATAAAACCCCTGAAGTCCTAGAAGAGAAGAGTCTTTCCTTTTACCTTTGTGTTCCCTCACTATTAATAGATAACTCCCAGCTGCTATTTTTTTTTCTGTCATGAAAGCTGTAGCTACATGATTAAAATGGTGTGCAACTCTAAAACTACTATCAATTATACTAATTAAGGTCAAATAGAATGGAATAGCACTCTTTGTGGAAAACAATGTAGTTAATGTAAATCTCTGTTAATTTAAGGGTGTCATATGCCTATGACACTTTCTACAGACATTATTAATAATTATTCCTAGGTACTCTCTTATAATCACATCTCTAAGACTTATTTTACTCTTTTCTCCCGAATACATAAAGATGGAAATTTTTTTTTTTTTAATTGGAAGGTAGAATTTACTTCTTTTTATTAAAAAATTTATTTTCTGTGTTTTGCTTAAAGAAAATTCCCAATGAGTTTTCAATATTTACCTTCCCTGCAGCTCCACAGAGGGTAAAAGTTGAGGAGGACTTGAGGTAGATAAGAGAAACATGCTCTAGCTAGATCTAAAATCAAGTTTAACAAGTGAAAATGAATGTTTTCTCTCAGCACCTGTCCCTCAGTGCAGCCTATCTGAAAGACACTGTGAGAATATAGCATATATATTCTAAGACAATTTTTGAAGGAAATTAATATTTTGGTTTATGTTTTCAATCATGCTATGTGTTTTCATTCTGAGTGAGAAGTAAAAATTCAGCTCAAGGTATAAAAAAAAACAACAAAACCCACCAAACAGCCCACCCTGAATTGTTTCAAATGATTTATTAAAAAAAATGACAGCATTTTCATCTCTGTACTCAGAGGCATTATCTAAGCAGTAGTATCTCTCATCATGTGCACTCATCTCTGTGTAAAAAGTCATTCTGCTAACTGGTAGGGGACTGCAAGGAAGTTAAGTTTCCATTTTAAAAGACACTCAGAACTGGAACATATTTCCTATGTTAGTATCAACACTGTTCACTCCTGAACATCATAGTGTATTTCAGTTTTCCCAGGTGTCTGGGATTGGAGTTCCTGAAGGCAGCTGAAAAAAATTATTCAGATGGGGAGTCAGCATGCCCAGAAAATATAATGCTTGAACACATATAATATTGATGAACATTTCTTTGAATATGAACCACGGTCAATTCCAAGTCCAAAACAGTGTTCCACAAAGAAAAGAAGAAAATACCACATGAGAATCCTTTCTTTTTGAGCTTTTGAAGTAGAACCGTTGCCATATTATGCGTGTCTCTAAGTAGTGCTTCAAGGTGTTGAATAATACCGAGATAATGGGGATGAGGGTGCAGTTGAAAAAGCTGCTTGAGAGAATAAGGGATCAGAGGTAGCATCAATGACCCATTGTAACACATTGCAGGCAAGCTGCTCTGTAGTTAAATTATGCAGACTAGGTAAGTGTTGTAATTAAAAGTAACTATTATTCCTGATTACTTTCTAAATAACATTTCTTAATGAACAGAATAATTTCATTAAAATATTTTCAGTGATCAACAGTTTAGAAATGTTTTATCCATCTTTTATGCTTCTTCTAAATTACCTTAAACTAAAATTTGGCATGGTTTCATTTAATCTGCATACACAACTGAATAGAGCTGCAGCAGTTTAAATCTGCTGGAGATGCAGCCTCACAGAACTTGAAGATAGTAACTAATAGTTTTTTATTGATTATATTTTTCTTATCACATTAAGGCAAAGCTCAGTAAAATAATTGGAAATTTTTCCAGTTCCATAGTTCAACAGATTTAGGACCAGGCTTTCATTTGGGGGTTCTTCTTTCTAACTTCTTTTTCACAATACTCATTTATTAAGTAAAATATTATATTCTTTTCTTTTCAGAAACTATCTAGGTAATGCTGCCTAAAAGTGACTCTACAAAAAAATATTATTTCAAAAATGCAAATTTTAATCACAGATTAAGATTCCTTTAGATTCCTGTCATACCAGCAATGATATCTTACAAACAGGGATCATGTGACAACTGAAATACAATTGTCAGAGACCTTATGGTTAGAGGTTGGCCAGAAGTCCTACATTGAATCTCAGAGGTCTGAAATATAAAGTAAATAATAATATCCACCAGCTCACGGAATAGAGATTTAGAATTCACCTGCAGTTTTCCATGTATACACAAAAGCCATTTTGTTTCAAGAGAGGGAAAAAAGCAAGAAATCTTGTCCACATGGATGCTTGAAAAAATTGTGAAGATTGCGTTTTTAAAGACAAATGTTTTTTATCAGCTTTGAAGTTCAAAAAGGTCAGACATTTTTTCATTGGGATTTTTTTTAGTTTGTTGTTTTCTTTTCCCCAGGGGGCTTCTCTTACACAGTACAAATTTAACAGCTGCACACCAATAATCTGGGGAAACTCTATAATGACAAAACTCATTTAAATGCACAGTGATAATATAAAGTCTATATAAAGGCTTCAGTTGAAATTAGGTGATTCATAGACTTCGTTTTTACCTTTTGGCACAGGAATGAATTAGAGACACACTGCAAATTTGATTATTCACGTAGAGCATGTGGGAGGAAAGCTGTGTAGCTAGAGGCTTAGGGTGCGCCTAACTGAGACAAAACAAAACAAAAAGTACAAAAATACAAAGAAGCTATAAAGTTATTAAAAATGGCAAGGATATATGGGATGGGAAGAGGACAATGAGGTGGAAGAAATTATATACTAATGCACAAGACAGTAAATTAATTTGTAAAATACTTTTCCTAGCAGGTTACTGTTTTAGACATGCACTAAAACCAAGGAATGATGGTAAGGAGGTTGTGATGAAGAATTGCCTCATCTAAATAAAAATGAAGACAAATTGATCTAAGGAAACTTAATTTTATTGGAGGAGACAAAGCTGGGTTCAAAAATTCAGGACACAGGAAGCAAAAATAGACATGAAGATTACTTTTAAGTCAAAGAAAGATAAGAGAGGTCATACACATTATTAACTTCAGAAAAGAACAGCTAAAATAGGATTCAAACTTTATTAATTTCATCCAAAGCAGATGAAATTAAGTATGTGGTTCATTTATTAAACAAAGAAACTCAGATTACAGAATATTTATTTAATATTGCAACTAGTAAGGCAGAAAATATAAAAGTAACTAATTTTTAATTGAAGTAAAGATAAGGTTATATTATAAGGTAGACTTCAGAATCCTTTTGGGAATTTATTTAGATAAGGCAAGGTAAGGATTAAAATGCAAGTCTACATTTTATTTTAGCAATGTAGGAGAAAAACTAGCAAATATGGAGCTGGAGAACTTTTACATATGAAGTTATCCCAGTCAATGACAAGACAGTGGTTTATGTCCAGATTATTTCAACCATTTTTTTAATCATGATGCTTAAATAGGAACCAAGTGTGCACCACCATGGCATAACTAACAAAGGTGAGATATAATTTCCCTGAAGAGGGAAAATTCTCCAACCTAGTAATATGTAGGGACAGTAAAAAAATGTTTCTGTATAAGAGATATATGGTTTAAACACCCCCAGCCCACCCCCCAAAAAAAAGCTATTTCATAAAAGTATTTACAAGTAAGAGAACAATTGAAATAATATTAAAACAGTGGATTATATAATTTCATGGAACCAAAGAATATGTTAGAAATTTATGACTTTAGTGAGATATTGTGCTACTAGGTGCTAATAGTACCAACTTCTTGATGTGGCTTTCAGGAATATGCAACATGAGAGAAAAAAATGGCCAAAAACTAGAATAGGGTGTAACTCCTATGCTGTCATGTTGATATTTCTCATGGATTTTTCTTCTAAGGACATTGAACTTCAATTTTATGCATATTTAATGAACAAACACTGCTCTAGATTTTCCAAAGTCTGCTTCAGCAAATAAAATTATATATTAATGTTGGTTTTACAAAAATGAAATATAGATATATATTACAATGTAAGTCTCAAACACTGATGGTTGAAAAATAAACTCATGTGAAGAAGTCCTACTTCAGAAAACACACATACTCTCACAGTCCTGCTGATGAAAACAGCTAGATACTTTTTTCTTCCCTTCCTTGGTGTATCTTAGGTAATATTAGGATTAAAAAGCCTTGATTGCTGTTCTTCCTGTGGTTCATATACAAGTTCAACATCTATCTGAAATTTATGCTCACATATTCTAGAATTACAATGATTGGGATTATTTTAGTTGTCAGTTTCTTTTTCAAGTATGTGTCAAAAGTAAAAAGAAGTAAAATGTACATTCTTTACGATTTTTAAAAAATTGCTTTTTAGTTAGGTGACATGTAGGATAATACCAGGTAACTAACAGATTCAGAAGTTTAGAAAACGAGTGCTGATGTGCACCTCCTCTCTGGCATGCTCTCTGCCAGTCCATCAAATGAAAATCTTTGTTCCATTAAGTTGATTAATAATACTAATTTTCCAATAAATTTTTAAAAATGTCAAAGCTTTACTTTCCTCATGCATGTCCTTATAGAGACTATAGTCCCATTTTTAGAAAGAGATGGTTTCACTGGGCTATTTTTCCAACAGTGTATATAGGTATTGTCAAAGGATTGCACCTGTTTAAGTTCCTTATTTTTAGAACATCAGATAAAATCTGGGTTCCTAGAAGTAAGGGTAAGGCTCATTTACTTAGTCAAGGTTTATCACATAATTACATTGTTGTATTCTGTGTTTGGAATAGACCATGAGTGGAAAATATGTATTGGGGTATATATTGTGCAGGAAACAAGATTTCTGCTTACACTATAAGGATGGACCAAAGATGTGTATGGTATCTTAAGAAGTAACATCTAAGAAACAAGTAATCCTGTGTAAGATCAAAAAAAGTACTATTTTACCTCAGTAAACGGAATTTGATCATCCAGGGCCACTTGCGATGATGACTGAGTGTGTTGGAGGCACTTTGATAAGGGTGGTAGATAAGTGGTAAGATCAGAAGGATTTCAAATAGCAAGCATCGCATATAGGTGCCTATATATAAACAGCTGAAGTTTTCCCACTGATATGAAGAATCACTAAAGGTATTTTTCAATTGTTTGAGCATAGAAGTGTTCTTCTATCTGTGATGTTTTGAGTAACCTGCCTGGCCTGCAGACTTTGGTCTCCTGTAACTCCTGTGTCCATCTGTCACCTCTCAGAAAGAAGACTTAGGTATGTTGACATGTTGGTATTTTAGATACCCTCGGCCATCTCAAATAGTATTAAGCAACTCGTGTACTTAGGCCACTCTGTGTCTCCCTTGATACCTGGCTTAGAGCCAGCAACTTATTTCACAGGCCCAGTGACTGCATTGATTAGCTCTGCCTTGATTATGAAGTGAGACAAGATACCTAGCTCAAACATAGATATTTCAATTTGTGACTGTTAATCTAAAACTGAATCCCATATATAGAAAAACATTACCATTTTAAATCATTCAGACAGATTTAAAGCAAAACAGATTTAATCTGGTAGCACTAATTGAAAAATCTTCCACAAAATCATCTATCTTGTGCAAAATGGCCCGATCAGCTTCAATGATTGCAAGTATTCTAAACCCTAAGATGTTATCATTTCAATGGACTGCTTAACAAAATAATGGTTAGGTTTGTATCTTATATATAGTTTTCAATCTATATGAAACTATATATGTGCTTTACCAAATATTAATTCTAAAGCTGTTAACTCCTTAAGCATAAATCCAAGTTGTATCTCAGTGTTATAACATTCCATACATTATCTGTGCTGGCAGAGAATTTTGTTGTAGTCATAGAATCATTGGAATAGTTTGGGTTGGAAAGATCAACAGGTTAATGCCCCTTGCCATGAGCAGGGATACCTTTCAATAGAACAGGTTGATCAAAGCCCCATCCAACATGACTTTGAACGCTTGCCATGATATGGAGCATCCACAGCTTCTCTGGGCAACATGTTCCAGTGTCTCACCACTCTCACAGTAAAGAATTTCTTCCTTATATATAATCTGTATTCAGCAACTTTAAGTTTAAAGTTACTACTTCCTGTACTATCACTACTAATGTTCTCTAGGATTAATTTTATTGAAAATATGAAATACTGGTACTAACAATATTTGTGATTGTCTTTTCCCAGAATCACAGAAGCATAGAATGGTTAGAGTTGGAAAGCACCTTAAAGATCATCCAGTTCCAACCCCCCTGAATGGGCAGGGACACCTCCCATTGATCAGGTTGCTAACTGCTAGCAGGTTTTAACTACTATCTTTGGAAAGTGCACTTTAAAATATGCCAAAATATATTTTATGACATACTATACATATCATACACCACACACAAATTTGCATATTAATATAAATATAACAGTAATTAATTGACATTTTTAAATCCATCTGTCTCATTACTAGCAGAGGCCTCTGTCAGCAAACTGTCCTTTCCAGTTCTGGTTCTGAAAATGATGTCAGAATTAATATAGTGTCTTTAAAACTAAATCACTTAATAGTTATCTTTCTCAAGCTCTTTGTCTTATTACCCTCTGAGCCTTCAAAAAACACTGAAGATGACTATCTTGCCTAGTAGCTTTTGATTATTTTTTTTCTATGGTTTCATTGTGTACATTTAAAATAATCCAATGACTATAAATATTGCTATACATAGCTTTGGAAGTAACCTTTGTGGGTAAATTGGCAAAGCATAACATTTTCTGATGTGTACAAATAATATAAATGTAGCTATCTGTCAATTCAAATTTAGCTTACCATTTAACACATCAGAAAGGTTGTTTGGTCAATCAGCATAAAGCTGTACCTCCCTCACCTTTGCCTTTTAATTGTGACATGGTTTTGTACACTGTCATGCTAGCTGCAGAAACAAGCTCTGTTTTATACTAGCTCAAAATCTGGTAAAACACCAAACACTGTCAGACATACTCTGAATAATTTCCTGTTTGATGAACTTTCAACTGAATTTGCAAAGTCATCTTGTTAGGATGACTTCCAGCAGTGTTTTGGATCTTTCGGTTTGGGATAAAACTTACACACAGATACAGTGTTACTGAATAGAAATTAGAAAATAACATCTGAGGACGGTATTTTTTAATTTAGGATATGTTCTGTATGTGAAATTATTATAAGATTTTTCTCATGTTTGTACTTAAAAATAGCATTTTAACTTTTAGCTTTGAGTGGCTTATATAGTAGTCAATAATGAAGTAAACTATTAGTCAAAACACAATTAGTAAGTAAAGAATTTGCAAATCAGTTATGGCAGCTAAGTGATAAAGAGATGGTTTGCAAGATTATGAAAAGAATATTTGGTCCCTATTTTATGCACAAAATTTGCATGACTATGTTCTTAGTTTTTTTGTCTTAGAAATTTTTTCCCTGAGATCCAAAAATGTAAATTCTTCAGAGTTTGTGTGTAATACCACCCAGCTCTGGAATCAGAACCTGTAAAATGATTCTCCAAAGGTCCCAGTTAAGGAAAAAATGCAACCATTCAAAACAGAGATACTTCTGAGCATATCTTTTTATCTGAAGTACTGTAGTAATGTAATGATCAGAGAAGAAAATATTTCCATATGTCAGCTTTCTTCATCCTCTTTTTTAATCTTTCCACATGATGTCTGTGTCGTGCTCAAATGAAGGCCTGGCACTGTTTCTCATTTCCAACATCAGTTCAAACTGGCTCTGTTTTGAAAAATCAGGGTATTGCTTTGGACTGAGAAAAAAGGATAAGCAGTCCAGTTGCTCTCTGTGGTATGTCTGAGGCCCAGTGAGTATACCTGCATGGTTCCATACCTTCCCGTAACAAGATTCTGACGCATTCACAGCTAACTCAGCATATGTCCCAAATCTGTAATTAAGACTCTTGCTGATATGTGGAAGCTGTGAAGGATACCCTTGAGAAGAACTAGAATTTATTACTTATGTTTGTTTGTATTTTATTATTTTACAAGGCACAGTTATTCATTGTATATTGCTGATCCCTACATATAAACAGCATTTTTTACCTTAGAAAGAGTAATTTATTAGATTTTAGTAACATAAATGGGCATTCTTGATGAGTTTAGGTGGTAAAAAATATCTACATTTATATATATGACTATCTATAAAGGAAGCCTTTTAACCTAAGTTTACGTTTAGGTGTAAGAGCTTCTGTTACTATCAGTAGAGCTTTATATACCCTCTGAATCTGTTAAGGGCTATGTTCGGTTTGATGGCCAAGAAATTGAAGCATGGGAAACATGGATCTGAATGGAGATTTATCTGAAAACTAAAAATCAAGTTTTTTGTGCAGTTAAAATTATTGTTCTGATCTGCCAACACCTGAGGAAAAAAATGGCACATTTTACCTCAGCTTTGAGTTTAATTAATAACTAACTATAGGGATTGCTTGGGGATTTAAAAAAAAATCTTCATGAGGTAGAAAAGCATGTCTGCTATAAAATGAGACCATATTATGATTTTCAAGTTGAATATTGAAAGTAGTGACCATGCAAGCAGAGCTGCCATCTTGTGGATAAAAACATCCTGAGAGCAGGTGGCTCACATTGCCAGAATGCAGAAGAAAAAAATGTTTATAATACTTATCAGCTCTACCTGACTTGGCATTCAGCTCATATGCAGGATTATGAGAGCTGTAATTTTGAGCTTGCACATTCAGTCTCTAAAACTTCTTATCACCTCGGTGACTTCTAATTTCCCCTAAAATCTTTAAATCTATCCCTTCCAATACTGATAACATATAGGTTAAGCAACACTTCACTTTTTCAATTTCAATTTTCTGGTGCTGAGCTATGTTTTGCAATACAAATACTTGGTTTAAACTAAATAATTGGTTTAACCATTAAATTGATGTGACAGAAATAATTGTCAAGCAATTAAATGCAGTAATTATTTCAGCTCAGGGGAAATATGCACTAATATACCTGAGTTTCACTTTCCTTCACAACTAAAATATCCACTCATGTTACATGCTTCAGCGTTATTCATACAGCAGTTGATATTATGTTATAGAAAGAAATTATACAGTTAGCTACTGACAATCATTGGTCACTTCTCTTTTGTTTTTTTGTTCTTTCGTTGTTTTTTTTTTCTTCTTCTGTGAGATTAATATTTGAAAATACAATGCCAAAAATATCACCAGCAATGGTACCCTGGTACCATTGGTACTAGGCATGACAGTTAGCAATTCAGTCTCTTTAGATAAACACCTCATGGTACAATGATAGTAACATATGGGTTGTGTGTTCCCAGATTTGACACAGTCACACACATCCTTCTTAGAGCTCTTCTAACTTACTCTAGATGTTTATTTCATCTAAACAATTTTTCATTTAAAATAATGGCCTTACGTCTTTTTGCTGCTGTTGTTGTTGTTGAACTGGCTTGCTGCTATTGCAGATGAAAAAGTATGACTTAAATCCTATCATATTTTTTTCAATTTGCAATAAAAATAATAGTAAATTCAAACTGGTTACACCTCATGTGTGACATGATTTTGAAGTTGAAAAATACTGTGCTACTTGATGAAACTGTTCTCTTATCTACAGCTGTTACCTTTGCTCAGCCTGAAGTTCCAAAGTCATCTCTGTTTTTAAAAGCACTGTTGATTGTTAACGGCTTTTGTTAAAACAGGAGCATTTACAAACTGATAATTTATAAATAACATTAAGTAGTCATTCAGTTTCAAAACATTAATGTATCATATTTTACTTTTTTTTTCCTAAATAATGTCAAAAGTTGCAAGCCATTTACTAAGCAGTATCCTCCACTAAAATTCCAAACTAGCATTTGTACTATCTATTCTAAGTAAATTTTCTTCTAATTTTATTTACTAGTTAGTTCATAGTTCTATACTGTCACTGTAGATAACATAGTTTATGAATACTGAAGACTTTGTAGAAGCACAGCAGTCTGACATTAAAGACTGTCTAGCAGGTCATCTGGGAGTTATATGCCCTGTTAAGGTAGAACGTGTAGTCTATGTAATAATAAAAAATGTATAGAACTTTAATTCATCATGGTAATATTAACTAGATATGGGAAATCAGTGTATATTTCAGGCCAGATCAACCCAAGTAATCAAATTTTGTCAACAGTGTGCCTGTTTGGTCAAGACTATTAATAGAACTAAATCTTCAAGAGGCTGTAACTTGTATCTCATAATAATTCTTCCACTCATAACTTGTATCTTCTTAGCAATCTTACCTTTATCAGTAGTCATACAAAAGCAAAACTGGCATTTCCATTGTCCAAATTCATCTTTTATGATCTGTAATTCAGTTTTGTCACTTTGCATGGCAATTAATCTTTTTTTATATACACTTCCATCTGAACTCCCATGTTGTCTAAGCAGAAATAAATGAACAGAGACTTTAATTTTGTCCTAAAGTACATTTTGACCAATAGGTTGGCCTCCAGATCCCCACACGGAACTGCTGTATATTAAGTCCCCAGAATTTAATCTCCTGAGTCTCTATAAATTTGTGAGAGAACCACAAGGAAACAGCATAGCTTTTTATCAAGTTTATTCTAGAAATCTTATGCTGCATGTCTTATGTATTAAGCTCAACCATGTCTGATTATAGTTCTTTTGTCCTGTTTGTTTGCCTTGGTGTGGTTTGGTTGTTTCTTAATTTTTTCCCCAAAGAACAAACTGTGTAGGACAATTTTTAAAAATAAAGCTGCATTTTTTTTCCATGGGGGATAGCAGACCATAAGGTAGTGGAGTATTTAATTTACTGTAAATAAATATTGAATCAGATTCCTACCTACTGGAAGAAAAATACAGTTTCCAAAGAAGAAAAAAAAGTTGATGTAGAACAAAAAATACAAATAGAACCAGAGATAGATACATTTTTTTGCATTTTTCCATAGAGCAATAGGATAATTTGCCACCAAAAGGTGAGGGATCTAAATATTAATTTATAGGAAAAAAAAAAATTTTAAGCACTGACTTGGGCTAATTTAAAAGTTTGTGTGATACATGATATTGCCCGTAAAATAGCAAAATACTTAGTGGCACTATATTTAGGACATCATACATTTGGCAGTGTGTTTCATGCCTCATTTACTACAGAATGTCTGTGTTGCTGCTTAGCATTCACAGAATAATTGTGCATGTATCTTTTGTGCATCTCTGTACTCCTGCTGTTAGTTTTAAATACTTAAGACACAGTAACTGATCTGACATTGCAACAATGCATTGTACTTGAATTTATACCCTTTTCTAGTGTACGCCTTTATTAATCTCAGAGCTTAAGTGGAGGGAATGTAAAATAATTTTAAAAGTGAGTTATCAAGATGCATTGATCTTTCCTGCAATACCCCTTCTGCACAGTATTTTGGTGATTACTGTCATTTAGTAAACAGATTATGAAAGTGTAGTTACCTGAGGGTCTCTTTAATAATCTAAGCAAATTAGTTTTTAGAACTTTTGTAATTTGCTACATGCTCAGCATGAAGCTCCTGCCACTCCCGGTCCCCAAAGCGGGAGCTTTTTTCTGTGCACTCTCATTTACCCCAAGGAAAAAAAACAAAACAAACCCAACCGACTGGAGAGAGACGTTTCCCTTGGTGGCTGGCAGTTTAGGGTTAAGGTTTGGTTCCAGGTGAGGGAAGCCAATGAGAACCGCCCGGTTCCTGCCTCTGACATCATCCCGCCCGGGAGCCCCCGCCCGGACCCTCCTGGGCAGCTCCCGCCGCCGCTCCGGCCCCGCCAGCCCCGCCGGTCCCGCCGGCCCCGCCGTGATGGATGTTTACGGCTCTTCCTTCGGAGCCAATTATCTCGCTTTTGTGTGAGGCCCAAGTGTCGCTCACGCTGCTTGCTGGCACACGGCGCTGCTGGATCGAGCCGGAGCAATTGTTTTTCCCTGTGTCTGGTAAGAGCCTGGTCTGGTTTCCCTTCTCTCTCGGAATAAAGGTGATGCGCCTAACCTGGGGAGGGGAATTGCTGCTTTCATAGTTCAGAGGCTTCTGGTTCGGCTATAAGACCTAAAGAGTCGCTTTTAGTGGCAAATAGGAGATCCTTTAGACAGGGCATGTTTTAAAGGAAAAACAGGGCTGTGTCTGGTAAACTCTACTTTATGATATGGAAATAAATAGCCTGCATGTTTAGGCTGCACTTCAGGTGAACAAAAGAGTTATTAGTCTGACGAGACCATTGCACGAGACAATAATTTAATACCTGTATTTTTCCTTTCTCTACGTTTAACACCTGTATTTTTTCCTTTGGGATCTAGCTTTCATTCACAAACAAAGAAATTAGGAGATTTAAGAAGAGAGACTTTAATGTTGGACAAACTTTAAAAAATGTTTTGTAATAGTTTTGCAGATAGAAATAAAAAATTGTGAAGATTAATACCAAAATGCTCAAGTTTCCAGTTCTAGAATTATAGTTACTTTGGTCTGCTGATTTCCATGATTTAAAGTGATAAGAAACTAAATCGAGGATTAAAAGTGTCCAATATAGGTACAATATTCTGGTAGCAAACAACCCAATACAGGGTTTTGTTTCTTTATATGTTTTCCCCCTTTACATTCTTTAGCTCATATTAAAAAATTTCCTGTTCTGTAGCTATATTGATAGCTATACTGATAGCTACAGAGACTGAAGAAGTGGTTTTATCTATAACATATTTTGCAGCTTTGTGTTTTGCACCAACAGGGGAGAGAGGGGGAAAGAATTCTGCCCGCGTAACTTCCTAATTTGGCACCAGAACAAGTACATTTAAAGCTTCTGAACTGGTGTGGATTTAGGAGATTAGAAGTGACACTGACATTGACAAATCAGATGCAATAAAGGATTTAATTGACTGAAGGAGTTCAGGGGCTACTGTATGAAGAATCCAATAACCAGCTTAACTACTCAAGTAGTGTACCTAATAGGAAATAATAAATAGCTGGCTCCAGTTAATTTAAAAGCTTGATGACGTTTATTTTATAGTGATTAGAATTCACTAAATACTTAGGCCACTTAGGGATTCTCTGCATTTATTTCAGTAAGCCATGATTGCACAATACAAAGTTTTAAATGTGACATGTGCAGTGAGTATTACAAGGGCTTGTAAAATTAAGATATGTCATATAGTCTAGCTATGACTAGCACTGCTCTAATCACTGTCAGAAGAGTAATAGCTATGTTCAGCTCAAACAATGCTTAAAACAGTAGGCTTTCTCAGCTGTATTGTGCTTTTGTACTTTTTTACTAGTCCAGTCCTGTTTATGCAGCTCCTGGTATTTACTGTTGTTAATTTAGCTCTGGACATTAATGTGCCCAGACAATCCCAAGTTTCTATTAAATACCATATCTATAGTATGGATGGGTTTGGAACAATGTAATTCTGTTAAGGTGAAGCCTTTATTAAGGTTTGTTGCCTTTTCAGGAGCAAAAGGCTGATACTCTAGTTCAAAGGTTAGAAGACTATGGCCTGTGAGGGAGAAGAGTTTTACTCTTTACTCTTTACATTTTACTACTTTACCCTTCTCACTTAGAACATTATCAAACTCAGCTAAAACATCTTCTGTCAGCCTTGCGCTCTGCCTTTAATGATTTCATTTTATAATTAAAAAGTAAAAGTATTTTACCCTCATCCTCAGTTTTACATATGTAAACATTGCACAGGCCCACATAATTTGTCAATGCTTCATTACAAGGCTTCATGTCAGATCTCACAATATTTCTGTTCCTACTCGCTTTAGTCAAAATTCACCTAAGAATAAATCATCTTTTTTTTTTCTGCTGATACACAGGATGAGGGCTGTAACATAGATATAATACTGATTTCCTACACACTTACAATGTTCTGACCCAAAGCATTCACAGACTGTGTTTGTGTCCTTTTAAGTACTTATATATATATTTCTTTAGTAGGTAGTAATCATGGACCTAGGCAAGACAAAAAAACATAAGAATTTGTTAATCTAAGCAGATAGCAATCAACTTCTTACAGGAAATGAGACTTCCTAGCTTATTTCCCTTCCTTTTGAAAGATTAAACTAATCTATGGAATACTGTTTTATGGGGGAAATATGGGTGGCCTTTTTGCGTACTTTCAATTAAAAACTAAGTCTAGCTTTAAAAATTGAAGAAAATTGCATTGTGTTGTAACTTTTTTTTTTCTTTATCACAGTTACTTTTATTAATTTAATGCTATCACAGGGACTGCACAGAAGGTTGATCATTGGTTCAGGAAAGGGTCCTTCTTGAATGTCAGACTATGTTCACAGAGCATATTCTGTAAAGTCTTTATTCCATCAATGGTGTGTATTGAAGGAACAATTCTTCCTTTATTAGAGGAAGATTTATCATTAGGTTGCTTGATTGTGAAAACAGGTACTTTTGTTTGCATGCTTTTCTATGAACGAGTCAACTTGTACATTTCCACACTGACACAAGGTAACAGCCCTTGCAACGAAGATTTGAGTCATTCCTCCTACACAAAATACTCATTCACTTGTCAGGTTGTTTCAAGAAAAGTGAAAAAAAGAGGAATTTTTAAAAATGAAATTCAATGCATTTAATATTTCTTAAAGAAATGGAGGGTGTCAGCTAAGCAGGTATATGGTAATTACATCAACTGCTGAAAAAGTATGCATAGCATCAGTAGTAAAAACATAAACTAAAAATAATTCTCCTTCCTTTATAAATGGCAAAGGAAAATTATTCTTAGAAACTAGAAATTAAAGTAAGATTTTTTTAATTGTGCATTTTCTTCTGTATCCAGTTTACAGTAAGTACAGGAGACAGGAGTTTGCTCATACTCCACGCTTTGGTCCAAGGGTCAAGTTTCTGGTTTCTTTAGGATAGATTGCAAGGAGACTCCTCTAGGAGCTTACAAATTATGAAAAGACACAAAACCTTGTGTTGTAACCATCCTCCTTGTCCATTACTCAGGTTTTTTTCATGTATAAGGGTACCAAAGGAGGACGCTCAAGAGTCTGTTCTATTCCTCTATATTTCCTCTCCTTATAATCCATTACCCAACCCATAAAAAAAAATTATTTTCACAAGTCTGGTGTTTTTGGGGGGGATTTGGGGTTTTTGTTTTGTTTTTGGTTTTGTAGGGTTTTTTTGTTTTGTTTTTATTCTCTTTTGTTTGTTTTTTGTTTTTCATTTCTCTGTTAATGAAGTCAGAGGGAACAGAGATTACAAAGAGGATTTCTAATACAGGAGATGTTAAAAGCTGATCTGCAGATTTGCATCCGTTTCTCCAGGTCCCTGTTTTCTTTTGGAAAGAAATGCAGATATACAGATGTGAAGAGCACACCTTGGATATCCTTCAACAGGACTCCTGTCTGGATGATTAAAGGACCAGTAATGCAGACCAAACATCTGTTATGCTGTACAGACACTGACAGCTTTTTTGTTTTCTATTGTTTTCAGTTTTCTGTTTTATTTTGTTTTCAATTTTAAATGAAGTCTACTGGATGCCCTGACACACGATAGGTTGTACTAAAAGGACATCATGGTCAAGGACTTACAGTTCAGATTTTAAGGTAGTTTTGGAGCCCCAGTGAAGGTCTTTTGCCTACATAAAGCATGGTGCCTTCTATTTCCATAATTGTATATTTCCACATTGGAGTGTGACACTGAGTGCATAGAGTCAATCCTGCGTGGTTTAGTGAGACATGAAATTTCATCTAATTTCAACCTGGAAGGTTCCTTTTATTATCTGTGCAGAAAAAGAGGCATCTGCAGAACAGGATTCATCTCATCCTTAAGATAATAATTTCAGATAGATGAGCTGAATCACTCTCTGGAGGAGTAAAATTTACTCCATATTGGCAACCTACCTGAATACTTTCAATTAGGTGGCTAACTCTCAGACTTTTAAATATGGTCTAATTAAGATCTTTAAGATTTCTGTGTAGCAGTGCATCCCACCAGTAGCATAAATAATAAATAAGCAAACAGATAATTAAACCCATTATTTGCCGCATGTTGGAGTCACAGTTAATTATTTCTGCAATAGGTCGACTCTGGACTTCACTTCTGCAGCAGCAGGGGTGTTGACCAGAGCATTTGGCCATTTGGCCCAAGACTTGGAAGTTTTTGCTGGCAGTCAGGAAATGTGATGGTTTCAAAAATGTAGATCCATGGTTGGCAATAGGGAGAAGTATGCTCCATCTCTTAAATTCATTCAAGTATTATATCCCATGCTTAACTCTTAATCCTATCCATTGCCATTTGTTTACCTGCTCCCAGAATTATTGTAGTCTCTTAACTACTCCTCATGTAAGCTGCATATTTTCAAAGTGTTAGGGACTCCTCAGACATTTGAAATATTGAGCACAGACAAAGAAATGTCACTTGTTTAGTCGTATTTCACAACAGCATCAGGTATCTAATATCTTTCATTTCCAGACAAATGCTCAGTGTCCCTAATGGTAGACATGAGGTTTTAAATATTGGGCAGTGAGCATATAATTCTGGTTGTCAGTCCATCCTTTTGAATGAGCCTCTGTCTTCTAAACAGTGTGATAGTTTACTCCACCCCTATGCATGAAACAGTCCAGAGAATTTAATCCAGCAAATCCTTCATCAGACCCATAATTTGTTTGAAGTAGTTCACTGCAGTCTAAATATGCAGATACATAAGGCAGTGAGAATGTATCACAGGAAGTTGTGCAATGCCTTATAAATCCAGACATGAAGCTTGAAATTGTATCAATATTTTGCTTTAAAACTATCAGAGCCAATCTCTTCATAGACTGGATTTCAGTGTTGCTTAATTGGGAATGATATTAATGGATAAACAGAAGGCAGAAGTTAATTTTCAACAGAGAAAAATTACAAAACAGTGTGGAAATACTTCTCTCCCCTTATTCTCTGGTTCGTAAATTTAAAAATTAAATGCAATATTGTGGTCAAATTTTCAAAGACTAAGAAGACTCGCTACTCTCTGAATGAAGCATAATCTAAATAATCTGTTACAATCTATCATAGAAATATATTACATTATCACTTGCAAATGGGAAGTATGGCTTTCAAAGTTGCCAAGCTGTACTTATCCACCTCTGATGGTTCCCATTAATTTTTAACAATCGTCCTGTCACCAGAGCAGTGAGCTGTAGAAAATGCTGTGGAGATGTCACATTCCTTGATGATTGCAGTTAATGCTGCTGCCCCTCTGAATCAGCATGAAATGTAGCCACCTTTATTACTGAATCTGCAGTCTGGGATTTGATCATGCTATTTATAGTAATGCTAATGATCTGTAGCACTGACAAGGGGTGTGTTGAAGCCATTCTCTGTTATCCTTGTTTTCAGCTGTAAAGTCAGAACAGACATCTGGATACCACATATCAGTAACTACACGGAAAATAACGCAAAGTGATTATGACTATTACTGCTGAAAGACTTTAGTAGGGTACGGAAAATAACGCAAAGTGATTATGACTATTACTGCTGAAAGACTTTAGTAGGGTTCTTTTTAATTTTTTTTCTGTACATGTTTTTTTTAACCATTATTCTTTCTGAGAGAAGGGGCCAGTTTTTTTTTTAACTGGTTTCTAGAGACTCAGTTGCAGTCATATGCCAAAACAAAAGGAGGCTTAGTGATGTCTCAAAAAAGTCAAGTTGAACTAAGGGGGAAAGAGTTACATTTTAAACCATGAAGTTCATGTCCATGTATTACTATATTAGCATAATGCAATCTTCTATTTTTATAAACATTCTAGGAACATTTTCTCACTTCTGAGAAGAAATAATTTACTTCAAGGTTTTTATTTTGCTTCCAAACCCAGTTCCTAAAATGCGTAATATCTAGCTTGTTTAAATTTTTGAACCTAAAAAAGAATATGCAATTTGAAGACAAGTATTTGGGAAGAATTCTTCTGCAGTTAATAATATTAGAATACTTAAAAAGATTGCCTGATTTTTCTCCCACTCTGGAAGCAGATCTGAGTCTTAACATGCCCAATATCCCAAAATTTATCAAGAAGCCTGTTTAACGCCACTGTCCTTGTGATTGCTGATGAAACCAGTGTCTAAAGAACAGTAGGAATTATAGTATCTTTCTTGATAGAATCATAGGCCTGGAAACAGTGCTTGATTTCTTATGGGTTTATGTCCCTTAATTAATTAACTTTTAAAGTTATTTATACTGAGTTTTCTTGTTATCTCTCCATATGCTTGTAAAATTAAACCATTCTTTCTCCAGGGCTAACTGCTGGCTTGGGCCAACTAGTTAGAGCCAAGTACCATCACTAGAATACCAGGAAAGCTGTGTTTTCTCACTCCTTCTGTTTTCTGCTTCCTCTAATACAGACCACAGGGAGTAAAAGATGGGTTACTCTGTTCTGCTCTAAATAGCACTAGAAAATTGTCCCCAGGATGTCTAACTTTGGTGTCTACTATTAAAGTTAAAACGTGGAGATGAAAAGTAAACCTGTTTTCTCAAGAAAACAAGAAGTGGGATTGTGATTAAATGTATGGATACTAGCTCTGTATTATTAGAGCTCTGAGAACTTTTCATCAGCCAAGGATACCACTGGAGAATTGATCTACCGCTTTCCATGGGAGTGCTGGAAAGGAGCTGGAAAGTTGCAGTTTTCAGAACAGCACTATAGAATGAACCACAGAGATGATGCCTTTCATGAACATTTTGTTGTGAGGATGCAGTCTGTAAAATGTGTCAGAAACGCACTATGCACTTCATGTGCAATTATGGTTCCTAGTGTATTTTATGAAATTTACATTTAAGTTTTTCTTTGTACTAATGTATCTTTCATGAATAGGATTTAGTAAGACATTGAAGCATCCTGTCTATCTAATAATTTCTCTGGGTTCTGAGAAGTAACCATAATTCATTGAAATCCTTCCAGAAGAGGTAAAACTTCTGAAGGATATAGTTCACTAAAATATTAAGCTCTTGGCTTGGTTTAAGCAAGAATTTCTAAAAGGTAAATGTTTCATTCCCAGTTGGACAATTGTTTCTTCTGGTATTTGACAGAGACCTTTAGGTTGCTTCTAAATTAGAAGTAGACAAGAGAATAAGCAGACCCAAATTCTCAGTGGGTTTCTTAACTTCTTTCCTGCGACAGAGCGAGGAGGTATCAGTTTCTTGCACACTTGGAGTGAATTTCCTCCTGGGCCTTGCAATGTTTCACATTGCAGCTGCAGTTATCTCTCTGAGCTCCAAGAGAACTACACTAAAATAAATGGTTAGACTGTTTTTTGTGTGTCAGAAATTCAAGAACTGCAAAGGGCTGGGGCAGACAATTACATAATTGATATAAATAACCATACTTAATCATATGGATAATGGGAGGTAATGGACTATGTCCCACCTACTCCATGCCTCTAGACGCATTCAGAGACAAAAAATCTGTGTTTGCACTAGAATCATACTTCCTTTCAGGACAATCTTACTCATTTTTAGTTATTTGGTTGCATTAGCAAGCTTACTGTTAATGTGGCTTTTTATTAAGTATTCAGTATCCAAGAAAGAATTGAAGTGGCTTTGTTACACATAGTATGCTCTACAATACATTCCAGGGACCATATTGCACTTGAGGTAAAACTTTTAAGCAGCTCCATTCCTGTATAAAACATGATTACAAGAATTGTGAAATTAAATTGCACGTTAAACATTCAAGTTCTAGGCAATCCTCAGTCTTAAAGATTTGAAATCTTTGTTGTTGTCTTTAAAGGATCATATCACCAACACTGACCAGCAGACACTGGAGATAGAGTTGTTCCCACCCAGCCAGTTGAACAGTTGCCAGTGGACACTGCAAATAATTAATATAGGCAAGCTATCTCTGTAGGAAACCGAGTAGCATTGTAGCTTTGTAATACCCTGATAAACGACATTGAGTTTTATTCCATGACTGTTTAATACAAAATACACAGGGAATTCATAGACTTGGCTGCAGAACTCGGGCAGTTATGTTCCAAAGAACACAGTGCAGAGCAGATGCACACCAGAGGCTTTGTGTGTGCATCATGACCATGCTCTCTCATTGCTTTGGGATGAGAACCCCAGATTTGTGCACCCCTCCTGTTCCCTTCTGAAAGACAGTTCAGGTATTCGTGTGCACACTAATCTGAATGACTGGGAGCTAGGGCAGGGATACAAGGCACAGACTGTCTGCCCCACTGACCTACGTGGTGCTGTTTGTAGAGAGGCTCATGTGGGTTTGTGCTCAGCGTATAAACTTCCCTAACAGTCACTCAGAGACACTTGGCTGCTTCAGATAGGGCATCTAACACTGGTAATCATTTTTTTAAATGCTTCAATGCCACTTTTAAAGTCTTCGCTTAAATCACAAAAAGATTATTTTAATAGTATATTTGGCATCAAGTTTTCCTACACTATTCTGTCCTCCTTACCTACGTCTAATTAACTATTCTTTAGAACTAATGAATAAAGTTATTCTACGAAGAATGGAGAAAATGGAAACTGGGGATATTTGTTGTAGTGTCTTTGGTCTGGTAACAGTTTGTGATTACACTAATCATCTGCAAACTAGGACAGGGACAAGCCTTTGGCACACAGGAAAGACCATCAGTTTGCACAGATTTCCTTAAATGACTGCTGTCAGAGAAAAGTCTGTTCGTCCTAGCTAAGTGCAAAAATGTCCCACAAGATATTTCTCTCTTTAGAAAGAGAAATTGTCTGGGGATACACTAATGGGAATGCTTGCTAAAGTTAGCATATGTCTTTCTGGTCAGGTTTTTGGATACAATCAAATTGGTGCCTGGTATATGAGCAAAACAAAACAACAACATTTCCTTTTGCTTAACCTGGCTTCACCTTTTTAAAGTTAAGGACTATAAAAGGCAACTCCCTGTGTCTGCAATATGAAATCACTTTTGCCCTCTGACTCATGTTGCTCTGGCCAATGTCAGTGCACACATTTCCTGAGTATATGTGGCCAAATTTTGTCAGTTTAGAATCTCAGATTCTTGAGCATTATAAAACTCAAATTGACATTAACTCGTCATTGATTTCCTCCATAGGTTTTGTATTGACTAAAAGTCTCTTTCTTGCCCAGCAACCCAATCATGTCCTGGGTTGCATAAATAGACGTGTGACCAGCAGGCAGAGGCAGGTTATTCTGTTCCTCTACTCTGGTTTCATGAGATCTCACTTGGCATACTACATCCAGGTCTCTTGTTCCTAGAACAATGAAGACAGACTGAGAGACTTGCATTTTTTTAAGCCTGGAGACCTTCTTGCACCCTTTCAGTAGTTAAAGGGTGGGGGTGGGGTGGGGAGGGGTCCAAGAAAGACAGAAAGACTTCTTTACCAAGGCCTGTAGTGACAGAACAGAAAATCCCATTTTTAAACTGAAAGAGAATAGATTTAGACTGGACATAAGGAAGACATTCTTTTCACTAAGAGTAGTGAGACACTGGAATAGGTTGCACAAAGGAGTTGGGGATGCCTCATATCACTGCAAGTGTTCAAGGCCCGGTTGGATGGGGCTTTGATCAGCCTGATCTATTGAAAGATATCCTTGCCCATGGAAGGGAGGAACTAGATGATCTCTAAGGTCTCTTCTGATGCAGACTATATGATTGTGTGCTCTGTGACCTATTGAGTGTTTCCACCTCCATCAATTAAAAACCCACTGGATTGAGGAGATACACTCTTGATATTACTAGTTTTAAAAAGTCATCTTGTAATGAGACATCACAAACATGCAAATTGAAAAAAAAATATTAATGGCTCTTCCACACTTTCCACAGTATTAACAAATTATTGGAAGTATATCTGAAAGATACTAAATGATTACAAAATAGTGATTACATTGGTGTGCTAAGTCCTTTTATGGGCTTCTCGGTACACAAGAAGCATGGACATACTGGAAAGAGTCAAATGAGGAGCCACAAGAATAACTCAAGCACTGGAGCATCCCTCCAGTGAGGAAAGGCTGAGAGAGCTCAAAGTGCAGGGGTGGTCTCATCAATATGCATAAATACTGTTAGAGAGGTATTAGTGTATAGGTAGGGCTTCCTCTCAGGAATTACCCTTTGACTACAAGGAAAAAAAGATGGTCCTCATCAAGCTGAAGATTAAGATGCAACAACACACAGTGAAAACATGGAAGCACTCAAAGCATTGCCCATTTTGAGATTTACCCAGTACAGATACAGCTACGGTGAGCCCAGTCCCTTTGATCTTCAGAATTGCAGTGGCTGCTGGAAACAGAGAGAAAAGAGACAAAGAAAGAAAGGAAGCCCCAGACTTTGAGAGGACACAGACTGACAGACCCAAACTATAGAAAAACAATCAAAGAAACAAAAAAATTTATGGAAATCAACTTGCATAAAGTTGCATAGAGGACAGAGACAGGCCCTACTCAGTATTGCCCAGTGACTTAGTGCAGTGAGCACTAAGTGAAATACAGGAGGTTCCCTGCCAATATCAGAAAGCATTTTTTTTTACTGAGAGTAACTGAGCACTGGCACAGGCTTCCCAGATAGATTGTGAATCTCCCTCATTGAAGAAGCCCAAAAGCCATGTGGACATGGGCAAGCAGCTTCATGTGGCCCTGCTTGAGCACAGTGGTTAGACATCTGAGCTTTCCTTCCAACATCAGCTGTGATTCTGGGATCCTTAATCTTTTGAGGATCTTCTGAGGAACACTGTTCCTTTTTGCTTTGGCCGAACTAATTAGAAAAACAAAATTTTTTGAGACCAAAGAATGCTTGAAACATAAAATTTCTGGGGAGTGGCTCAAAGCATAGTAACTTGAAGCTCTATGGTCTGCCACTTGCAGCTGTACAAATGCCATTGATTTTGTGCACATAAATACTTGGCTCTAGTGAGAAAAGCTAGGTGGATCAGCAACAATTTGTGAGAGGAGGTCATCTTTTCCTCATCATTTAGATCAGGGATGGTACCCACACAATCAGTGCTTCTTTCATGTCCTGTTTCTCCTGTGTCTAGATTTTACCAGAGGGATGCATTCATATGCGGCCTGGAAATGCTGCTTATTACTTACTCTGTCTAATGTAGTCAATAAAATTTTAGATTTACTGATACACTACTTAACATTTTTATGATCAGCAGTCACTCAGAGCCTACAAATCTGACAGACATCTGATTAGTTCAGTACTTGTGCTCTGATCAGCACCATGCAAGCCAAACCTTTGTCTTGCTCAATTGCTGGCTGTAAATCACACCAGCACATCTTACATTTACAGTTGAACTGCCCTGTTTTTAGTTTTCTTCACATTTCCTAAAACATCACTACTAGAATTCAGTGAGCACTAGTAAAGTGAGTACCATTAAAAATTCAGAAAACAATTTACAAAATACGACTTGTAAAAATGCAGTTTTTCTTAGCTGCAACTCAATTAAAATATTAACAGCAAACTGTTAGTACAATGTTGTATGTTTTATAAAAGACAGATGTTATGAATATAAGACCTTGGTAGAGCTTGCTTGAAAGAGCTTGCTGAAACAAAAATAAAGGTGATGCTGTTGCTTATTTTTTTTCATTCTGATTTGATACAGTGAACATCAGTGAGAAAATTTAGGCAGCCTTGGAAGAGTTTTGTTGATGATACTTTCCAGCTCTGTGTTCTATTGCACAGATTACAACTCTTTGGTGGTATATGTTGGTAATATAGATATGGTTTTTTATTGCATTTCACTGTCTACTTTTGCAGCAGCAAGATTTGATAGGATTTATGAGTTATTAGGTGAAATCTTATGATTGACTTCCAGTTTCATCAGAAGTATCATTACAATATAGCTTCAGGTTTACAAAAATAATTTGTTCATCTGAAAAGACTGCTTACATAATGTCGATTTTTGTGCTAATGTGGATTTCCAACTGTGTCAAGCAGAAATGTAGGTAAATTCAATTTAACATGCCCAGAGGCACAGACATACATACTCCTTTTTAAAACTAATCAGTTATTCATTCATGAATCTCATTTTCCTCAGTCATCTCTACATACTCTGCACTTCAACACCGTCTCACTTTTCAAAAGTCAGTGTTATATAATTCAGTTATCAACAGTGAAAAACATTTAGTTGATATGAAAGATACTCCAAATAAGCTATTTGTAGTTAATTTTTCCACTCAAAGAACACTACTGCCTTCCAAAGGGAGTATAACTTGGCTTCTTTTTGTAAGAAATGCTCTCTCCCTTCCTCATCTCCTAATATTTTTTGAACATTTTACCTGGTTTAGTAGAGAAAGCTAGAGGTTAGATAAGAATACTTCTAGTTTTCTGAAAACAAATTGCAGAAGGCAGAGGTTCTAGAAGAAAGGCAGGAAAACTGTCATCATTTTATGTTGTTTGACAGAAGCCAGCTGCTCAAATAGTATATGTCAACTTGTTGATGAGGTGATGTGCCTAAAGCTTCAATCTGTCTCATGGCTAGCAATGATGTCACAGGTGTCTACGTCATGTGGAGATGAGTTGGGGAAAAAAAAGCTACACATCTATAATAAAGTCTCTTAGTTTTGCAGTCATAATAGAGCATTTCTGGTGTGCTGGCATGTTTATGTTAATTCGTGATTAGTCTAAACATATTTCTTTTCACTAGCCTTTCTTGACCAGTGTTTTAATGCTGCTCTTTCCTCTTTTACTTTCTTACTAACTTTGCCCTTTGCCACTTTATCTCTTACTCAGTCCTATTCGTCCCTGTGCTTTCTCACCTGTCTGGTGATTATGTCTAAGTTGAGTGTTTCTCAGCTTGCAGCCTGTTGCCCACAGGTGGTTCGCAGATGCAAGAAAGTAGTACATGAGATGCTGAGTTGTTTTAAAATCAAACACATTCACAGAGACTGAAGTAAAGAAACAAACCAGAGAAGATTATAAACCTAGTTGCCAGTGTGGACTGTGTGTTATTTGTTGATTTGTTGATAATGTACCCACTAAGGATCCTGTTCGACCCACAGTTAAAAGCACTTTTTTTATCTCATGTGCTAGGAGAGCTTTTCATTGCCCTAAATAAAAGTTGTCTGCTCTCATATTTTAGTCTGGAGAAGCAGAGTCTGAGAGGAGACTTTAGAGCTCTCTTCAACTACCTGAAGGGAGGTTGGAGCGAGGAGGGAAACGGCCTCATCTCCTTAGTAACTGTGATAGGACCGGAGGGGATGGATGGAAGCTGTGCCAGGGGAGGTTTAGGCTGGATGTTAGGAAACATTTTTTTTCACTGAGAGGGTGGAATTGGAATGGCCTGCCCAGGACAGCGGTGGAAATCACCATCCCTAGAGGTATTTAAAAGGCATTTGGACCTGGTCCTTGGGGACATGGTTTAGCTTATGATGTTGGTCAAAGGTTGGACTGGATGATCTTGAACATCTCTCCCAACCTAAAACATTCTGTGATTCTGTGATACTGGTACAATGTAGGGAATTCTGTGTGGGTTTATAATACACCCTATTAGGTTCAGGTTACCAAAAAAAAGTGTAACATAATACAAACACACTTATGGATCCTGGTCTTCTGTTTTAAACTGTTAGGGCCCAGGTCTTAATACTTGGTTTGAAATTCTTCTGTGAGATCTATTCCATCTGATCCTTTTTATTATTTCAGTATTTACGTTGCATCATGGTCTTTGCTGGGAGAAATCAGATACTCCTTTAATCGATTACTGAAAGTTTCTCAAGAAAATAAATAATTCCTGTTAAATTTGTTCAGAGATTTTGTATGTCAAATTAATACTTAGGCTAAAAAAACATGCTTACCTCATCTATGATAAAGCTCTTAAAAGTGGCATTTGCTGCTTTTAAATAATATGCAAAATGTGGTAAATAATTCTGAGATCCTGATTCTATTTAAAGGAAACATATTTTATTTACAAAGAAATAAAAAAAATTATAAACCTGTGTATATTGCTCTAAGACAATTCCTGCACATTGTTTGGAGCAATCCTAAATACAAATACAGACTTGGTGGCGGTGGTGGAGAAGCTCTACAGGGCTGGCTGGGGTTGGTTGATGAGAAGGGCCTACAGGAGAGATGGAGCAGGACTTTTTTACAGGGGCATGTGGTGACTGGATGAGGGGTAACTGTTTGAAGCTGAAAAAGGGTAGACTTAGATACTAGGAAGAAAATCTGTAGTGTGAGGGTGGTGAGGCACTGGAACAGGTTGCCCAGAGAACCCCGGCAGTGTTCAAGGCAAGGTTCAATGAGGCCTTTGAGTAACCTGGTTTAGTGGGAGGTATCTCTGCACATGCAGACAGTCTCGGAATTAGATGAACTTTAAGGTCCCTTCCAACGTAAAACATGTTGTGACTCTGAATCTATAATTTTACTTCTTCAGAATGTTACCACAAAGTGAAAAATAAAAAGATAATGTAGATAATATAGACAGAGGAAGCATGTGGTAGGTGTTGATAGTTAGATTAGAATATTTTACCTCAGCTAAGAATGAGAATATTACGTGTATCAATTGCAGGTGTGATAAAATAATATTTGTTGTTGTTGTTGTGGCTTCTTCATGATCTGGACTGTTTTGGCAGGCACCCTGCCAGCAGGTCTAGGGAGGCAAAGCTTCCCCTCTCTCTGGTACTTATGAGACCCCATTTGGAGGACTGTGTCCAGTTTGGGGGTCCCCAGTACCAGAGCAGAGTGTTTCCAGCAGAAGGTCAGAGAGGTGGTGAGGGACCTGGAGCACCTGGCATACAACACTGAGACCTGCATCTGCTCAGCCTAAAGAGGGGAAGTCTCGGGGGAGGTCATGTTGCTGCCTGATCTGCTCTGGAGCCAGACATCTCTCCCAGAGGGGTACAACGAAGGGATGAGAGGCAGCAGTGGGGACAAGGTGGAAGGTGGGCAATGCCAACTAGATGCAACATAAAAAATAATCATGAGGGTGATCACATGCTTGATGAAGCTTCCCAGAGAGGCTGTAGAGTCTCTGGCCTTGGGTAAATTCAAAACTCAGCTGGTGATGGCAGAGAGCAACATGCTGTAGTTGACCTTTCTTTTCAGCAAGATATTGGATCAAATTACTGTTAGAAATCTCTTACAACCTACATAAATCAGTGATTTTTTGATTCTAAATTTATAGCAATTTATATTAGTATATTTTCATACATAGACATACATATGTAAGATTCTATGAATCTGCAATTCTCCTGTTCATCATTGATTAAACAGAATTCTGGCATATAACCTAAATGCAGGAAACTTTTCAGACTTCAGTTATAGCAGTCACCCATCCAAAATCTGTTGCAATGCCAGAAAATCACAGTTCAGTCTCTTTCTCACTGTTGTTCCAAAGATACTCCTGCAGGCAGTCAAAGGTGCTTCATGGCACAAAGAATTCTACATGTACTTTACTGACATGGCTGCTGCTTGTAATTCATACACAGAAATATTTGTAACAGTACTGTGTGAAACAAAGCACTCTGACCAAACCAATATATATTTTGTTTATCCTCATATTTATTGGTAGTAAGCCTCTGTTCTGAATGTTATTAAAATATGTAATCAGTCACTTCTCAATTTACAACAAATTCCTTGAATTTAAAAAGTAAATCTGTTTAGTTTATTTTTAAATTCTGGAATAGCTGCATATAATGTTATTTTTCTTGTCATCTCTTACTTTTATTACTGTCAGCTGTAGTCAGTCTCTGACCAACTTGATATCTGAGTCCTACACAATGGCAGCGCAAGTTATTTTTAAAGATAATCAGAGATAATGATTTCTGTGGATTTCACAGAACAGTGACAAAATGTTAGATTGCATTAACATGTGATACTACTATTTATGTCTTGGGACATAAATGAAGTCAAGCACGGTTATTCTAAACACAATGATTCTGTAACGTAAGAAGTTTCTTCATCGATTAGGTAAGATGAAAATTACTGCTTTCTTAAACTCTGTAACTTGATTAGGAGTATGCAGCTGCCTTGATTTGATAATGGGACTTTAAACTAATCTCTAAACCACAAGGGATTTAAAACCTGGTTTCAGGAAACCTTAGACCTCTCAAAATACATTGCTGTGACTTTCCAATTGGACTGAACTTTTAGACATTTGTGACACTTTATAAATACTGAAAGAAAATATGGTCTCCTGCACTCCAGAGTAACTCTTAAAATTAACAAAGCTGAACATTTTTTGAGCACAAGCACAATTTGTCCGTGTTCCAATGAATATGAACTGTAAAGTTTTTTTCTTTTGAAGATGTAGGGTCTGAGATATGAATAAAATATGGGCAAACAAAGAAATGCAATACACATACTTTTAAAAAATAATATAGAACTGAATTCTTCCTTTCTGACTCCTCAATTCGTTATGTCAGCCAAATGAAGACAGAATTATGTCTTCAATCAATGCTGGAGTATAGAAGACACTGCAAACTGTTTATTCAAATACAAAAATTTCTTCTGCTTATCACCACAAGATGAAATTAAAGCATAGAATTCAGCACTTTAAGCCAAGTCCTACTTCCACTGGAAGTGAACTTGGGTACATATTAAAGAATTACTTCTTTTCTCTAGAACGCACTTTTTGTCTATAACAGAGAAGTTCAAGAACATCTTTCTCTAACCTTCATAGATTAAAGGCAGTGAGATAAATTGTTATTGACTGCCAGTCGAAATTCTTACATCGGTGGGTTTTCCACTTAATAGTATACTTTCTTACTGAAGTTGTCACTAGTGAATTTCTGTTAAATTTCTGACTATGAGTGCTGCAAATATTTTTGAGGTTAATAATAAATGGTTATCAGATGGAGGATATCCTAGTACAATTATTACAGGCTATGTGGATGGTTAAAAACTCTCTTCCAAAGACTGTTTAATATAAAGTGCTGTATTGCAAGAAAATTAAATTCAGTTAGAAAAAATGAAAATTACTTAGAGGTTTTCCTTGAATGAGAGATATATAAATGATTGCCTATATACCTCATATAGCTAGAACTTCATTACTTAACATATTTCCACTGACTTAAACTGAATTTTAGGAGTTGCACTGTTAAATTTGTATAATCTATGAAGTTATTTAGTATAAAATTGAATTTGAATATAGGAATTCTCCATGAGCTGCTTTCTCTCTGCTGAATGTGCATCACCTCTTATCAGTCTAGATTTCCATGTGTTCTGGCTATCAGATACAGCATACAAGAAAAAAGAATGTCTCAGAAATGCTTGATAAGACTGTATGCTCATTCATCATTTACACAGAAACTGACAAAACCTTTCTTTTTCTGTCTAATTCAACAATACAACTAATCTTATGATAAATTTGTTGTTCTGTTGCTAGGTAACAAAAATAGACATTGGCTGTTTTGGAAGCCTGGACATATTCATCTAATATCTGACAAACAGTAGAGAATGAATGTCTGGTGCAGAGGCTTGATCCTGTGCCAAACTGACATTTCAGATGATAATAACTTCTGTAACCTCATCTTCTTCCATTACGACGTAAATCTGTCATTGCGGAATGAAAATAATACACTAATTAATGCTGTAAAGAAAAATACAAAATTAAAAATTATCCTAAATAGTTTGAAAACAACAAGTAATGCATTTCATTAAATCATTTAATCTAAAATGCACATCCAGAAATCTTACTTCATTTCTCTGAGAAAAATTATTCACGGTATGAATGTGTGAGTGTAGTAAAAGCACAAATGGTATTTTTGCAAGTCTATGAAAGAAGTGACAGCTTGGATTGGAATATGATTGGCTTTTGCCTTAAAAATTTATTCTGATGTGTTTCTAAATGTACTGTACAACAGGATGTCAGAAGAGATCTTGGATTCTACAGCCTCAGTATCCTGTGCAGGACTTTGGCAGAGAGGACGAAGAAGTAATCTTCATTCTGTTTTTCTGAGACAGAAAAATGGCATAGTTATTTGGCTTAATAATTTTAGAAACTGGTTTTCAGTGTCCTGTTTACAGGGCCATCTTTTTAATAGATCATGATAGGAAAGTACTGTTCTCAGATTGAAGTACCGTGATTTTCAAGGGGTCCAACATCAACTTCCAGGAGGAGTGCAACTTCCAGGAGGAGAGCTGGAGTTCACTAATCAATTATGTTTTTGGTAATGAGTGAACTTTGTGGGTGTGTCCTACGTAGGACTGAAGGACTTTTTATAAAAAACGAGGATAATATTTTCATTTTATGTGAATGATTCAAGGAATAAATAGATGGGTGATTAGTGTTCTGACAGTTGTAAGGAAGATCTTTGTAGTAAATATTGGTATTGCTCTTTGACAATATTGCATATGAATTGACATCACAAAGGTGGAAGGTAGATGTTTCCTGTATGTCTGGAATGTTGGCAGCTTTCTGCAGGACACACTAAAACCAGAAGTTTTACTTCAGCTATGAGGCATTTGTGAATTGAAGATTTACTTTTAATTAAGACTTGTTAGGAAATGGCTTATGAGGTGTGTTTTTGCTCTTTACAAAAAAATTACAGTGGAAATGAGAAAGATTATGATGATTAGCTTGGAAGAACTTTAATAAAACATTTTTTAAATGAATACTTCCAAAATCGTTAGAGATCAGAACTTACTGGGCTTCTTCCTAGAGCTTGTGCGAGGAAACACAACAATGGCAGATGCTACTCACTGGTAAATAAGTTCTAATGAAAGCCTTGTGCAGTTATGTGGAGGTGGTACAATAGCACTTGCTCTTTATTCTAAATGGGTCAGCCAGAAGCCTTGGAGGGAGCACAGATCCCTCACGAACAAGTAGAAACCCACCCTCTTAGTCCTTGTTTTCATCAACATTTCTTAGTCTTTTGTGACTGTGAAGGTCACTTGTGGCCTCTGATTTTTTACCAGAGACATCCAGAGACCACAGAATGAACACAAATTGCCTTTTTGCATTTTCATATTTAGACAGCAGAGGTCCACTTCAGTGTGATTGCTGTCTTGACTAGCAGACCGTGTTGCTGTTTTATTATTACGAGAAAAACCTCACTCATTCAGACTAATGATTGAGAAACCCATTGTGAGTTACTGAAATATGCAAGCTGGTCAAGAAACAAGGCTAACTCTCCTTCTCCAAAATAAAAAGTGATCTTGATTCATTGATCTGTAACAAATGATACTAAACTGTTTTTCATAACTTCAGAAAATGTAATGGGGTTGCAGCAGACTGACAATGATTTTAAGAATATGTCAGGGAGGAACGAAACATTGTAAACAGGATGAGTACATGTGCAAAGGACTGTGTGAATGTTTATTATGAGAAGTGCAACAGGCTCACACACATTAAAATTACAGCCCAGGCTTGTAGCTGTAGATTTGCATTGCTCTGCTGTTATAATTTATGTATGGTGGGGTGATAGTGCCCAGGAGTCCAGTGCTAGACTCCAAATGAGTTTCATTGCTTACTACACAGAATAAAAAGAGACTGTCTTTCCTCATTTATTTAATTGTGAACAGGTTTCTACATATTTATTATTTTTTTTTAATCTAAAAGTAATTTTAATTATTTCTGATCATTACAATATGCTGGTAAGCTAAGAAGGAAATATTTTGTTAGAATTAATGACAAGTAACTGTCACTCTGCTGGAAAAACCTCATGGGATCTGGAAATGAGCAGACATTTTTCAATACTAATTAGAAATAAATCTATCTCTCCAGTCTCAGAATAAACCACTGATTTTTGTCACTAGCTCATTTACAACAGAATAGAAAAGAGATTTGTCAGTGCTCTCATTATTGCACGACTCTTTATCCTGTACTTCAGCACTTAAAGGAAAACAATAAAACCAGGCAAAACTGCAGAGAATATAGCAAACTAACTCCAAAATTTTCATTTAGCACACTTTTCTTTCTGCAGAATTAAATCACGTGGACTCCTTTTTCTGCTACAAGGAAATTCCTATGCTTCCAGCTACTTTGAGTTCCTCCCATTACCCATTTGTTTTTAATGTAAATAGAATATTACTATGAAGCCTCCCTCAAAACAACATTATCAAAAAATGTGGGGTTGTTTTTTGTTCGTTTATTTGGTTTGGGGTTTTATGTATGTTATCTTTTTCTAATCCTTTACTATGCCACACATAGCAAAAGGTTTCCTGAGTCAAGTAAATCACTTCAGACTCAGACAGTTGACAATTTTGTGGCTGCTGTTTCCTGAGGTTCTGGATTAATCTACAGGAACCAGGAGCTGTTACTAGCCTTGCTGTCTATACACAGAGTTCTATCCTTCATTCCTGTAAGACAACATTCCTTTTTAAACTAAACGGAGCCCTGAGTGATGAGATTTCTGACCTTCATCTAAATATCTAGATGTATCATCTAAATAGTGGTACACATTTTCCTAGTAGTAGTTCTGTCTTCATATAAAAGAATTTGCAGCACCATCCCTAAAACCTGGGAGTGCTTTCTACCCATTAAATATAAATATACCTATTTATCTAGATACATAGTGCATGCAATCTTTCGTCTGGCTAAAAAAAATCTTGTGAACATTGCCAATGTTATCTTGTAATATTATCAAAATTCTCTCTTGCTGCTATATGTCTATTATTCTTAGTGTCCTGGTTCCTGTAGATACATACATACATATAAATATACAGATAACTATACATCTCTCTAAATATATATGCATAAAATTAGGTTAGTTTCTAAATGTGTGTTAAACATTTGGAAAAAAAAAAATTGAAAACATCTAGTTATAAAGTTTCCCTCAACGCTCTTATTTTTATGTTTTTTAAGAAAGCGGTTTCTCTTTTTTCAGATAACTGTTTTGGTTTCATAAGATGACAAGAAATGTGAACATTTTGTTCACTTTTTAGTGAACAAAAGAACAGAAAATCCAGTTGTAGTTTCTTTATTAAAAAAATAAAGTTTAGCAGAAAGAACAATACAGATAGCATGCTGAAAAGAAAGGTCAACTACAGCATGTTGCTGTCTGCCATCACCAGCTGAGCTTTGAATTTACCCAAGGCCAGAGACTCTACAGCCTCTCTGGGAAGCTTCATCAAGCATGTGATCACCCTCATGATTATTTTTTATGTTGCATCTAGTTGGCATTGCCCACCTTCCACCTTGTCCCCACTGCTGCCTCTCATCCCTTCATTGTACCCCTCTGGGAGAGATGTCTGGCTCCAGAGCAGATCAGGCAGCAACATGACCTCCCCCGAGACTTCCCCTCTTTAGGCTGAGCAGATGCAGCTCTCAGTGTTGTATGCCAGGTGCTCCAGGTCCCTCACCACCTCTCTGACCTTCTGCTGGACACACTCTGCTCTGGTACTGGGGACCCCCAAATTAGGGTCCTCCAAATGGGGTCTCATAAGTACCGAAGCGAGGGGAAGCTTTGCCTTGCTGTACCCCCTGCTGAAGTGGTTGACAAAACAGCTCAAGTGTCAGGCAACTACCTTTTCTGTTTCCATGTTTTCTAGTGCCTCACCTTCTACTTACTCTCCAGCACATCTTTTTTTGCAAAGGTGCAAAAAAGGTGCGTGTATATGTGTGGGTTGGTGTACATATCTACAGAGGTGTGAAGATGAAATCGTTCCTCCTCACTGGGAAACTGCATGTCGTGAAATTTGGATCTGCTGTTCTCCAGGCAGATTTCCAGATTACAAATGAACTCAACAACTTGAAACTCCACGTATATGGGATTTTTTTCTGACTTAATATTTCACTGCTTTGTGTTCTGTCTTTTCTGAGCCCATCAACCTTAAGAATCTAATTTAAAACAGCAAGTTTTTTCTATGTCTTCTCTAGGTGAATCAGGAAACTGACTAATGTAAAACACACACTTAAAAGGGACTAATCATATAAAATTTCCAGACTGGAAATACATTCATTAACCTTGAACAAAATTTTTAGCTCTTGGATGTTCATGAAAATGAATGAACTTTTTTTCTCTCCAAATTCTTCCTGTACCCACATACCAACAAACACACATGCAAAAATAATGCAGTTACTGCTATAGCAACTCTTGTACTTCAGTAAATATGCATATATACATATATTCAATTACATAAAGTTTTTTTGTTGTTGTTCAACAGAAAATCTCATGCAATATATAAGAAAGTACTAGGGAGAGAGTGAATTTTTATGCATTTTTCTAAGCACATTAGAAGTCCAGAGAAATAGGTTATGTATATTTTAAATTTGTCTTATCCTTGGTTACTAACCTTTGTGTTCAATTTTCTTTGCTAGTTGAAAGTTCTCTTATTAATCCATTATGTCAGGAGCATAATTCCTTCCTGGTTCCTGAACAAATTATTCACAAAGAGAATAAATTAAAATGCTTCTGGGCTAAAAGATCTGCTTTATAAGCAACTGAGATACCTAATATATTAGACCTAATTAATAAGGCTATCGAAAGCACTGAAAATTATGATACATTATTAGATACACTTTTGTTTCTTTAGAGCTGCTCAGTGGAAAAGAGTTTCTAGTGCCCTTTAACCTTAATGACTCTGTTCACTGTGCAGAAACATCCAAGAGAGGAAATAATCTCCTCTGTAGTCTAATACTTTCTTCCCACTCATAAATTAAAGGAAAAAGATGTAAGTAGAGAGGCTGGGAAGGCAATCGTCTGTTAGTGGTCTAATTTCCAGTGATGTCTTTTACTTCAAATGTAGCAAGAGCAATTACCATGTTCCTTCCTTTTCACTTTCTTTCTCTCACAGCTGCAAGGAGTGTGTCTGTTTGGTCCAAATTTCTGTTGGAGGAGATTCTAAGGTGTCAAAAAAGAATGGATAAAGTGGCATCGTGCTTTATGGTTTGTGTTTGCATTATAGATTTAAAAAAAATATAGTATTTCTGATCAAAAATGTAAGATTATTTTAAGATACATTTCCATTACACCATCAGGAATTTCTGGATTTTGCTTTAGAGATTTTAAGCTTTTGATAGTATTCTAAAGCATTGCGATATATTAGATCACCTTAAATGGGACTGATTTTATCTTTTAGACCTGCCATTCCCAGACAGGGGACTCACTCTCCCAATTTCAAAGATAAAAATATTCTTCCCAGTGGTGGTTCTTAAAATTTTTCATTGATATATACATACCTCTGCTTAGTGGGATAATCAGCAGGATATTCTGGAATTCCAACTAATTTCTAAACCTAGGTAATGTCAACTGTTAGAAATGAATTATTGTGTCATATCCCTTTCAACATGGAAGAAATGAATGTAATCTGAAGAAAAAAAAAATTAAAAAAAATCAGCATTTCATGAGCAAAAGAAAGGAACAATGTTCTGTCAGAATATTTTCAAAAATCTTTTGTAAAATGCAATTATTTGAAACATGACGGGAGCCTTGTTCTGTCATGCTCTCAAGTTACTGTATCAAGCTGCTGACAAGCTTGGGATACCCAAGTTTCTGGATATTACTTGACAAATGACAAAGGAGAAAGCAACTGTTTGTTTTTATAGCAGCTACAAATCACAGAATTCAGTTGTATTTTTTATTCTTTATGAGAAATATATTGCTCTGTTCTTAGTGAAAACTAGTAAATCTTGACTTTGGTTAGTATGTGCAAAAACTTGAAAGACAAACTGTGATCTATCATTGTGCACATGCATAATGTCAAAAATATTTCAGTAACTTTTCTGGCTTTTGTGTGGTTACAATGAACAGGTTTTGGTTCTTCTGAGAAGAACTGAGAACAGTCATAGTGTACATCATGGAGTAGTCTCTAGTGGTGCTGTTGTGATCCCATCATCTTTTATAGGACAGATATTTTATAGTGCATTGTAGGAAGAATTCTGAGTGGCCTGAATCTTTTCAAAGGTAAGACCACACAGTTTGCTGTGTGGTCTAATGCATTCTGGTTGAGCCAATATTTTTTCTGTAGAAAGTACTTATTCCACATTTGCTATATTCGGTCATAAAAAAAAAAACAACAAAAAACAAACAAACAGACAAAAGAACAACACAAAAGTCCAAACAAACAAAAAAATCCCAAACTTTTCTTTTTTGCTTAATGTTTCATTAATTCGGATAAAATTAGTCTCCCTCTCTCAAATGGCCAAACTTACAGTCTGACTTTGGGGCAAGAACCACCTTTAATCCTGTGTCCCAACAAACAAATAAGAACTGTTTTACTGTAATGTAAATAAAATTTTATTAATACCTTCATTTTTTTCTGGTTGTTTAAAAGCTAAAACACTTGTAAATTGCAAACTCCAAGTAAAACCAAAATGAAGGGCAGGTGAGCCTGTTTCACTCAGGATGGTTTTTAGAGATCCTGCGATAGTGATTGTCAGGGGAAGACATAATTGCTTCAAATGATAGTGTGCCTGAGATGGCCATGCAAGGGAACAGGGAGAAGTTTGACACTGCCTCTAGATATTTCTATTTTTTCCACTTAGTTGGTCAGTGTGAGCTTTACCTTGGGGTCCTGCGGAAAAGGACTGATTTCCCACATTGCTGGTTTGCTTAAGAGCCTGAATAAAGCTGAATCATAGGTGGGCTGGAAGATGTGTAGCTATGACATTGTGTACCTGCTTAAGCACAAGCCATGGCAAGGATGTTTTGAAAGCCAAGATTGCAGAGTAATTGAAGTGCTTGTCCAGCTTGTACTGAAGGGAACTGCCCTTCTCCATCTCCCCCAACTGCATATCTCTGCAAACATGAGTCCTAACTGTTTCTGTGTCTAAAAAACCATCCTTCATATTCCCCAAAAGTAAAGAGTAAGAGTCTGTGCAGTCCTCTTCTTTAAAGACACTAGGGTTTCAGCTCCTGGAGTGAAATGAAGGGCAAGTCAGCAAAAAAGTGAGTTAACAAAACAGGCCACAGATTAACATGGGCAGTTTTGAGAAATGTGTTTTTTTCTTAAGTATCAAGGAGAAGAAATTCAGAAACAGCTTCTCAGTATTAGTCTGGGCAAGAAGCTGAACAAACTAATTTTCAAAAACAAGTTTGAAAAATTTTAATAGCAGTTCCATGTTGAAGTTTTGTTGAGCAGTTAATGGAACTGGGTTTAATGAACCAAAAGGTAGTTTCAAGGCTTGCATCATATGCAATACATTAATTTCAATTAATTTTATCTTAAATTGTATTTTCAATCAATATTGTAATATGTTATTTTTCTCAAATTCATATTTACTGGAAACCTTCCCCGGAGTGTATGGTTTTAAATGATGCACATTACCATTCTACTGCTAGAAGAGTAGGAAGGTCACAGTCAAACACGTTTATTCTCCCATGTCCGTGTTGTTCTATGGTTTATTTAATCTTAATTTTTCTTTGAACTGAAGATCAAATAAATATTTTTCCCACTAATGTTGTTAGAAAGCATGCAAACTTATGATACATATCCTCACTTTGGATTTCAAATTAAGGAAATAATCTTTTTAGTTGTAATAACCTGAAAAGTAATGTTTTCATACTATGAAATATATTTAGTTTTCTTAAGTTTCTATGGTTAGAGACATAAGAGTCTTTCATTTTACACTGCATTGTTAAGTTAGACTTATTAAAGGTTGCTATGGTGGATAGGAAATGTATTTGAAAATTCCTGAGTGGTACTTTAGCAAGGTAACACAACCGATATTTTGTGCCCTTCTTACCTTTATTTTTAAAATGCTATGAATATACAAGTTTACACATAAATTTTCCAAACCCATAATTAAAAAAAGTACATAGTCAGTTATTTCTCCCCCACGCCCAAATGCATCTCACGATCACTCCAGACATAAGAAGCCACAGTTCAGATTTTCTTGGCACTGTCTTTGATAACTGCTGATAGCGTTCTTGACACTGTCTGAGGACAATTCCTTAAGGACTTGGTCTACAGAATCTGTGTGTCTAGTTTGTCTTTGCTGATCCTAACAAGAATTAATTCTCTTAGCTCTGGCCAATGTATAAATACTGAGTGCTGTCTAATCTAATCCTGTATGCAAACATGAACTAAGATAGTTTTTGTACAGAACTATTATGTGTCTTAAAAAGAAATCATAATTCATTATATGCGTCTTTTGGTGAAGTCCCATGAGTAAATCTCTATTCTTTTCATCAGAGCAATCTAAACATGGAAAAAATGGGGGTTCTCACTCAGCTGTGTCTGATAAAATCTGCATCTGATTTTTTAAAAATCTTTTCTAAAAAATTTTTAAATTTGCTGAACAGATTCAGTTTCAGTAGTGCATTAGAACAGTAGAAGGGTCAGCACAAAAAAGTAATATTTGTGTTCCGTTCCTATGTGAGTGTGAGATATATTTACAAAGGTATAAGCCTTTGTCTGGAGAAAGCGATGGTTGTTTGCAAAAATGTAATTGTAGACACTTTCTGAGTATCAAAGATCTCTATATACTGCAGATTTTTAGCTGTGTGTGGGCTGGTAAGTTATTAAAGAAAAAAAAAAAAATCTGTAAATTGAAAGGCTTAAAGGGTTTAGACCAGAAAGCTACATAAAAATCAATCAATTTTTTTTTTTCCCTGTGGCTTGTTTGCATAACCAAAGGACAAGAAGGTCTGGTGGTTCTGAAATACTTAAACACACCTGGGATATTTGAACAGTGAGATGTAGTGTCATATTCTGAGATACAGAAGCAAGAACAGTAAGCAGCCATACGTGATGCAAAGATATTTTAATTTTAGATAATAATGTGGTACCTTCTTAGCACTGGAGTTAGCAGAATCAAATCAATGATTTGTACATTCAGTACAATTTTTGATGTTCAGGAAGATACATAGACAGAGGAGGTAAGAGTTTAAATACATAAGAAATAATGATATTTTCTATTTAAACTCAGCTGTTTCATGTGTTTATAATTTGTAAAGAGTAAATTGTTTTTTAAAAATATTTAATGCCTGTATTTGGTATATATAGAATGCTCCTCACTATTTGTTCTCTGCTCTGGAGGGAGAAACTTGACCTTCTGGTTTGATTTGATTTCATTTGCTCTACCCCATCTTCTCCTTCTGGAGAGACTCTCTGCAAATTGAAAATTGCGTTAGGAATTAAGAGGTGTCAATTTGCTGCAGGGAATCTTAAAACATCTTTTATATAAACCCAAAATATTAATATGCACAGGGTTTTAAAATCAGCCACAACAACAACCAGAGCAGAATAATAATGTAAGAAAAGCTGAAAGCAACCTGCCCTGGACCACGAGCTCATATTGAAAAGTAATTAAACTGAAATGCACAATTAATACATAACCTGGCCCAGACCTTACGCTTCTTCTTGTTGAACTTCATAAGTCTTCATAGACTCTTGCAGCCTATCTGGGTCTTCCTGAAGGGTAGGGAGACCCTTCATCCCTTACAAAGTACCACTTTTCTCAGTCAGTTTGGTATTGTCAGCAAACTACCTCAGTTTGGTATCCAGATCACTTGTGAAGATTTTAAACAGTCTTGGGTCCAACATAGATCCCTTGGGGACTCTGGTGGACTGGTGAGAGGTTGCTGGTTTGAAAAGGAGCAATGTGCCACCATCCCCTGGCTGTGGCCTGTCAGCCAGTTCCCCACCCACCACGCAGACCAGTGAACTAGACTGCAGCACACCAGTTTCCCTAGGGAGAGGAGGTCGTGGGGAACCATATCGAAAGCACTTGAGAAATCCAGGTAGACAACGTCAACTCAAAAGGCAAGAACTGCCAGGCCTGATGTGCAGACTCCAGCTGGGACTCCCACCGTAGTGACGGAGGGATTAGGCAGAGGCCGTGCACAGCCCTCACTCACTGCAAGGCAGTGTGATACGGCCGGGCACTTCTGTAACCTGACTGATCTGTCAACTGAGATCAGTAATGCTACATACCAGAAGGGCAAGACTACCAGAAAGTCACAAGCGAATTATAAGGATGCCCTCCAGCTGCAAATTTATCTTCCTGTCTACTATAAACATCTAATAGTTTTGTGGCCTAGCAGTTGAGAGAGAGAACAGATGGTGTTATCACCCTGATAGACATCACTACCTACAGACAGTCACTTCAAACAGATTTAGAAATTAAAGTCTTTCCCGCTTTTGGTGAAAATGCATGTGTCTTCAAATAGGCAGCTGAATGAGGAATTCTGCCTTTCTAAATGACAAGCTTCAGCAATATTAAGTGAACACATTTTTTCATAATACCTGAGGATGAAGAGTTCATCTTTAGACTTAGCCACTTTAGAATCTGTGCAACACTGACAGTTAAATGAGTTTTGGCTTTTATTCCTTGAAGCCTTTCTGAATATTTTGCCAGTCACATATTGTTCAAATTGTTTGTATGGTGAATACTTTATTTTAAAAAATCCCAAACGATCCATTTATAAGTGGATCTGCAAAGCAGTATGTTGTAAGTACTGTTTTTCTCTGAAAAGTAACCTTCTTTTTGAACCCTTTACTTGCAAATTGAATTACAGTAATTAAATATATTTTGTTTTACCTTACTTAAGCAGGGTATTCATTAAATGTAGACAATTTTTAAAGTAATTCTGTTTACTTACCATATTGAATGAGGTGTTTAATTTCATTCTGATCTCAGAATAGCTAAGGGAACATACGTATATTTAACCTTGTCACTACATTTGGGATACATTCTATTTATAAATATATTGTTGCTTGAAAGAATTAATAGCTCTTGCTCTCACACTACTTCCCAATACCTGTAGTAGCTATTTACTTAATAAACAGAGGTGCAGGAAAGATAATTCCCTTAACAGGGATACAGCACTTTGAAAACTTTGAAACCTTTATATGAATTCTAGATGTTACTTGTATCATGCTCAGATAACGGGTGCTGTTGTTGAGTTATTGCTAGTCTCTGTAAATTTTGAAATGCCAAATAATATTTCCTGTGTCTTAAAAATATTTCCAAGAAAAAAAGAAGTATGTACCCAAGGTTTTTTTGAAACATTGTAGAACTATTTGTCATGATAATATGATTTCTGTGAAAACACAATTAAAGAAAAAAAAAAACAAACAAGAACCTGGGAGTTAAAAAATTTTATTTAATTGAAATAACTAGGACTTTAAAAAAAAAATCCTTTGAATAGCTTACAGAGACTGGCAATAACTCTTTCTCCAGAATTACAGTGATAGGCAAATATAATTTGCATTTATTTCTTCTTTCTTCTGTAATTTTGCTGCTTGCCCAGTAGGAGACATTATGAGACACTTTTTAGGGGTATTTTTAAATGTTTACTGCTTCACACAGCTAAGTCTTCATGAGGTGAGCTTATAAAATAGTCAAGTGGAGAAAGAAAAAGTCTTTTAATACTTGTCCATTGAGAAGTAGTATTTCAGTGGAAGAAAAAAAAATGGACTAGAGCATAGTTATTTTCTACAAATAAAAGAATAAAAGCTACACTCCTATGCAAAAATTAACAGCACCTCGTGAAGCTAAAATTAGATACAATCATCTTAAGTGGAGGATCAAATAACCTCATGTCTAAAAAGCCATTTTACCTCACCTTTAAGAAAGTAATGGCAGTGATTCCAGTGAAGGAGTTTTCTCGGATTAACATGCTCATGTGTTGTTATCCTGTATCCTATATCCTGTTATTGGTTACTTCAACATGTATTGAAATAGACACTTGGAACACATTTGGAAACCTCTGTTTCAAAAACAAAAAGAACAAAAAAAAATTAATTTTCTTCCAGCTTCTCCTGAATTTGAAGTCCTTGGATGGTTCTGGAGGTTTCTGTGTTCTTTTATGAGTCAAAAATGGCTAATGGTACTCTATTATGTGACTAAGGCAGATTGTTCTGCTGGAATATTTAAAATCTCTAGCTGAGTTGGAAAGCTTTTAGGGATTCTAAATCTAATAATTTTGAAGTAAGAAATTTAATCCTTTCCCTCCACCCTGCCCCCTATTAGATGCTGAAAGAAGCATCAGGAAAAACCTCTCCCCTTTTGCTGCTATCTTCTCTTTCAGAGTTGACCTTGACATAATTTATCTGGCAGGTTTGCCTTTCTCAACTTTATTCTGCAAGTCTCAGGTAGCCTTGACTAAAAGTTTTTTTTATTTTCTAGATCCTCATCACTTGACTTTAAAGCCTTTTCCTTTTTGGAGGCACTTTAACAAGTGATCTATAAGGGTTAGGGGGAGTGCCTTTTAAATTAATTCTGTGGTTTTCAATTAAAATGTCTGTAATCTGCTTTAACATTGGTACTGTCTGATTATACTGAATCTGCTTTAAAGGATCAAGTACTTGAACTTGATCACACTCACCTAATCCCTAATCAAACCTATTCTTACTAATTGTGCTCAGGCTGCATTGGTCATTTAGTCCTTAACCATATTCCACTGCCGTTCCTGAAATGATTCTGGTTTAGATACTTGTTCACCGGGCTTTTTTTTAAATAGGAGGAATATGCCTAATGGATTGAGTGCATCTTTAGTCTGAGGCACTTATGAGTATGAGGCAATTTGTGACCAAAACGTGTGGCATAAAGTGATTTTATGAGTGTATGCTTCTTAGAAGGAGATGGTCAGAGTAACCATCATTCTTCAGTACCTCGTCTAAACTGGGATTTAAGTTGTCTGAACACAACTACATTTTTTTTTTTTTTAAATATTACAGAATCTGTAATTACTAGTAATTGTGATATTACCTCTTTCTTGCAATTTTAAAGCAAAGCTATGTAACCTTAAGTTTGGACTAATACTGTTTCTACTGTTTGGTAGAACTGATACTTTTGCTGTGGTTAGACTGTTATCCTGTCCCCACTATGACCATATTAATTAAGTTTTCTATCTCAGTAACTATACTCAGAAATAATATAATCTTACTATATGCAGTGAAATATGCATAAGGATTAGAATCTTCTCTTATGTATGTTCTTAGATAACTTTTTTGCTGTTTTGCTTTTGAGATACATTATGGAAAATGCATAATGTATGAGCTCTTTTAGAAACATATTCATTCATTCTTTCTCTGAATGCAAACTTTGCTTTATGGTCTATTTTCCCACCAACAATGAATGCATATGAATGGCTATTCATTATAAAGCTATTCATAGTTCTCATTTTGCATACCTTTCCATATTAAACACTGATGGTCATGTTGATTGAACATAATAATAATATTCTTAATTATAATTTATGTAATATATGACTGCTGCCGTAATCAAACAGTCATCCTAATCCTGAAGTGTGAAAATCTATATAATTTTTTCCATCAAATTAAAGCCATTTATACTGAGCAAGGTTATTTTCTATCCAGATAATTGAAGAATATTTTATATAGCAAGTAATTCTTCATAGAAAGCTAACAATACTTTTCATAACAAACCAATATGATGGGCTTCTGTATTTGTACTGTACCTAGTAGTTAACACAAAAGGACCTCGATCTTGATAGGCACATAGGCCCTGACAGCAGTACAAATATTTAACCATGTTAATTAAGTGAAAAAGAAGGGAGTCAAGAGTAAACTCATTCTGTAAGGAGTCTGTTAGATTTCCTGAAACAGGAGTTAGCTGAAAACATATCAAAGAGCTGTAAAAATTGAAGTTAAGAAATAAAAATAGAAATCGCTAGTTGAGGTCAATGCTGCACTTTCACATACCTAAATTTAAGTAATGTTCCTCCAGTATAGTGAGTATTCTGTTTAATATAGTAGGCAGCTCATTAAAACAGTGAATTCTGTAATATTTCACAGCAGGGAAGAATGTTGGCAAAATGTGACATCAAAAAGGACTGCTGAGAGACTGAAGGAAAGAGGAAAGGGAATGTAACAGGAACTGAAAAGTAGGCTGTTAACAAGAATATGCAATCTGTTCATTTACAGGAAAATAAATAAATATCTCTTATTAATAAACCTAAGGGTTTCCTGTGAATGTGAAATAGTAAAAGATTAGAGAAAAATTAATAATTAGAGTAGATTAATTTAATGGCAAATAACTGATAAGAGACTTCTACAATTATTTTTTACCTTCACAGTTCAGAGTAGAAGTTGGAATATTTCACAAAAAGGAAAAGCTTCACTATGAAGTTTGTTGGAGGCTGATAGTGAATGGGAATATTATAGGTACCCTTGGACAAGGAGTACTAGGGCATCTCAAATGGCAGTGTACAGTTACATTTACACAAAACAGTGAGCCTTTATTCGATTAATATTAGGAGTTTACTAGGCTGAACAGACAACTGGTGTCTACAGCTGCTTGAGCAGATTCTCTGCAAGGATGCATTGCTTTTACTAAGTAGCAGTACAAGTCTTTTGAGTGTCCAAGAATGGCTGAAGGAAACACAAAAGTAATTTATCCTATCTGGCAGTCCTTTGCAGAACACTCAAATACCACAGAATATCTCAAAAGGCAGTAGCTGCCTCTATTTAGGAGTTATATGAAGCCACAGATCACCTCAGCTATAAGGAGTTCCTGCAAAAGATCTCACACATACACATACACATACACATACACATACACCTACACCTACACATACACATACACCTACACCTACACCTACACCTACACCTACACCTACACCTACACCTACACCTACACCTACACCTACACCTACACACAGCAGATCTACATTGAAAGACACCAGTCTTGAACGGCATCCCACTCCAGGAAACGAGACACCTACCTTTCTACTAGTTAGTTGGATCAAAAGTTCTTTGCCTAACCATGATGGCGCAAAAGCACATGAGATGCCCTAAGCAGGCTGTCTGGAACAGGCCTGAAAGACTGGACACTGATCCTGTGGTTTTCTGGAAGGAGATGAGGTGGAATACTTCAGAGTGACTCCATGGCATTGGCCATCCGTGTGTGTGGGGGGACTGTGTCAAACACAGAATCAAGGAATGGTTTTCTTTTCAGAATGCCCACTTCAAACTTCCACTCCAGTGGAAGAACAACACACAAAGGGGACAACATTGCACTGTATTAAATAATAGGAAGCATTTGATACAGAAAGAAAAGTGAATTATTTGTAGGGCTGTTCTTTTAAGCCTTCACTGCGGTATAGAAGAAATGTGCAACACAGTAATGAACTCTGCAAATGTTATTCTATCAGGAGGAACAGCCAATTTCAGAAATAATTTGAAACCTCCTATCTTTGACACTCAAGTGATATGAAATAATTACCCCTCAAGAAGAAAGCTAAAGGCAATAGCAACTTGCTATTGTGAAAGTTTATCTTGCTGAAGTTGCAAAAGAAAAAGTGACAGAACACCCAATTTGTGATTTTTTTTTTCTTTTTTTTATATTCACTCCTGTTGCAAATAGTGGTTTCCTTACAGTTTCCCAACCTGCAGTGACAAGAATAGTCAGCATTTTAAATTGCATATTGAATCATCTTTCAAACCATTGAAATGTGATACACTTTCATATCAGATGACCTAGTCAGAATGAAAGAATAAAATTTCAGTCAGTTGAAAGAAACTTTATTGAAACAGTTTTTAGACAAATAAAGACCTGTGTTAAATTTGAACTACTTCATTATGCATTAATAATTTCAAAAATATGTTTTTCAAGGCAAAAGGTAGAGAAATTTCTGTCCTGAAAAATGTGTAGGCATAAAGAATATCTATATGGGCATCAGTTCTTGGGTTATGGATTGAAACAAATGTTCTAAGTATAAGGAAAAAATATGAAGAAAAGGAATGTCTTTAGCTGAAGACCAACCCCCAAAAGGAAATAGTTTTTTCCTGATTCTGAACAGTTTATATATACTTACATAAGTGCGTGTTTGTGTGTATTCAAAAGAAAATAGAGTGAAGAATAATATTTCAATTTAGAAGGGAGATTGAAAAACTTGTATACATTTCTAATGGAAATAATTTCATATATTGATATAGTTTTGGGGCAATAATGATCTTAACAAGGGTGTTTGGAATATTTAAACCAGTATTTTAATAATATCAGAAGCACGGAGATGTATCTAACTTCCTACTTCATGTTTAGGCTATGAACTTAGGCAAATCATCTATTTTCTATTTATAATTATATCATAAATATTTATTGTTTTGCAAAAAAATCAGTAATATTAGCCTGATTCTCAGTCTCCTTTAATATTTTTCTGTTTCTTGTTGCCCAGATTAACAATGTTCCCTAGAAATACAGTACATTGCATAATCTCAGACTGGGTCAAAAGTGCACAGTAGGAATGCTGTGTAACTTGTCTTGTCACTTCTCACAGAAACAGCACAATTCCACATTTGCTGTGTCTGTTCATGCTCAAAGTATTCATAAATACCCCCCTTATTTCATGAGAGTCAGTGTTGCTCATATGCAAAATGCCGAAGGAAGATATGCACAAGTTGATGATTCTATTCAAACAGGTATCAATAAACTATGTATAGTTACCTTTACAATTTCCAATTATAATCCTGTCCATTCTTGCAGTGTTTTCACCTGCATTTCTTATTCTTTTCTTTTGTTCATTTGTCAATCAATTAACACTGCTGTTTCAGGAAATAACTGCAATGTTTACCATCCTCTTGGCAGATATTTCTTAACTGAGGAGAGACTAAACATTTAAATGGATGAGAGTCAAGATCCCCCATGTGTTTAATTGAGATGTTATTAGCAACTCACCTTTTCCATCCTGTTTCCTCTCAATCAAATCCAAACCAGCAGCTACATTTACAGTTCTTTAAACATTTGTTTGACCTGTACCAAATGACCCAATCTGCTTGAATCACCTCCTGGTCTACCCTTAGAAATGTAGCTGCCCAACAGTGATCCCAACCTCTATAGCTTTTATATGAGGCTTTTATATATTAAACATTTGAGGTTTATTTTTGTCAAGGAAAGGGAGTGAGATGACAACTGAGGATCAAGTTGCATCAGTTACAGTACCTGTAGTGCTAATCTGATATTTCTGCTCTGTTGTAGAGGGTATTCCTTCCTTTTTAGAGGAAACACCATCTGTGGGTCTGTGTGCATGGATTACCAGTCCTCCAAAACTCAATGACAGTGTTAAAAATATTGCTCTGTGATAATGTTAAGTTTTTATTTTTCACATTTCTGCCGCTGAATTTGAGTTCATGAAAAGGTCAAAGGTTTGACTTACTGTCTGTTGATCAAATCACATACTTCACAACAGAAGATAACCACCAAGGAGAGAAAGTAGTGTCCCCTCATATGATTACTTGATCAAGTTTATTTTTTGGCTCACTAACTGAATAATCATGATGGAATGAGTAGAAGAGGGTAATGGATAAGTCTGCCTGTATTGCTACATTATTTTAGCATTCAAAGACATTCTGAAAAAGTAAATCGCCTCAGTTTTCTGATTATTTGATGCCTTACACTGTTGGGTTTTTTGTTTTGGTTTGGGTTGGGTTTTTTGGGTTGCTTTGTTTCTTTGTTTAATATGTTTCAAGAAAGTCTAAGTATTTCCTATGGAGGAAGTTAATAACTTCATTTATAAATATTCTGTGGGTTAAGTAAGTTGAGTGTTTTAGGTCACTTAACGGAATTAATGTAATAATGCAATTTCCTTTATAATAATGTCAGTCTTATGCCTTTTGGTCAGGTCATGTAGTTTTTCAGATAGATGTGAAAATAGTGACTGCAATTACCTAACATGTGGTAATAACTCAAGTGAAGAACCAAAAAAAGCTACAGCATTGAATCATTGTGTTTTTTAATCTCAGTTCCTCTTCCATAAGTTTTCTTTTTAATTCTCTGTTCTTTTATCATAAAACTGCCTTCTACATACCTTGTTTTGCTTTCCTCATTCTGATACTTCTTTGCCAAGTGGGTAACCACTGGAAATGTGTTAGAATTGCTGTAGCTCTGTTTCTCAGCTTCTAAAAAGAAGTTCCTTGAAAACTGTAGTCACTTTGCCAGGGTGAAAAAATTGTGGTGGTTCAATAAGAGAATGAAATATTTTCCTTTCCCACAGCCACCCCCGCCACTGCCCTTTCTATTCCCCTCCCTACCCTTCCTCTTTCCATGACTCCTAAAAAAATTGCTTACTTCTAAAATGTGGCCGCAAATTGGCATCATGCTGTAGACTTTCTTACATGGGTAAAATAAATTAATCTACCACATAACTGGATCTGGTATATAGATTGCTGTGTATAGGCAATTTCTGAATATAAATCCACATATACAAATAAAATATTCTTCAGATAGTATACTTTCATTAACATTATGATCCCTTTCTATATGTTTGTGAATCAACACATCTTTTAATAGGTCATCTATCCCCTAGGGTGATTAGAGCAATTTCCAGATTACTTATATAGTAAGGACTTTCCAAGTGTTTTGCCTTTCTCTGCAAAAGCAGTTAAGAAGGATTTTCCATCCCTAGGGGTTTTAAATTCTGTAGTTAACAATTTCTTTTCTATTCTGTCCTTACGACTTCACAACATAACCTGTTTTTTTCCCCCCCAGAGAGCTATTACTATGCTTGAGTGAATAGCATACATTCCAATCACTTCACATCTTCATTTTAATAAATGGATTTAGTCTGGATGATGTGTTTCTCTTCAGGAAGTCCTCCTACTTCATCTTTTGAGTAAACAGAAAACTGAAAGCATACATCTGATGTATTTGGAAAACTATAAATGTTTTAGACGTGTGTGTATATAGAGATGCTTTAGACCAGAAATGAATAGAAATGTGTAGTCAGGTGTGACAGATACCTCTTTCTCTTTTATCACATTGTGCCAGGAAGCTATGTCTGAATCACAGAACCTCACTTTGATCAAATTTAACCAGTCAGATTTACTCTGTATCACATATTAACCAAACTTTACCTCTGTATATTTACAGTTCTCCAAAATGATAGTTTCTCTAGCAAGATTATTTCATAGACTTCCAATCATGATACTGTTTTTTTCTGAAACTCAGCTTTATTTTCAGGGTTTAATTTACTGAAATGGAGAACATTACTTTTAACAGCAGCATCATTTAAAACCAAGGAGACAAGTTTCTTCCAAGGTTTTTATGGCTACACAAATATTGTAAGTATGCAGAGCAACATAGCTGCTCACAGGATTCCAAACAGTTGTGGGAAGTGCTAATCAGAATACACAGATTAAGTTAAATATTATTTATTATCCGTAATAGTTTATTGTTAATGGGAAAAAATCAAGCTATTTCAGTGGTCAGCTTACCTCTTGACAGAGGTCATACTCATACATACTTCACGATAAAAGCTACTCTTCTGTCAGGGAATTTTCATAGAATCTGCCGAGTTGGAAGGGACCTATCAGGATCATCAAGTCCAACTTCTGTCCCTCCATAGGGCACCCCAAGAATCACACTATGTACCCGAGAGCATCATCCAAATGCTTCTTGAACTGAGCCAGGCTTGGGGCCATAACTACTTCCCTGAGGAACTTGTTCCACTGCTCAGCTGCCCTCTGCAAGAAAATCTTTTTCCTAATATCTAACCTAAACTTCCCCCAGCACATGTTCTTACCATTCCCTTGGGTCCTATCGTTGGTCACCAGAGAGAAAAGGTCAGTGCCTGCTCCTCCTCCTTCCCTAGTGAGGAAGCAGTAAGCTGTGATGAAGCCTCCCCTCAGTCTCCTCCAGGCTGAACAGACCTTTCAGCCACTCCTCTTATGGCTTTCCCTCTAAACCCTGCACCAACCTCGTAGGCCTCCTCTGGACACTCTCCAGTAGCTCTATGTCCTTTCTGTACTGTGGTGCCCAGAACTGCACACAGCACTCAGGATGGGGCTGCACCAATGCAAAGTGGGACAGTCACCTCCCTCCACCAGCTGGCAGTGCCGGGCTTGATGTACCCCAGAACTTGCTTGGCCCTCCTGGCTGCCAGGGCACACTCTTGGCTCATATTCAACTTGCTGTTGACCAGAACCCCCCAGATCCCTTTCTGCAGGGCTGCTCTCCAGCCTCTGGCTCCCCAGACTGTATGAATATCCAGGGTTACTGTGTCCCAGGGGCAAGAGATCCGGCACTTCTCCTTGTTAAACTTCATATGACAGGGAAGTGCCCAGCCCTCTAATATGTGTAGATCCCTCTGCAGGGCCTCTCTGCCCTTGGGACTGTCACCCACTCCCCCTAATTTGGTGTCCTCTGCAAACTTAATTAGTAAGCCTTCCAGTCCTGCATCTAAGTAATTTATGAATATATTAAAGACAACTCACCGAAAATGGATCCATGTAGAACCCCGCTAGTGACCGGTTACCAGCCTGATGTGACCCCATTTATATGACCCTTTGAGCTCGACCCATCAGCCAATTGTTCACCCATCTCATCATGTGCTTGTCCAGCTGGATGCTGGCATTTTTTTTAGAAGGATTCTGTGAGAGACAGTATCAAAAGTCTTTCTGAAATCCAGAAAGATTACATCAGCTGGATTCCCTTGATCACCTAAGTGGGTTACCTTGTGATAGAAGGAAATCAAGTCAGTTAAGCAAGACCTTCCCCTAACACAACCTGTGTTGGCTGGGACCAATGACTGTGTTGTTTTTTAGGTGTTTTTCAACAGCTCCCAGAATAACCTTCTCCATTAGATTACTAGGTACTGAGATGAGACCAACGGGCCTGTGGTTACTCTAACCCTAACCCTGAAGACTGGGACAACATGTGCCAATTTCCAGTCAACTCTACAGATTCCCAAGAAAATTGAAAAATCATTGAGAAAGGTGTCACTATGACCTCTGCCAGCTCTTTAAGTACACTTGGATGAATACCATCAGGCCCCATTGACTTAAAAGAATCCAGATGGAGCAGCAAATCCCACACAAGTTCAGGGCTGGTTGAGAGATTATCATTTGCATAGTCATGGTTCACTAGCTCAGGGCTCTGGGGATGATGAAGTCCATCATCAGTGTTGAAGACAGACGTGAAAAAAGCATTAAAGATCTCTGCTTTGTCTATAACCCTATTTATGAGGTGTCCATGATCATCAAGTAATGGACCAATCTTGTTTCTGGCCTGCCTTTTTCCATTAACATATTTAAAAATTGTGAGGACCAAATCCATAAATACCACCTTGTAATAATAATTCTGTAGCTTCATTTTTTGCATTGTTATAAAGGACACACAGTTTCTCACAGAGCATTCAGACACGTTTATTTTTTCCCTATCAATGTGACTGTAAAGGAACATCACAGTATATGTATCTACTGGGATTAACATTAGTGAAACAGATTTACTGCCATTAAAATTATTCCCCAGCCAGTGAGGAGTAAGGAAATTTAGGTGAGACTCTCTGGAGGGAAGCTTTGAAAAATACATTGGAAAACAAATTCATTGTTTGTAGCAAAACTGCATCTGCAGTTCAGCTCCTGGCATTTTATTTGCTCCACAACTTGGAAGCGAAACACTTTACAATGGCATTTTTTTTCTCTGATTCCTTTTGGAAAGATAATTTTCAGTTTGATAAGGAAAATGGGCTTTGGGGATGTGAATGTTAGACTTTTTCAAAGTGACTAATGTGGATCTTAGAATGTTAGTACTTTTTCAAAACAAGGAAAAGGCTAGAAAATCAAGAGAGAAGAGCACAGAATATGGAACTTAATCCATTAGCTCCTGTAATTGTTTTTATTTTTCATTTTTTAAGAAACAAAACAGATAAGGGAGTAGTAAATAAAAAGTTATGGCTGCCACAGCAGAGAAACAGATGTCTAACAGCCAAATTCATCTTGACTAATTCATATTCCTAAGTCTGCATGAAAACTCAGTTTCTTAAGAGTTTCCAATATATATCTTCAGGAGTACTTTCTACTTATTTTTATTTTGAATCAATAAATTAATAATAGAAAAAATGTCTATATTACTTTAAAACAAACCCAACCAAACCAAGAAAAAACAAAACAAATAAAAACCCCAAATATAACTAAACAGCTCAGATTGCTAGTGCTTATCTAATTCTGATATTTTACTCAGATTATGAGTTTCAGGGACAAGACATTTGCATTTTATTTTTTCCCTCTTGCACAGGCTTACCACAATCTAATCTGTTGAGCAAAATAGGGATACAAATCTTTACATACAGGAACCAGTCAGAATTACTGAAGATTAATCCAGTGCTCAGATGATAATGTGAAGCTTTTGTACCTAGTTAGATTTTTATATTAAAAAAGGCCAGGAATATATAGCTGGTCTTCTATTCCGAGGTTATAATTGTGCTTAAAGTTTCATATTAATTCAAAACGGAACCAAGAACCACTATTTTTAACAAAGGGGGATTCCAGAGACCAGTTTATTGTTTAGATTTGGGAACTCATGAGCTCCTCAAACTGCCTGGGACTGGGTACACTCTCTGATGACATCCCATACTTACTAATTCATCAGTATTTTCCAGAGTTTTTTTTCAGACAATCTTTGGATTATTATCTACTATAAAATATCTCCAACTGTCTGATGCTTTTTGTTCTCTAGTCTACTGTGATGTCCAGAAGGTGTTAGTGGAAGTAAATACATCTCACTTTATGAGTAAGATTACTATTTAATTCCCCGTCCTCCTTAAGAGTTGAGATTTCTATGCCAAATAACATTCTGTAAACTTACAATAAAAGTTAAATACCTGAAAGATAAAAGGGACGGTTGGTGGGTTTCTACACTGTCCTGCTGTAAAATATTAGTGTCATGTACATTTTAATATGACCAACATGAAAGGAAGTTCACCTACATGCCAGTGAATATAGGGCAAAACCTTGTCATCTGGCTGAAAATCTTGCATGGTTTGTAAAGAACTGGTATCGGATTCATTACTCCTACTCTAGACTCAAGATTTGCTATTAGGTAATTGTTTGTGTATGGAAGTTGTTGGCTGGCTATGTATGTTGGTTTTGTATGCATGTGTGCTGTCAGGAAACATATTTCTTTCCCTCCAATTTTTTTTTTTTCCTTTTTTTAAGATTTGCATAAAATGAGAGAGAACATGGGAAAAGTGAATTACTAAAATCTGTGAGGCATCCAAAACAAAGATCTGTCTCAGACTAGCCCTGTGTCCTCTGCATTTTCCCTGGGCACTCACAGGGAAGGTACCTGGCTAGACAAATCTAGTGAGATTTTTATTTATTATTAGAGATATAATAATTGAACGGTTTCTAGAAAATAGCCCAGCAGGATATGTTAATTTTGGGCATGGCATGTGTATTAGTATAAGCTTTTGAGATGAGTTTCCCTGAAAATTTTATGCTGTGGCACTCCTTTTGTGAGCTCCAAAGGAAAACTATACAGGAATAACAAAACATTTTGGAAATTGGGGGAAGGAGTGAATGGAAAATTAAAGGAACAAGTTTAATACCTGTAAAATTTAAAAAGAAAAAAAGTCATACAGGGGAAGAATCATATTGTTTAGCTTCAATCATGGAAATCATTATTTTTTTCCCCAAAAGGCCCTTGCATACATTTAATGGAAAGTTCTACATAGAAGACTGAAAAGAATGTATTATTTCAATTAAAGCAGAACTCCTGGTGTGCTTCAACAAACCTATACAAATCTATCCATCATGTAGATTTTCTGTCAGGCTTTTGCTTGTCTTTTTTTTGATCCAGTTTGTACTGGTTTGTGTACCCCTTAAGGCTACACTCTCTCTCACCCCTCATGAACCAATGTGATGCTTTGATTCAGTGATAAGAATAAACACACTTCCTCTCTCATCTCATTAGCATATTCTGGAAATAAAATAAAGGACATAACTGTTTAGAACAGCGTGAACCTCTTTCACAAAATGTAAATTATAAATCTCTATCCAGTGGTCTAATCACAATGCACTAAGTGTTATTTCTCATAAGCAGAAAAATTGCAGATTGGGATTCAGATAGATATGATTAACAGAATACAGAAAACTGGAGAAAAAAAAGTGTTTGTAAAAAGGTTCTAATCACAGGGTTATAAAATAAATCCTTTTCACAGGGGATTAATTGTGCTGCAAAGTACACTTTCCTGATCATCAAAATAATTCTGTTTGTTACATATGTGGTCTGTTATTATCCAAAATAGCAGGGTATGGAAGCTATCAGAAAAGAGATAGAATATTTTATGATACTTCTCTATATAAACAGTTTATAAACCACATTTTTGGCATGAAACCTTAATAAAGGAAAATATTTTGTGAAATTGTTATCGATTGTAGCTATTAAATTTGCCTTAATACTTGATTCTCTGAAAGTTTGTTCATGTGGTTGAAAGATTTTATTATTCAGTCTCATCCTTCTTAAAGAAGCGTTAGCCTTTGTGTTTTCACTGCTTGAATTCCTTCCCAATTAATTTAATGCAATTTACCACTAATTAGAGGGCATTGTTCAGTTATTTCCACTGTTTATACAAGTTACACTGATACAAATGATAGCATGAAATATTAAATATTTGTGACTCAAATCTTATTCTCAGGAATAATTATTGGTTCATATTCTGATTATGCTTTTACATGTAGAGTATAAAAGTTTTTACACACTTCATATCAAGTAGTTAGTGAAGAAAACACCGAAGCAAGTAATGGAATTAAGGAAATTCCCTCCAAGTTCTGTCTCTAACATGCTTTGTTCTGTGCCACATAATGGACATGTCTGTATCAGTATTTTAGTTCAGCCCTGGAATGAGATTATGAAGTAAATTGCAGTATTTTTTCTGCCTACTGGAAATTATCTCAGAAGAATCTCGGCCTATTCACTAATATATTTTCCCACTGAATTAAACCTACACCTGTGCTTCTGTGGTTCTCAGTCTCCAGGATGAGAGTAGAATTAGTCTTTAGAATTAATATTAGAATTAATAATTAAAAATATTTCTCTCTGCCCCACCACCATACCCCCACCCCAGATATGTATATAATGTGGAAATTGGGTCCTCAGTCTAAAAGCATTTGGATTTACATACTCTTTCTGATAATGCAGCCAGTGGTACAGCTATTGCATGAAAAATGGAGTACTACTTATTGTTTACTTTTTAGACGATTCTCCGTGAGAGCAAAAGATAGATATGGGTTTAAACATACTTTGACAGAAAAGGGCTTAAATTTAAGCCCACTGCTTCTCAAGTATTCCTTTACCACTAGACCCATCTTACCACAAATATGCTAAGCCTCACCCTTTGAGAAGACCCAAAGAAACACAGAAAGCAGAGAGGGAACTGCGAGCACCATGAATACCCTAAACAACCCAAAAGTGTCGTGTACCTTTAAAATTAGGTTGTATCAGACTGTGAGCTAAATCAAGATAATCTCTGTATAAAGCTCAGAACAAATTAAAGTAGACAGAGAGCTGAAAGCCAGTCTTCTCTACTCTGCTGTCATCAGCCTAGTGTACCTTTGACAAAACATCGTTTAGCCCAGGCTCCTTTCTAGTCCAGAATCTTTTCAACTGCTGTCTGTGACAAGTTTGACACAGTCTTTTCCAGAATCCTAAGAACAGTTTTTCCTTTCAGGACCCATAGATCTATAAATGTTCCTATGTTCTTGAACTTCAAGTCCTCCAGTCTCTGTGGTGGTGGGTCACCACCACCCGCTCATACCTGCATTCATTCTGTCTGTGTGGCCCAGGCAGACTTGCAGAGGTGGTTCCAGAAAAAGGCATACAACTTGTCTTCCCTTCTGCACCACTATATCCTAGCAAACAAAAATGGCATGCATTAGCAAGTGCAAAAGCAATTCTGTTACTACACAGCCCACACCTCTACTAGCACATTCAAGAACAGAGCCTCCCAAAATGCAGCCACAGTTACAGCATTTCGACCTCAAGGACTGGTCCCCTGTAAGAGGCAAGTTTTCTTCTTTCCAGTTTTTTTATATTTTTTTCTGATCTTAGGGAAATAAGAGTCATTAATGAACCTTGAATTCAAATAAAGGTGTACCTGAAGTCTTTGTACCACTACATCTGAGCAATGCTAGGGTTGCAATTTGGACTTTTTTCCCCCTTTTATCAGATGTTTAGATACCTGTCTTCTTCTCTGAATGCTATCTTTCTTGTAGTCAGGTAACATATGCTAACAGTTTCCCCAAAATACAACACTTAAGCTTAAGTGCATGGGCTTGCAAATTGTTTTAACTGAATTAACTGGAATCGCTCGAGATCAAAAGAAAACAAAAGGAACAACTGTCCAGAAAACAGTTTTTTAAAGTTATGTTGAATGCTGCCTGGTTTTTGATCTGTGCATGTCTGTATTTATGATGCTTAATATTGCATTCTTAGCCTTTTCAGGTTGCAATCCAAAGCTCATTAAGTTCAGTGCATTTTGAGTTAGGCTCATTTATGCTGGCACAGTTGTAGGAATTTCAAGTGTTATAAATAAGAATTTTACTGATTAGCTACAGAAACCTTTAACTTGTAAGATGTTGAGAACTAGAATCAGTAGTGGGAATAATATCTCGTTACCAGCTTATTACTAAGTGTTTCAGTTGTATCAATGATCTAACAGTTTCTGCTCTGAATCAGATAGTTAGAGAATTCAAACGTGTTTTCCTCTTCCTAAGTTGCCTTCTTTGCAACTATTTTCTTGTCTATGAATATATTGTCTCAATGGTCTGAATTTGCCATATAGAAATGGCACTGCAGGACTATGATTATAGAGTGAAGTTTCAATAAAAGAAGTGGGGGAAACATGGAAGTCAGATCCTGTGTATGTATGAATGTAACCAATAACTCATTTAGCCATATTTCTCAGTGTAATTTCTGTCTCCTTTTTCTGGTAAAGAGTAGGACTATTAATTTATTAAAAAAAAAAAAAAAAAAAAAAAAAAAAAAAAAAAAAAAAGGAGTTAACATCTACTTTTTCAGAGAGATAATTTAATGACATAAACCCTTTTTTATACAGGAAAATAACTAAGAATGTATGGGATAATCCCAGCTAAACTTTTACCATTATGCTTCTATCCACCTTTTTTTCCTTCTGCAATTAGATGTATTTGGTTTTGGTTTAATTCTGCTTTTCTGAAACAGATTGTGAGGCCCCAGAGACTCACCTTTTCTAATTTCAAAGTTTATTCCTCCCTTCAGCGGTAACATGGATGTTATAGAAGGATAAATAATGAAAATAATTTTTATGATCTTATATACCAGAAAAAACGTGTTGGTTTCGTGGGTTTTTTTTTGTTTTGTTTTGTTTTGTTTTTTTTTAATATTCTCCAAGTTTTTTAAAATTAAGCCTAAAGACACTTCATGTTCTGAACTGTATGGAAAGCTTAATGAATTTCAGTATCAAAGTTGTAGCTTTACAGTGTCATAAATTTCTCTGTCTTCTAAACAACATATATTACATTTACAAGAAGAGAGACGTAGTACTACTAATGTATTTTTAATGTTACTGTTATAATGTAATCCCTTGAAATCAATTGTCTGAAGAGATTGCAAGTGGAAATAAGCTGGACAAGAGGCATAGTGACCTGCCTGCTGAGTATCTTTAGACCTGCCTAGGTTGTGAGTAAGGACATACTTAGGATGTTTGGGTTTTTTTCCAGTATGAAATGGTCTTTGCTAGTTTCCAATTGCAATTGAGTTCAGAAAGAAGTGGATCTATTCTGACAGGGTTGTTTTTATTATTATTATGGGGAGTGTTAACTGAGATTTCTAGACATATATTGGGCTACCAAGCTCCAGCATTATAGATTTTGACTAGTCAGAATTCTTCAGATGTGTTAATGAAATCAAGTCTGAAACATATAAGCTTAAATTGCTGCTAACTTCCTTTTCTGGAGTAAGATGATGACACTAATATCATGTGTCTTCAAAACCCAAGTTTCTGAATCATGAGTAGAATACTGAAAAGAAGAATGGATTACACTTTCCCAAGGGAGAGGCATTTCATTATTATACATTACTTTGTAATGGTCTGATTTCTGAGCTTGTGATTTCAAACGGTAGGTAAAATTATTACCTTGTTGTAAGCAGTCCTTTGAGAACAACCTTTGTGTTGAGCAGCTCACTAGGAATTTTCTGGGAACACGTTTCTGAAAGTGAGTAATGACATTAAAGAAAGTAAGTTAAAATATTAAATAACTAGATGTAGGGGGATTTGGAAGGACTTGCTAAACCATGAGCCTAAGTTACTGGGCGCTGTACTGAAATTCAGGGTTTAGTCATGTTCTATATTACTGTAATTACAGGAAGTATGCTTACAAAATATTTATTGTCTCCATTAATTAATGGTTCAAATGATTTTTTTTTTTTTTTTTATTGAGAGGATTTATTGCTGTGGATATTTATTTATGATAAAAAATTATTAAAATGACAACACTGTTCTCGATTTCTTGTTTTTTCTGTGATAAGGCAAGAGAAACATTCTCTGATGCATTTTTGTTTTATTTGTGAAAGCAGGCAGTTGACCAAGCACCCTACATTTCTGGAATAAGAAATACACGCTTTGAAGATGGTCTTTAATATTATTTTGTTACAGACATGTGAAAGCCTGGAAAAAACCACATTTGAAAAGGCATCAATAGATGGGCAAATAATGCAAAACACAATTAAGTCTTATTAATCTGCTTACCTGCAGGACTGAAATGCACATGAAACTTTCTTACTATGATTTACTAATGGTTTTTAATGGAATGGGAATCAGTTTTAAGATCTGAAAAATATTATGAATGGGTATCCCTTAACAGAAAAACCAACACCCAAAATCTCCACAAAAAACCCCACCCTAAATCATGACAGCTCTTAATCTTACAGTTTTACATCTTTTACTGGTCAGAGATTATTGATCTTTACAATGTGAATTAGAATATTTGATCAAAGCAGAATTTGATGTAATAGTAGTTGTGGAAGTTAAGCTGAGGCTCGGAAAAACATGTATAGCAGGAGCTATTGACTCCTTAGCAATTCTAAAAGTCAGATACATTTGTTTCAGATTTTAGTCTCTAGACACAGTTTGATTCATGCCCATAAATAAAGTGAATGATCTTGCTATCACTATCACTTTCATAAATGTTTTTTCATGCTAAGTGAAAAGCATTAACTTGCCTGGTCAACCACTTTTATATTCTCATTTACTTCATATTATCATTGACTTTTATCCTGACATTGGCAAATAAGTCACTGTTTCCCTGTAAAGCTGTCCTTATCATTGCCTGGATAAAAGAAAACGCATTCTTGGAATAATTTGTCTACTCTATTAGCATATTCTAAACGGCACAATTGTTTGAGTTTTCTATTATGATGATGTTAACAGTTGTCTCTACATTCTATGCATCCTAGTTTGTGTTTGTATTTCTATCACTAATGAAAATAAGCTTCCAAAATTGAATGTAATACACAGGTATACAAATAACTGTGCCTAATTTCTGAAAACTATATCCAAAGTCTAAAAAAGCAATTTGAAAGACCTACAACATAGGGTACTCTAAAATATTTAATATGAAAGCTTGATGAGTTTCTTAGCAATCTGATCTAGTTGAGGATGTCCCTGCTTACTGCAGGGGGATTGGACTACATGACCTTTAGAAGCCCCTTCCAACCCAAATTATTCTATGATTCTTTGATTTACAGGAATTACTACTTTGTAGTTGAAGGACTTATAGATTCTCTAGTCCACGAAACCTAGCTAATGCCTTTTCTTAGCTTTTCACAAGAAAACACAAGAGGTTTTTCAACATCAAATGTAAAATAGGAATATCTAAGGTTCCATCTTTCAACTTTTTCTCTATAGACTTTGGTAGTAGAAACAACATTAAAAAAGAGTATATTTCATGCCTTCAAGAAAAGATTCTAAATGTAAGCAGATAAGCAATAAATATAATGATGAAAAAACTGCTACAATCCTCAGTGTAAGTTTCTTGCAAAACATTGTAATTAAACCTCCTAAATTAAATGGTATTCTGTAAATTATATGGCGTGTATATAAATATATATAAAATGAAGGCTTCAGTTAAATAAGAACTCCAGTGAAGTTTTGTTTCACATGAAGGAAGTGTAGATGAATGTGGAATTGACTCATGCCATGTCAAATAGTTATGTATAAGATCATTTCAATGAACTGAAATGGAGTATTTTTATTCAATTATATAAAAAGGATTACTTTCAGTCTAAAATACTGAAATAAGTTTTGACATTTATAAATGTTCCGGTTTTCTTTAAAAAAATTAATGCTTAACGTTTGATTTCTGAGTACAGATGAAAACAGATTTTGAAATCAGAATGAAATGTTAATTTTTAAGAATATTTGTTCTACCTGAGAGGTTTTTTAGACCTATAAAATAAAAAGAAGCACTGGCAAACTGACATTATAAATTGTATGAGTGAGAAGATAATGTTTGACTACATAATGTATTCTTACCCCTTGTTCTGCATACCTCTGGGAGTAACCGGCATTTGTTCCCCGAGGTTCAAAGTGCGGTAAAAGAATGTCCTCAAATACCTTGATTTATGCAAATCTTACCATGTCTCAACCCTTGCAAAATGCAACAGCATTATTCATTAAAATATTACATCTTTAAAGAATACCATTGCTTCTGTAAGTGAAGTCTTGTATTTTAATTGGCAATAGAAATATTTTTGAAAGAAACAATTGTATCTTAAAATGATTTGATTTTGTCATATCCTTATAGTGATATAGAAAATGGTTTATGGTATTAAATAACTTGACGTTAACATTTATATGTTAACATACTAATGACTCTGAAAGCAGTATATACAATGGTTTGAAATATACTAATTTCAGTAAGGGAAAATAGAATTCTATTTTGTGTGGAAGCAATTAAGTTTGGTCTGTTTTCCCAGGCACCTCTCAGCAAGACAAGAGGACACGGCCTTAACTTGTGCCGGGGGGAAGTTTAGGTTGGATATTAGAAAGAATTTCTTCACCAAGAGGGTGATCAGGCATTGGAATGGGCTGCCCAGGGAAGTAGTGGATTCTCCGTCCCTGGAGATATTTAAAAAGAGGACTGGGCGGTAGTGGATCAAGGGTTGGACTTGATGATCTCTGAGGTCCCTTCCAACCCAGCCAATTCTTTGATTCTAAGTTTGTGATCTTTTTTCTATCTCCAGAAGATATGGTCATTGCAGGCCATCCTGGGGGAGGAAAGATGTTTTTGGAGTATCTTATTTTTAAGAAAAAATCAGTTTCCTAACTGGCAGGCATCTAATTCCTTGTTATTAAACATATTGGGAGGAAATATTACAGCACACTGCCAGCATGAATGGTCCTAGATTTACTATATGAGTTGTATCTTAGGTAGTGTTTAGCTCTCTTTTTAGAGCTCTTTTTTTGGTACCACTTTATTGCCTTGGAATATCTACCTTTCCAGTACAAACTGCAGCATGCAATGAGAAATTTATAATCATAAAACTTGTCAAACTGTTGGTTTTGGGGTTTTTTGGTGGGTTTGTTTTTGTTTGGTTTTTTGCTTTTTTTGCTAATTGTGAAGTTATTCAGCTGGTTTAAGTTTCCCTTAAGTTAACTCACAGTTCTCCCTGATGAATGCCCACAACAGAAGGGAAATCCCACCATCTCAAGGAAATCTGCATAGAAGACAGGTAGCTCTAGAGCTGCTCAAGTTCTGTATGTTGACATATTAAGGTTATGTGAAGAAAAAAGACACTGATTCAATTAGTCTGCTTAGAAACTATGAGATTAATGAGGCTAAACACCTGACACAACAGTGATTCCTCCACACACACAGTTAGAGGCTGTTCCAATGATTAACACCATCTTACTGCCACTAGTAAGAAACCCATCTAGTAGCAAAGTTGATCCATTCTATAAATGTAATTTTCTTCATTACCAGAGCTTTTGTGAACAACATGGATTTTTTGTTTTGCTGGGTTTCTTTTTCATTTTCAGTTACTAAATAAATCTGAACTAGTTTTTATTCAGACCGAGATTAAAATCTAGTGATTTGTATCACATTTGTTCTTATTTCTCATCTGTTGTTATTTTACCAAGACCAAAACAGTTACAGAAGATACCATAAAATAACAAATATATTAGTACATGGTAGTTTATTGCAAATTTTTGCTCTCACAGACTCCTTTAAGAAGACAGAAATAATGTGATTTAATACTCATAACTCATGCAGGGTTTTTGTTGTGGGGTTTTTATTTGTTGGTTTTGGGGGTTTTTTAGTGAAGTTAAGAGGGAAAGTTCTTGCAAACACTTGAGTAGTGAAGTCACAAGACCAATAACAATCGACTTTGGAAGCAGATGTAATGATGTGAAAAGCACAATCCATTGACTCTTATTATAGGTCATAAAATGCTGAAACATGGCTTTATGTATATTAAGCATCAGAAATCCTTAATCAAACCTTTTCAAGCAAGAAGGCAGGAAAACAGTCTTATACAATCTTTTCAGTTTCAAATAGGAAATACTGCAGTTATACACTGAACCACTGTGAAAACAGAGTTTACTTTTCTGTATTTTTAGAGTTGAGATGATTCTGCTTTACATTTTCAAGTTGTCTTGAACAATGGAATTCCTACTTGTTGACCACAAGTGAGGTTGGTGCTTTATATTTTAAAAACTGTATTAAATAAACAGAGCTTTATGTTTGTTTTTTTTCTGCTTATGCTTTTCTTTCCTCCTGATTGCTTCTCTACTTTGTTTCTGAAATGTTTTTCATTCCCCTTAGTCATTTACAATTACTTCCAGCAAGGTAATTTCCTTTCTCTCTAAGTTTTTCAAAACTAATTTCCCAAAGGTTTCCATTCTGTGCTTGGGGACAAAGTCTAGAAGTACTAGGATGTCAGTTCAGTATCTTGCTCTTTGTGTTTCACAACACCTTGGTTTTCTGCTTCAGAAAGAAAACCTTTATCAGAAGTCTGCTGATAAAGTACATGAACAAGAGTCTCAAGGGGTAGCCCTCCTCTTGGATATTTTGATGTTGTACAACACCTGGGACTTACTCCATGAAGTATGTGAGAGTTTCTCTCTGTGACTTGCCACTAACAGCTCTAGTCTGAAGCTGTCTAGTCATAGGGATAGTTCTTTAAGGTGTTGTAAGTTTATCCTGTCAATGGCTTGTCTGAATAGTGATCAACAAAAAAAGTGTGAATAGCACTTGGCTTTGTGCTGTTTCTGATATTTAATAGAGGGAGAAATAATAAAATTATTGAATTGTATGACACTGTGTATTTATGTTATGATAAAATTTTGTTTTATGTCAGGAACATTAAGAATGGAGATGGAAAGAAGAGCGATTTTTTTACTGAGTCCACAACAGTAGAAGTTATTTAAAGAATTAGTCTGACATCCATCAAAATCCAAATTTGAAGTACTTACTCTTTAATAAAATTATGTTATCTGCATCTTGCATTGTACTCAGTTTTGTGCAATTTTATAGTTGTTTACCCTCACCTATCAAAATACCTTTTTTTTTCATCTTAATTTAAAGAAGCTCAACTAGTTCCTGTGGTTAAAATGAAACACACTCTTAAGTGTTTTGCTAGACTGTGGTCAAATTACTCAGCATGCTGAATTACTGAACATACATGAATGGAAAATTTCTTGCTGTCAGACTGACACCTGTTGGCTTAAAGAAAATATTTTTATATGTCTTTGTGTTAGATCTTAAAAACTACACAGAAAGCAAATAAATGAAACAGTGTTTACCTGTTCTGAAATATCACTTACAGGATAAATAAACTAAAGATTTAGAAATAACCTGTAGATGAAAATACATATGACTCCAGATTCTTTAAATATCAAATGCATAAAAAGAAACAAAAATAAAATGTATGGAGATTTTCTTTATCTGGAAAAAAAAAACTGATGCATTGTTCGTGTGACTATGAATACATTTCCAATCAAATATACATTTTAACTTTTTCAATTTTATTAAAATTGCTAATAGCATATAAATCATTGTAGCCATGTCTTTCGTGATCTTTAGTAGAAGCTTGTATTCAGAAACTAATGTTTGAAAACTGATGTAATGGCAGAGTATACGTTGATCTTTAGCCTCTTAATTAAAGTTTTTTCTTATTTCTAAGAAAATTCAAGAAGGAAAGAATAGAACAATGGGAATAGCAGTGCTTTCAGGATAGTATAAAAATGCAAACATTAATTTCATTGAGATCATTTTCATGCAAACTGATCTGATTGCAAGCTTGTCTCATTACTGTCTCAAGCCTGTGACTTGTCATTAAGTTTAACAAGATAAACACCTTCATTGTAAACATGTGTGACTACTATGTAGCTTCTGAATGTTAGTGAAATGTTAATAACTACTTATCTTGTTACATTTGAACACATTCTTCTTAATTTGCTTCAAATAGGAAATATGACAGCAAGTCACAGTGCAGCATTCTAAAAAAAATTCTTCTGCATATTTTTCTCCCTCTTTTTCAGTATATTTTTTTTAATTGGACATTTAATTAACTGTTAGCTGGTCCTGCCTATCAGCAAATTTAATTGACTTAAATATTTAAAATAAAATATTCCTTCATTCACACAAAGTATATGCAGTTCCTACATTCAATCATACTTCTCTTCAACAGATGAGAATATTAAAGCCATAAGGTCTTGCATAAATTTCTAGTCTGATTACCAGATGCAGATGTCTTGTAGATGACCCTGAAGCTTTGGACTTTGGAATCACTCAGAGGCCAAAATACACTGGAACAAAGATTCAAGGCTTACTGATGACTGTTATAAAGGAAAAACTGGATCCTCAGAGGAAATCCAAGGTCTAACATCTTTACTGTACAGGTGAATAATGAAAGAAAATAGAATTTAGGAATAGGGAAGCCCAACAGTCCTGATATACAGGATCTTCGCTGCCTCAGAACCCTCTCAAGCCCTGCCTGGACTGCCAAAAAACAGAAGGGAAAGGGAGAAGATAGCAAGATATCAGGTCATCAGTAAAAAGCTAAAATAAAAAGCATCTTGGAAGTAAATGAGGCCATGATTTCCTCAGGCTGTCCCTTGGGGATGGCACAAGAACTGTCCTGTCATATAGTACATTAATGCAGAGTGTGTATTAGCAAAAACAGTGGGGAGAGTGTGTAGACATGCTGAAGGCATCTGTCTTCAAGTGCTTGGAAGTGCTGAGTTTCATAGATCATGGGCCCAGAGTGAAAGGGCAGGAAATGGGTACAGATGATGAATCAGGACCAAAAGTTGCCATTTTCTCTGTCTCCCAGTAAATAGTGACAGGTAAATTGTGCTAGCTTTCCTTTTCAGATAACTGGTAGGGCTCTTTGTCAGGACAGAAGTAGTTGTTTATGGAATTTTTGCAACCCTCTGCTGAGTGCAGTAGTGCTTAAATAACTGAAGGCATTTAACTTTTCTGATAGCATAAGGCAATATTTTCCAAGGAAAGAAGTTTTTCCTACTGCATTCTGGAAGTACCTGACTATTGGATACCCACGACTCAGAACTGGATCTGGAGTTACTGACCACTGTGGTAAAGAAGTATAATGTTACGTTCTTTTTTTTTTTTACTAATACATTTTCCTTGTTTTACATATTATGTAAGTACTGTCAGCTAGGAATATCCAAGGTAATTTTTTTTAGATTCCTAACATATTCTTGATGTAGTTTATCAACTGCAAGAGATGCACTTAACTATAAGGTTATGTCTGCTAATGCCTTAGATGCTGCTGTTATCAGAATCATAGCATGGTTTGGGATGGAAGAAACTTTATAGGTGATAAATAAATAAGCGTGGGCTGGGACACTTAACTACTAGATCAGGTTGCTCAAAGCCCCATCCAACCTGGCCTTGAACTCTTCAAGGGAGGGGCCATCCACAGCAAGAGGGCAACCTCTTCCAATGTCTCACCACACTCACAACAAACTTCTTCCTAATGTCCAACTTAAACTGCTCTCTTCCAGTTTAAAACGGGTCTCCCTCATCCTGTCTCTCCATGTCCTTGTAAAAAGCCCTTCCCCAGCTTTCCTGTAGGCTGCATAAAGGCAGTGGAAGGCTGCTACAAGTTCTCCTCAGAGCATGCTCCAGGCTAGAAAACCCCAACTTTCCCAGACTGTCTTTATAGGAGAGATGTCATAGGGTAACTATGTGTTAAAAGCTTTAGAGTTCAAAAGTAAATCAAGCTGATTTTATAGACTTATTTCTATAGAAGAAATCAAGACATAAATGATAGTAAGGGAAGCAAAACAGTAACATAGGTCCCAGTCACCATTTATCTAAGGAAGCAGATTTATTGGAGTCAGAGTTGCAGATCTGTGGACAGAATTTCAGATTCCCACACATTATCTCTATTTATCTTAAGAGGATTTGCTAGTCAGCTTTTTATTACTACTGAAATATTTTGTGCTAACAGTTTTCCTTGGGGAAATGCCCCCTTTACATTCTGAGTCAGTGAGAAAAGAAAGATGGCTCCATGGTTTGAGTGATTTTCTGGGAGTTTGCTTATAAGGCTTCAAGTGTCCATTTCCTTTCAATTTTTCTATGTAAATTTGTATTGTTTTCCTGTGCATCACTTCCCAATTGTAACAGGGCAATAGTTACACTTATAAAAGTACTATAAAGCTAAACATATGCGGAGAAAAAAGGAATGTAACACATTTCATTACATGCTGCATTTCTGATTACTATTACAAAAAATAAAATTAAAAAATCAGTCTACTACCAGTGCAATATATACTAAATGACAGATGTTCCTCATCTGATTGTCCATAAGTCCTTTATCACCCATGGAGATACGTGATTTAAAAGAAAAAGTGTTATTATTCTTTACTGGTTTTCTTAAAATAATGCTTTTCTGCCTTGCAGGTTGTAATGAGAATGGTTTCAAGTTTTGCTAATGAGCTCACACCTCCATAAGATACTGCATTAAATGCTGATATTATGAACTGATGGAACTATATTCTTCTGTTAGATTTTTATCCATTATACACTGCTTTAGCATAATTGGTAATAAGACAATCCATTTCTAGAGAGTAAAATGTAGTGGGAATTTCTCATAATAATGAGTGAAAGTCATGTTAAGTTAGACAATAAAAATATAAGTGAAAATTATTATTATATTAATGTGAACAATTTCTGATTGGGCACATCATGATGGATTGCAATGTAATGAATATCTGAAATGCTAAAAATCACTGATGACATAAAATGCAATAGTTTAATATAACAATTTTAAGATCTTCCCCTCAAGCTTATAATTAGCTTCAGTTATATCATCAAAGGAAAATCTACATCAGCTTCTAATGAATATTTTTACTAAAATGTAATAACTTTCTTAACTGGTTTCTCCTTTGTTCTACTAGATAACTGTTCTAAATTCCCCTTGGAAACCACATTCAAAGACTTCCTTAAACTTCCTCTCCATATAATGAAATACAGTTTTCTCAATTATATGAATGTACATAAGTCTTTAGAGAATTGTTAGAATTAGTGATTTTAAAGTGATACTTTCAGTCTTACGAAAATAACTCAGATTTCTGAATGTGATTTTTTCAATTCCCAATTCATGTTTGTTCTATCCCTTACATTTATTTTGCAAACCCCTTTTATGTCGAACCCCGCTCCTGGCATAATGCTGGTTCTCTAAACTGTAGAAGACAACTCTTTCTTTCACTCATTACAGAATTATATTTATATATTAAGGGTTTTTTCCATGTGGCCCCTCTCCCACTCTCTTTTATGTATCTCTGGACAGGCTTTAAAACTTCTGTGAAAAATCATGTTTTAGAATTTTTTCATTCAAGATGTAAGCTGTTAAGATGAAAAACAGAAGGCTTTTATTTCTTCTATGGAAACATTATTTCACAGACCAATGAAAATTGTGGTTGTTTTTTTATTTGGTTTGGGTTTTCTAATATACTCAATGTTGTTATTTTTACCCAATTACTCTGGCTATGCATTCAGATATTTATTCACTGTTAAATTAATTTATGCATATTTTACAGTTTATATTTTCCCAATTATCACGAATAATTTTACTTCTCATTTGAAAATAATATCACTTTTTTATTGCACACTTTAGTTTAGAGGAATATTTTGTCTTCAGAAAATTGCCTCCTTTCTCATTTTGAGATACTGCAATGCCTTTTTTTTTGAACACATCTTTTACTGACATTTCAGTCTTTCTTACAGTTAAGAGTCTTCAAGAAGCACTCCACAGAAACCTGCATAAAATGCCTGTGCTTCTGGAGTAGCTGAGGGGCTTGAGATACTATCAGTGAATGTCTTATGTGTTTGCTGACCTGCAAAAGTAATCTCCATATGCTAAGATTTCTTATATGAAGAAATACAAATTACTTAGTTCCAGTAATAATCTTTTCCATGTAGAAAATCCAGGATCTCTGGCAGGTCATAAATAAAAGACCTTGCGTGAATCATTATGACTTTAGAGAAAAAAGTTTATGCATTTTCTTTACTATGTCAAGTCCTACAGGCCCTCTAAAAATTTCATCTCTAAATTTAAAAGGAAACTTGCAGGTGGAATTAAAAGACAGAAGAAGGACAGAGAGTTGGAACATGGAATATTTAGAGCATAAATAAAACTGGGCCCCTTCCATGTTCCTTTGAAGAACTGCACACACATCACAGCCTCACAAGATAGCTGTGATGTGGATCTTTTAACTTAGTGAATTCACACTGTTTACAGGAGAGAAGAGACTGTGAGGCATGAAATAGGACTAAGTTTCATGATGAATGATATTCTATTATCAGCAGTTACTGGTTTTGACATTATCAGTGAAGAAATCCTCTATCTAAGGATAAGAGCAAATTGGTAAAATATTGACCTTCAATGCTCTTTCTGGAAGAACAGAAAATGAAATATAAGATATTTTTATGAAGACATGTTGAGGTAGAAACTATTTTGTGAAGAACATTAGCAAATAACAGGTAGCAAAGAATAGGTAGCATCCATGACTGCAATGTACAAGTACACAAGAGTGAATGAAATGTGGAAGAATTAAAGGCACTTGCATGAAAAAAGATTGTAATTAATGAGAGTTTTTATCACATAATGAAGAGAAGGAGAATAATTAGTTAAGCACATACAAAGTTACGGGTGTAAAGAGAGATGTGTTTTATATATAATCAATCCTAATTGAGGCAGGATATTAATTCCTGCTCACCAGCTTAATCATGCCTTTACTGATTCCTAACATTCCGAACATTCCTTCATTTACAGAAAGAGTGGTCAGGCACTGGAACAACCTGACTAAGGAGGTGGTTGAGTCACCATCCCTGGAAGTGTTTAAGAAACAGATGTGGCACTTCAAGGCATGCTCTAGTGGCCAAGATTGTAGGGGGGGTTGGGTTTTTTTTGCTTGTTGCCTGTGTGCATGGTTGGACAGAGAGGTCCTTTACAACCACAAGGATTCTGTGATTCTGTGATTAGAGTGACACCAAGAACAAGAGGAACCTCAGGGGATGTTTGCACTCAGACCACTGACTTAGAGGAAGACTGCTAAGAAAACACTTGCTGTGACACAGAGGTAAGAGAAACAGATGAGCTGCAGCTAAAATTCAGAACCTGTCTGAAAGCTAAACGGTAGAGAGGAATGTCAGGCTGAGGGCTAGGGTTTAGAAGACTGCATTGTAGATTCCAGACATGGTCATCTTGTATGACATGGTCAGCCATCCACTGTAAAAAGATGCTGAAAATGAAAACCAGGATGATCTGAGGATACAATTCTACAGATTGCCATCTCCAAAATGAAATGCAGACTGCAGGTTTTCAGAATCAGTCACGACTTAAGGAATGTGAAAATAAAAAAGTGAAGAAAAAAAAAAAAAAAGACTCAGAAGTCAGTATTTTATGGTTTTGTAAAGAAAAATAAGACAGAAAGAAACACTGTTGATTTGAGGCTGGTTTGTAGGAGTCTCAGTGTGACGAAGACAGACTATCATATGAGAGTGAATTTTCCAAATACAAAAATTACAAACCTTTAAGTCACAAAAATTGCAGTTACAGAAAGATAAGACAGATACAAATATAAGCTTTGAGCTATCATTTTCAGATGCTGATCTGATTTGTGAGCAGAAGGAAGAAAAATTGAAGAATCTAAAAATTTAATGAGAATGAAAAAGCTTAATATTTTACAACATTCTTGATAAATTATTTAAGGCAAGAAAGGGTAAACCAAACTGAATACTTTGCACTTTAATTTCGTCTTTTTGAAATCCTGAAAGAACACATGAAGAACCTGAAGTTTGAAAAAAGGTGATCTAGAAACCACTGCAAGACATTTTGCCTCTGTACAATCAATAGAATAGTATTTTTACATAACAATCTTATAAAAAAGGGATAACAGAACAGAATGAGTATGACTAGTAATACCAAGTAATCTGTTCTGTACTGCCTATAATAATTGACTACTGTAGATCTCAGTAATTTGGACAGTTTAAATATCTTTGAATACTATTTGTTTCTAACAATTTAATGAAAAATCATTATTATAGCCAAAATTTACTTGTATAAGTCCAGAGATAATTTTTAAATTAAAAGGACACTACTATAATTCTACAGAAGCTTAGATGCTACAGTGTCTTGATCTGAAAGAAATGAGACCTCATAACTTAATAAACAGAAAGCAAGACAATTAGACTCTTCTTAAAATATCAAATAACTTTGAGAATATGGAAGCAGTTTTTTTGACACAGCTAAGAAAAATGATACATGAAAAAGATCAAAGAAAGACTGCAGGAGCTCGATGGGAAACTAAATATAGCAAAGTAATGAAATGCCAATGTGATTCAGCAGGGCATGCAGTTAAGAGTGACAAAAGCTAGACTAGTTAATTTTTTAATTGAAGAAAATTCCTCCAGTGTTCTCCCTCAGGGGAAGGGAGGGCAGAACACTGAACAGGACCAGAAAGCTCTTGACATGAATTAGCAGAAAGGAGGGCACAATTGTGGCAGAAGCTGAGATCCTCCAGAGTTTAATGGCATCTAATAGAGGGATGCTTTCAGAATGAGAGAGCAGATCAGATGCGTGAAGCTCCTCTGCAGGATGAATGACAGACTGGTTGATGTCTTGACAGTCGGGATCAGAGGAGAAAAATGGCAAGTAAGCCCTCTGCCTGGGAAGGAATAACAGCTTCCAGTGACAAAGAATAGGACTGACCAGGGTGGGCTGGCAGGGGAGCAGCTCTGCTGAAAAGGCACTGGGTGTTGTGACACACAGGAATTTGAATATGCACCAGCAGTGTGTTCTGGTAGTGAAGAAGAACAATGGCTTCCCAGACCCAGACCAGCTTGATTATCCTCTTCTAATGGGGATTCCTTAGATTTAATGTATAAAACCGTGTCTGTTTTTTAGTCCTGCTCAATACATGAAGGATATTGACAGACTGGAGTGAGTTCAGTGAAGCCATCAAGTCAGTCATGTGGTTAGAGAACCTGACCAGGGAGGAGAAACTGAGGGACTGGGGCTGGTTGAGCCCAGAGAGGAGAAGGCTTGGAGGGAAGGTAACAGTGGCTCTCCTTGGAGGTGGCTGTAGGAAAACAGAGCCCTTCATAGTGGTGCATGGTGTGAGGACAAGGCGAGGTGCGAGGAGAAATACTTTCCTCATCAGCAAATGGACCAGGTTGCACAGAGCACCAAGCAGCTTGGTCTGATCTCAGAGCTGACCTTTCCTTGAGTTTGGACTGCAGACCTCCTGAGGTCCCCTGCCCTCATGCTTGGTCTCTACATGTAAAATTCATTATGCTTCCATGTTGCTTCATGTATTATTGAGGAAGAATCTTAGGGAGAAAATAGTAGCATTTCCAAATACATAGTGAGCAAGGAGTGAGTTGAGTTTAACTGGTGCACTGACTTTTATAAAGCCAGGACTCCTGGCCTAGGAAGCAAAAGCAAGGAATGTGAGTGTTTCAGCTCATTTCTTCTGGTTTGATTTGTTTGTTTGATTAGTTGTGGAGCTTTTATGTTGGTTTGCTTTGTTTGTAATTTTTGGTTGTTTTGTTTTTTTGTTGAAACCACAAGTTACTTAGCAGGTCATTGAATATTGTTAAATACTAGGAACTGGTCTCAGTAGGAAACAGCTTTGACACTTGCTGAGGTTGAAAGGGGCTGAAGAGAAAGAGCAATTGGAGATACAAGAACAAAGATAAGGGAAATAATTAAGAAAGGACAACTGATGAAGTGGAACACCTCACAGCCCATGGTACGCCTGTGGTATTAGAGTGACACCCCAGATGTGGAAAGCTGATTTTCCACAGTCATGGAGACACATGAAAATTCTGGACAAATAGGTGGTAAGAGGTTTTGACTGTTAGAGGCATTAGCTTGAAGAGAAGTTGGCATCAGGCTCTTCATAATAAAGAACAATGGACATATCCTGGAAACAGAAAACCATCTGATTACAGGTGTGTGTGCTCACACCCATTTGCACCCAGGCACATGGGCAATAAACAATTTTGTAGCATATTACAGAATGATTTCTCTGTGCATGTATATTGTATTTACAACTGTATTGTTGAAGTATTTTAGCACAAATTCTGTTGCCATGACAAAATATTTAGCTGAAGTGATGGCACTTGGTATACATCATTGGAGTAGCAGCTATTAGTGTTATACAGTGTATCATTGCTGTGACAACGTTGAGAGGATGTGTAATATATCACCAGAAGAGTCCCATTTTGACATCAATATGTGGTATTTTCTAGTATTAATAATGTAGAGGGTTTAGTTGCCTACAGCAAATAGACATCATTTTTATTCTAAACAGCAGTAGAACTCCTCTAAATAGTAGCACAGCAACCTCTACCATGCAGTGATTTTTGTGATAAGAAATGGCTTTCAGACTACAGCCTATGTATACTGATTACCAACACTTTCTCGACTGGAGGAGTAAAAAAACCCACCACCACCAAAAAAACTTCATAAAAACAGCTTAACTGTTGAGTCATTCCATCATCAGAACAGTGTGGTAATGCAGCATGGATTAATCTGTCAGTAAAACTGATCAGTGAGGGCACGATGGACAAATTGCAAAATAAGCAATGCTTGATGCTTGTGGAAATTGACATAAAACATAGATGCTACACCATTATTTAAAGTCATGAAAGTAAGAAACTCCACAGTCAAAGGGGAGATGAAGACATTAGATTAGGGAAAAGTGTCCCTTTTTTTTCATTAAACATAGCAACTTATGTTTGCTTGCCTCAATTAGAATTAAAATTAAATCCAAGTATTCAGCAGTCTAATATTATAATTATAGCATCAAGTCCACAATGCATCTGAGAATCTATACTACTCAGTTTCACTTTGGTAAAGGGGCATCATGTTTAGAAAATACAGAATATTTGAAGTTGGATCTTCAAGGACCATTAAGACCAACTCTCTGCTCCTTCCCGGACTATCTAAAACTAAATGTTCCAGGTAGATTAAGGAAGCAACTACCATTAAAGCCTAATTAAACCAAAGAAAATTTAAAGGCTCTAGATCCCCAAAAGAAAATAAACTTTGACTTCTTAACTATAAATTTACACCAAAATACTTCCAATGTTACTGTTATTTCCCCCCTTAATTAATTGTAAATCTCTCCTGTCTTACTCTCTACAATACTTTTTAAACTCTTGATTTAAAATACAACTCATAGAGGTCACTGTGGAAATTAGCAAATTATAGAAACAAACACCAGGCAACATTTTCATATGAGCACTGGCTGAGGTGGAATCCAGCAAGCCACGACAGTCTACATACAAGCTTGCAGTAGTTCTGCACATCTAGAAAACATCTAGTCAACAGGTAGTCCTCTCCCTCAAATACCTTTTCCACTCTAATTCTGCATCCACCTCCACCTGCTATGGAACAAAAACAACAACAAAACCAAACATAATTTTTACTACTGGATTTAAAGATATATCTGGAGGTGGAATTTAGTCCTAACTGTCCTTACCTTAAAGTTTTCACTGGGTATCAGTAGATTTCTGTCCCACTCTAAAGATCTGTATTTCTTGATTATAGTTTAAAACTTCAAAACCAAAGAAACTTTTTGGAACAGAATGCGTTTCCTTCTTCCTAAGAAAGAAGTTTCCTACTTGAGATGGGTCCTTAGAGCTGTGTGTTGCTGGCCTAGACAAGAAAGGCAGCTGCTTTGATTTAAGTATGAATCCAGTACTGAATGTCATGATGAGTAATTCCTCCCTTGCCCAAATGCTGATTTGAAAGCAACACATTGCACACTACTTATGTTGCACTTTGGAATGACAGTACAGTTTCCTGATGGCCACCATTTTTCCATCTTTGATTTAATCCATAATGACTGTCTGCAGATTGGTTGTTTACAGGTTTATACCTTGAACTTTGCTTTCTGATAACCTATTGGCAATGTGTTGAGGAAAAATGCATTTAAAAAAAAAAAAGAATGAAAGATGACTTAAGAAAACACATTTAAAAGCTCACATGAATAGTATTAGATGGTTTTGCATAATGTTTATGGAAATGTTTTCATGTCTTTCACAAAATTTTTTAACCTTCAGTAATACCTAGTTAGAAAATGTCAGTTCTGAAAGACTTGTACATTCTTTCCACGTATGAGTATGAATATCAATATGACAAAATGTGCAAACTTAAGCATTATGTATATTTATGCTAGCCTGGCTTGACCTTTATTCTGGCCCAAACCAGGACACAGTATCTGAAATTAATAAATGTTTTAATATTTATAATAAAATGTAACAAAAATTCTTCAAATTAATCAGAAAAATGTTCATTTTAAACTGGTATTTTTTTGTATTCTCTGTAGTCAGTTTGACCATAGTGATAGAAATAAATAGATATTACCTAGATGCAAAGATAACTTTAAATTAGTTTAGGTTAAGAAATAAACAAAAATATTATAAGAAAAGATATTTCATATAATTTAGTTTTATTATTAATCAGACATATTTTTAAGAATGAAGGTTAATAGCCAGTGTGTTGTTTTGTGCCTATTTAATTTCAAGGGCTTTACTTAGTCGGGTTTGTTTGGTTTTGTTCATTTTTTTCCCCCAGAAAATAACTTAGATATGCTATAGGTTATACCTTAAAAACAATTAATTATCTAACATAAATTATAACAGAGATAGGTAATTTTTACCTGTTTATCTGAAACATATATATACATGTACATACAGACACAGAGTTTTGCTTTTGTGTTAATAGGTACATTTTATAATTTCTGAATTTTGGAAATCTTTCAGGCTACTTTAACACAGGCATCCTTTGACTAAGACATTTGAGTAGCTTATGTTTATTACTTTAAAAAAATAGAACTGTAAGTGTTCAAAGAAAGTTGTGAGTCAAAGTAGGAGTCTGGATAGGCAGATCTTTCTAAAATCTTGACTTTTATATACCATTTCTTTCATGAGAAAAGAAAAAGGCAGAAAAAAAAGAATTTATTTAATTTCAAATATTTTGAAAAACAGCATAAGCTTTCAACCTGTGATTCTTTACAATAAAACTTATGTTCCACCTTACAGCATGAGAAGTAAGACGAGATTAAACAAAACTAGTATGGATTTTGCCCTTTGAAATGTTGAGTTCCACCCAATTTTTTAAACTCAGCGTCACAGTTCAGGCCCAGCCGGTACCACCCAGGCCTCCACTCACTCCCCCCCACCCTGGCTGTGAGACAAGGAGGAGAAAATCCACCCAAAGGCTCCTTAGTCGAGACAAGGACAGGGAGGTTCGCATTCCCCAGTTACAGTAACTGCAGGCAAAGGAAAGGTTCAACTTGGGAAGGACAAGAACTAATTTAATCCACAAGAAGAAAGAGAAGTACTTCCCCCACCCTCACCCCTCCCTTCTTCCCGTACCCAGATCGTTTCGCTGCTGCCTCCCCCCCAGGGAACGGCGGAACAACAAACAAGGAGTGAGGGTTTAGGGTCAGATCCCCACACCCTGTTTCTGCTGCTTTTCCTCCTCAAGGGGAGGACTCCTCACAGCCTTCCCCTGCTACAACGTGGAGTCCCTCATATGGGAGACTCCTTCAGGAACCCCTGTGCCATGAGTCCCTCCCGTGAGGTGCAGTCCCTGAGGCACAGACTGCTCCATCCTGGGCNTGAAGCTTGAGTAGATAAGATAGAAAACCTTACAAATAGCAAAGAGAATTGCTGGAATGATAAAATCTTTTACTATTGTAGATATGAACAGTGGTCACGAGCATATTTATTTAGACCATGGGAACCTTAACACAGCTATAAAAAGTGAGATGTTAAATTATAGATTATAATAACAATAACGTTGCAACAAAAGGATTTAACAAAGACAAAAAATTCAAGATTTGAAGATAATAGTAAATAACAAAAATAACCTTTCACTTAAAGCTAATTCTGTAAGAGATTTTAGAAGCTTTGTTTGTTTGTGTTACATTCTTCTGTAATGTGAGGTGCAGCTGACCTTTCTAATAAACCCATCTGGAGATGCAGTTTGCTGGCTAGTGCCTTTGATCTCCCCTCTTTCCTTTGAGAGAGTTTATATTCCCATTGTGTGAACTTTTTCTCTGCAGAGCTCTCTGAAAGATTAGAGTGTTTTCTGACATTCAATGAATCGGGGAATGTGAAATTGGGGAATGTGAAATTCCCCAGTGAGACTCTATTGGATATACTGCCTACTATGCAGTTATAAAGCACTAAGACAAAAAATCAGGTGATTTATTTAAAACCTTGTTTACCATGAATCTGGGAAGCAGAGTAAAATGTCTTGACCAGGCTGATACAGCTAGTTTGTAGGCACTAACTGTTGAACTCAGTTTTGCCGAGTCAGGTATCAACTCTGATATTTTCATAGAACCAGAATCAGGGAATGGTTTGGATTGGAAGGGACCTTAAAGTTCCTCTAGTTCCAACCTCTCTGCATGGGAAGGGGCTAAATTTCTGACTGAAACTGATAATGCTTTTCCCCTCAATCTGTAACAGAGGAAAACTATGATAACTGTATAACGTTTGCACAACAAACAGTAACATAACAGTTACAGTTTACAGTAACATAGACTGATACTTTTAATAATGTTTATCATTTAATAGTGAATCAGTACTTATCAACTCTTTTTTTTTTTTTTTTTTCCTGTTCTACTCCCAGACATAGTGGAGCACTGTTAGTGGTTAGTGGTCATAATATTAGTGGAATGGAAAATATGACAAAGGTTCCTGTGACTCACTACTATTACCCTTAAATTTCCTTCTCCTGTTTTCTTTCCCTCTGCCATTTTTTCAGAGGTATTTGGAAGACTGTAAAATTTGTTTGATGCCATATTAGATGTCCCTTGGCTGAATATAGACTTCTATTACCATTGACTAAGACTGTTTTTCTTCTGCCTTTTTTACAGTGTATATGAAAAAGGCATTACAAACTGCAGCTTAATGAATTCTAATTGGAGCTGTGTACTGTCTATGTGTAGATTTCTACTTGATACTATCTTGAAAGAGCTTCAAACCTGGGGAAAGCATTATGTTCATGAGCGGAGTGAGAAGAAAATCTTTTAGTGGTCCAGCTTGTTTCTACATGGCTTCAATGGCCACATAGCCCTTTTCCCAGCACAACCTGTCATGGTATGAGTCACTTGATTAGTTACACGGTACTGCAGCATGCTAGAGACAGGTAAAGCTCTGATAACTGAATTTGAGAAAAAAAAAAATGTCATTTTTATTAAGCTTGTGAGTTATTTATTAAATTTTTTCTTTAGAAAATACTGAGGGTTAAAACTGTGGGCTTGGGTTTGCAGGATTTTCTGCTTTTCAATACCCGCCATGCCCAGCTTCCCAGAAGGTCCCTTTCGACTTTCACACGAAGTCAGCACTGAAATGACTTAGCCAGCCTGCAGGGGCAATCACTTCTCCTGCACAAGTAAAAGCAAAAAAGCAGTTTATTCAGAAACATAACTATCTTCTTCTGAATGACAGATATATCAGCTTGTTTACATTTCTGCTGAAACTAGGAAAAATGGAGTACCTTGATTTGAACACGTACATGAAAAGTTTCTTCACTACTTTAATGCTGTATGCAGTAGAAATCACTAGAAATTCATCTCTCAAAATGAGTATTGTCCTGATTTCAGCTGGGATAGAATTAATTTTCTTCCTAGTAGCTGGTACAATGCTGTGTGTTGGATTCAGGATGAGAATAATGTTGATGACACACAGTTTTAGTTGTTGCTAAGTGGTGTTTAGCCTAAGTCAAGGACTTTTCAGCTTCTCATGCTCTGACAGCAAGGAGGTACACAAGAAGCTGTGAGGAAGCATAGCCAGGACAGCTGATCCAAACTAGCCAAAGGTATATTCCAAAACATATGTTGTCATGCTCAGTATGTAAACTGGGGGCAGTTGCCTTAGGGGGATCAATTGCTACTTGGGGACTGGCTGGGCTTTGGTCAGAGTGGTGAGAAATTTCACTGTGCATCACTTGTCTTCCTTGCCTTTCTTCTCCTTTTTAATCTTCCTTTTTATACTATTATTACAATTATTAGTAGTAGTACTTTAATTTAATTTTATTTCAGGTATTATATTGCTCTTATCTCAACCTATGAATTCAATATTTTTTTTTTAAATGATTCTCCTCCTCATCCCACTGCAGAGAGGAGGAGTGCTCATCTGTGTTATGCATAGTTGCTAGCTGGGATTAAACCACACAGTAGTAGAGGCGACTGAAAAAGATCAAACAAAACTTGACAGTGGCTCTGTAAAGCTTTCGAATACCAAAGAATAACATTCAAAAAAAGGTGATGCATAGAGGCATTAAAGATTGTCTTTATGTAAAAAATATGAGATACACCTAAAGTTATCAAAATCTCCCAATTTAGGTTTTAATGTCTTATTAATTCTAAGAATAATTGTTTCACATGCTTTCATTAAGAAAGCTTATATTTATTTTAAAAAATAAAAAAGGAATTGAACCTAAATTATGTTATTGGACAGTTCTGAAGTCCAGAAAAATTATAGTTCATGTTAAATTGATTCTTTAAATAATTCAGGTAAGGCTTTAAATGCTACAGCCCATATTGCAGACCCAAAAACATCTGTATGGCTGTGAAAAACAACCAAAGCTTATACCAGCTGCCAAATTTAAAGGAAGATATATATTTTTATATATTATATAGTAAATTTTTTTTATTCCCTTATTATTTTTTTTCTGGACTTAGAATCCAGAGATTTCATTAGGCAAATCAAATTTAACAGCTTTAAGGGTGAGTTTATAAATTTATATAACAATTATCCTTGTTCTCTCTGGAGAATGTCTCCCTTTTCTGAGTTCAGAAGCTCTCTTTAGTAAAAAAGAGATGAGTCTGTGTACAAATAGCCCCTCCCATCCTCTGCCTTCCCTTCCTACATCTGTAGGAAATTGTAGAGGTTCACATGGGGCAACAAGAGCAGTGACTGTGTAGTAAAAAGATAGGCTGGCTTGGCACAGCATCCCTCACATCTAGCAGTGCTTTGTTCTAGAAATGGTATAGGTTCAGTGCATGGACTTGAGAGCAGCTGCCAGAATTCATTTCTGGCATTTGAAAAAAGGAGACATGTGCCACATGAAAGGTTCTTGCTAGGTTTCAAGGTACTAAAGGATAATCACTCAAAGAATGTGACACAGAGACAGGCTTGTCTATTATCCATGATGACTACTAGAAAAAGCTCCTTGATGATTACTGTTAAGATTATAAAGAATATTGAGGTGAACTTATATCCAGTACAGTTCTAGAAGAATACCACAATCTATCCATCATAATGTACTGCCCTAAGTACAAAGAAATCTGGGGACAACATTTGCTGGATAGGTGTCACAGTTCAGGCCCAGCCGGTACCACCCAGGCCTCCACTCACTCACTCCCACCCTGACTGTGAGACAGGGAGGAGAAAATCCACCCAAAGGCTCCTTAGTCGAGACAAGGACAGGGAGGTTTGCATTCCTCAGTTACAGTAACTGCAGGCAAAGGAGAGGTTCAACTTGGGAAGGACAAGAACTCATTTAATCTACAAAAAGAAAGAGAAGTACTTCCCCCACCCTCACCCCTCCCTTCTTCCCGTACCCGGATCGTTTCGGTGCTGCCTCCCCCCAAGGGAACGGGGGAACAACAAACAAGGAGTGAGGGTTTAGGGTCAGATCCCCACACCCTGTTTCTGCTGCTTTTCCTCCTCAGGGGGAGGACTCCTCACAGCCTTCCCCTGCTACAACGTGGAGTCTCTCATATGGGAGACTCCTTCATGAACCCCTGTGCCATGAGTCCCTCCCGTGAGGTGCAGTCCCTGAGGCACAGACTGCTCCATCCTGGGCTGCCCACAGTCACGGCTGCTTGGGGAACAGTCACCTCCCTTGGCGCGGGGTCCTCCATGGCTGCAGATACACATCTGCCCCTTTCCGTGATCCTGCACAGGTGCAGCATTATGTCTGCCCACCTGGGACACTTCAGGGGCTACAAATCCACATCTATCCCGCTGCTGCTCTTCGGGAACTGCTCCACTGTGCTCCTCAATAGGCTTCAGGGGGCAGGTGCCATCTCTCCATGGGCTGTCAGTAAATCTCTGCTCTGGCACCTAAAGGGGTAAACCCCTCCTTCACTGACCTTGGTGTCTTTGCTCTGGCATCTCTCTTTTTTTTTTTTTTGCAGTTTCATTTCACCTTTCTACAGTATGTTACTCGCAGAGGCACACCCACTTTCCCGTATCTGCTCAGCCTTGGGCAGAGACAGGGCCAGCACTCGAAACGGGGCAGCTTCCAGCATCTTCTTACAGGAGCTGCCCCCTCTCCCCGCTCCCAAAACACCACTGCGCTAAGCCAAGCCAAGCCACTCAAGAGTTTGGTCTAGAGTATTCATATTAGGATCCAATTGCTATTTCAGAAAAGCAATTGAGATTTACCAGCACTGTGAGGATGTGTCAGATACCTCACCTAAAAGTAACCTATTTTTAAAGAGGTGCATCATACCCAGTTTTTCCACAGATGGGAGGATAGCTTACATGTAACCGCCTGCATGTAGATACCTGAATCTAACCATCTTCATTTTGGGTAGAAACCTGATTACTTAAAGGAGTCTAATACAATGTAGCAGATAACTACATACTAAAATATTCTGTAATCTTTGTCTCACTGTTCAATGTATAAATAGTTGATATAATAATAATAAAAAAATGTGTGTTATCTCCTTTTTTTCTTTTTATAAAATACTCTAATTCATTTCTTCCATTTAACTTTGGTGAGCTTCCCCAGTAACTAAAAAGAAATCTTTTCTGACTGTATTTTCAGTGTGCAATATATCCCGCTCCACAGCTGGCACTAAGATGTCTGCAATGTTTGAATTTCACATAAATCCTCAAAAGTTAGTGAAAGATGAATTTCTGTACTGAAAAATATAAACACTATAAAAATGCTATTGAGAAGACTTCAGAGTAAACTGGACATTTCCTGGTTGCGAAGCACTCTTCTCTTATAAAGAATCCACTTCAAAACACTTCAAAGTTAATGTAAGGTTTCCCAGTGGCTTTCTTTAACGTTTGCTAAAATCCCATTTCTGATACACCAAGAGGACAATATAGTAGGAGCAGAAAAAGAAGAAAAAAAATAGTAATTTTGTTTAATGGAATACAGCAGACACTGGTACATGGTGAGGTGTTTATCTCAATACTATTTCCCAGCTATTTCACAGCCATAAATGGGGGCTGTATTTTTGTTTAATATATTTGGTAATTTACAGAGTAATTAACCAAATACAGTTGAACAATTGGCCAACTAATAAATTGTGCTGTGTGCTTGACTTACCGGTTTCTTTTATGGCTTAATGATGTTCATGTCTTCTATAGTAATATATTGCTGTGACATTGTTAATTACTGTGCAAAAAAATGCAATTTTGTTGAGTGCTTAAATAGTAAGTGCCATCAAAGTAGTTCAAATTTAAGAATGCCTGTGTGTTATTTTGCTCGTTACCAAATTCTGCTCTGGTCTGCTCCAGTTTAGGCTATTTTTACTTTTCTTTACTGTTCCCATCCCCATTCATGCTCTCATCATCAGGTATTTCCACCATGAGTTTGATCTACTACTCTTTCCACATAACATGCTGCTTTTAACGTTTATGAAAAATAATCCATTTTCATTTCTGCTCAAATCACATATTAAACACAGCCCTGGTATTTGGGTCTTTTGAAATACTGCTTTCCTTCCACACTATTTTCCTGCTGATCGTTATCATTGCTTCATATATTAGAGTTACTCTATTTAGTCATTCATTAATAATAACACAAAAGCTTGGCAACGCTTTAGAGGAGGAGCTCTTTATTACACTTTTCTAACAACCATTAATATCTTTAACACTCATCAGTTTTCTGACTTTTTTTGTAAAAAGATAAATTGTGACTATATGGCAAAATGACATAGGGCCTACAACTATTACTACTTTCATGAATGCAGATGAAATGCAAGGAAACAGAACAACAGGCTTCATTTGTGCCTAACAGGGGAAATTTTAGAGGTTTATACACTTAGAGGTTTTCATTTAATTCATAAACACTATTTAGAGTAAAAGTTTAGTGTCATGTCACATCATTTTTCCTCATCCATGTGTCTGGTAGAAAAAGCAAGTCTGCTTATATATGAAATAATTTCATTCATGTAAAATATCTTCCAATTTTTTTTTTCCCATAATAATAAAAAAGACAGCAACTATAATGACTAGTTCTTCTGAGTGCTTTCTTATATTTATGTAATGCTCTGGGTTACAGAAAGTCTAAAAGGTTTTATCCACACACGTGAAATGTATGTTGGGCAGTGGGAAGGGAAAGCAAGGGTAGTGTTTGTGGCAGACTAAATGATGATTGAAAATACAACTGTATGTTCCCAAAATTACTAGCTGACTTTTGCTCTAAGGATAAGGAGCACAAGCAGGAAGAAAAGTTGGTGATCCAAATGCACTGTCTGAACAAGGACCTTGATACACTTTGATACACAACTCTACATAGTTGTGCTCATTACAATTCCCTCTAATCCTGTAATTAGTACACTGTATCTGAGGTGGTTTTTTATTAAATGGTGAGGGAGATTTAAAGTTGTACTGATTTTGGAAAGTAATAATTCAAAATTTCTACTCTGCATGGTCACCTCAGACTTGTTCAGGAGAACTTTAAAGCTACATATAAGGAAATGTAATTTGAGTCTTAAAATACCTGCCCAGAGCACATTCTGGAAATTTACACTCCAATTTTCTTCAGTTAAAACTGAATGTTTCTGTACAAACACTATAAAAATATTCTCCACACTGTCTCTTAATTTGAAGGAAAAAATTATTCTCTTCTGTCAGGCGCAGATTACAAATGCAAGAGAAAACAGTAACTCTAAGTAATAGTTTTAATGCAGAGCTGGTTGTTTGTAGAATAGTGCCACAGTGCTCCTATTGTATGTTTCAGTGTTTAGATTATATCAGAATTGTCTCAAAACTGTTTCAGAATAAAGTGTGTGTGTATATATATATATATATATATATATATATATGAATGTTTCAGAATCAAGTTATATATGTATGTGTATGAAAACATATATAATGTTCTTAATGGTCCTGTATAGGAACCTTGAAGGGAACACAATTAAGAAGTTTGTAGATACAGCCTTTTGTATTAGAAGAGGCCAAACTGCAGCATGATACTTTAGCATTCTTTTATGTATATTTAATGTTTCTTGATACAGGGTGAGGGATGGGAAGTTGTTGCTCTGTTGATTTTATCCTTATGGTTCTCTGGAAGGAGTTTGTTGAGATACAAAATGGAGTTTCTGTATTTCATCTTTAAATGAAAAGAAGTAAAAGGGTTTGCACAGTGTTGGATCTGAGCCTGTCTATTCCACTGATGCCATAGATAAGAAATTTGTAAAGCCAGAGACTTAGCTGTTTAGAATACTTGTGAAATTCACTGCTTATATTATGTGCTCGTATCAGTCACCATATCGTATTCTTGGAGATTTCTTTTACTCTTTTGGTTTTTTTTTAGGACTGTAGAAACTCTGAAGGAAACAAATGGCTCTGTTTTATGTAAAAGGTAGTTCTAAAACAAGAGAATTCTCTTGTATCTGAATAATTCATTAAAAGGACCACAGTGCAAAATGTTTATCTAAAAACAGCTTTTCATAAAAGCTTTGATCTTATGCAATATGTTAAAAGACTAATTTTCATTAAGACCATATACTCTTGGAATTGATTTGAGTTCTTCCATTGTTGGCTGTTTAAGAGAGGTGACCTTAACTAATTTCTGCCCAGAAAAAAATTCAATATGTAGGTATTTCCAGACAGATTAAGTTTGCAAGCATGTCACCAGAAGGCCTTTTCCAGACATGATATAAAGGTTCCTACATTGTCCTTCCAGTAGTAATAGTCAATGTGAGTGCCTTGCAAGCAAGAGATTATAATAACATGCCTGGAGGCAGGTCAATGTATCAAGACAAATGTCTGTAATTCTAAATTCAAAGTATTTGTGTTCTACCAAGACTCTAGTTCAGAATGCATCAAGAGAGAGACTAAATCAAAAGGAAGCCTGATGACTGATAGCTCTTCTGTGGCTTAAGAGATCAATTGACTGGTCTCTGATGTAATTTATGATGTATAGAAGGACATTAATGTACAGTCATAGCATTGTCAGCAATTTAAAATAGAATTTAAATTCCTTTTCAAACCTCAAATTATTAGAAAAAATAGAAAAATACATTATTAGCAAAAACAGACACCTTCACTTTTATGAAATGTTGGAACATAAGGTATAAGCTCTAAAAAAAAAAAAACCAACTTTAAAAATAACATAACAGTATATCGAGTTAGCTGGTACTATTATTCTTGCTATTGTCCTTCCCTCTTTTCTCTGCCATGCTCAAGCAGGATAGGTGGAAAGAGAAAGGCTCTTAACAAGCACTTTCTAAGAGCTGTTGTATTCCACTTCTATTGCCTATAAAGATGGTTGCTGTTGTTTAAGGTAACAGACCTTGTAACCCTGTATTACTACCTGCCATTATGTAGAAGAAAGATAAATATTTTAAATAAATAAGTATCTAAATATATTTCCAATATACTTCTAATGTATATTTAGTAGAACTTGAACAGTCTTTAAAAATCATTATTTTCCAAACAGCAGTTCTTCATTTTATATATAATTTTTTTCTATAGAAATATAATAAATTATAACTATTTGTATTCCCTGTCAGGCATCGTGCCTTGAAAAATATAATGTAATTTAAAGTATATCACTCCAGGAGAAGCCACATGGGAGGCATACAAAAGCAACTAGTATTTTCCTCAAGCAGTGAACGCACTGAGATTTTTCAATATCTCTGTTTCCCATAGCAACCCACATGTTGACCCACTTTTAAGAAAATTTTATCCATTTGTATCTGATTTTGGATTTCTCAAACTTAGCAATAAAAGAAAATAGTTGTTAATGAGACAACTGAAAATTGATTGCAGAAAGGATTGACTTAATACAGAAATGCACAGATCTTTTTGTTTGTTTGTTTAAAACATAATTTGTTTTTGTGTAGCAAGTTGTGTGTGTATACATATAAAAATGTAATCACCATATTAAAGTACTAAAAATAATATTTGCTTCTGTTGCTTAATACCATAGATGCCTTGTAGAATCATATACAGCTTCATCAAGACTTTTAAAAGCAAAAACTAAAAATCAAATTGACATTTACAAATATACTGTAACTATGTTACTGTGTTAAAATGTGAAACCATGAAAAAAGTTAATTTCATCTCCTGGACTTTTTCCATTGCAACACACCATTGAGTCAATATACAGTTGTTTAGTTTTTCCTCCAATAAAATGAAGCAAGGTCTAACTCCTTGGTTAGTAGAAAACATGGGAGAAATTTTAAATTATCACTGAACTGAAAATAGGAAAAAACAATATCAAAACAGTGTGGCAGATTTTTTTGTTTTTTAAATAATTTTGCCACTTTCTCAGATTCCTTACATGCATATCTTGAGAGAGAACTGTAACGTGGGGCTGAGCCCTGGGTCTAGCCTGCTTTTACACACAGTTGCAGAACACGGGGCACCTGATGCACATTTCTGCCAAGACAGAGGTTGGATCTTGGTGGGCATTCCTGTGCTGTCCCTCAGCCACATCCTGGGCAATGTCCCAGATACTGGGCATTACCCTTTGGGGAGGTACCTAGCCCCCTGTAGCAGAGGCAATCCTGCTCCTATACTGGAGCTGGCAGAATGTCACCCTCAGTGGCTCTATTACAGGTTAAAATCTTAGATACTCACAAATTAAACTTCCTTAGAGATTGGTAAGACATGCAGCAGACTATATCCATCTGCAGTAAAGACCAAGCCTTTTATTTGCATTTATGTGTATGGCTAGTAAACCAGGAAAATGTTTAGAGCTAGTTAATCTCAGGAATTTGGTACCTCTGAAATTTGTCTGTATACCAAATGAATGCAAAAACCAGTTCATACCTAAGATTGAGTAAAAAGATAACTAAGAAATTAATTAAATGCGTTAAATAAAAAATAAATAAATAAAAAAATTTAAAGAGTGTTTATTATATAATGTTATAAATACAGTTGAATTTCCAGGAAACTTGATTACTACTCTCCAAACACATTCCCTGTAAGAAATGTCTTTATTCCCTTTATCATGTAATTCAGAGGTTGAAAGTTAGCTTTTCAAAACTTTTTTTCAGTTTCAGGAACCTAGGCCAGTAAAATGTGAAAATAAATGGTAAAAATGTAAAAATGCAATCAAATAATACATTTTTCTGCCTACTGATACAAACGCAAGTCATTTGTGAGCTACTTGAATCATTTTTCCACACAGTTACCAGTATGAAAGGTCAGATAATACCGAGGCTTTTTCTTCTTAATGTCAGTAGTTTACCTTTAAGAATCCTCTTCAGATATCAGGGTACCTAAATGTTGGATTTTTCAGAGCGGTGATTTTTCTGGTTTAGGTAGTGGGGGTTTTTTAAGCAGTAATTTAATTTTGCTCTTTCTATGTTGAGGTTATCATGCTTTCTGATGTAACTCTTTATTTCTGCATACCTATTAAAAAAATCAAGCTTCAGATTCAGAACAGCATAGAAAATAATGAAATTGGACAGACAGAAAGAAGTATGTTTTAAAATGTGCTTCACTGTATCTTTTATTAAGTGCCTGCAACAGGAAAGATTTTGGGATGAGGAGAAGTGCATTTTGTATATGAGGAGAAGAAAAGACAGTATCAGCAGCCTAGGAAAATAGGTTAGTTTCCTTCTACTTATTGGCTCTTGGATATTTCAAAAATTCATTACTGGTACATTTTGAGTGGTCATATTTTTTTCTGTTCTGTTCTATTCTGTAGGAACATAACGGCCAGATAATCTTTCAAAGCCTGTAGGGTTTCTGGCTAAGAAAGTCTAAGAATCTTTTCTGAAATACTTTCAACCCTTAAACATGCTGGAAGCAGTGAAAGAAATTGTTTTGTTGGATTGTGATCCCATCCAGCAGCTATTGCAGTAAAAAGTGAACCAAAATCCTATAAAATTCAGCACTAAAAGTCTAGTTACATTGGCTGAGTCATAGGAATCATAGAACTGCCCAGTTTTCAATGGGAAGCCTTCTTACACTCTGATTCTGGTGACAATTTTTAACAGTATTTGAGATATTCCCAGTTTTTTATTTTTTAAAAAACTTCCCCCATCAACATTTTTCATACTTTTCTACTCCTAAGTGACAATTCCTATACTTTGTTTATATACTGTACTCTTCACTGATATTTATCCAAATGACCAATTAGAGAATTTTTGGTTAAATTTTTGTTCCACTTGGCAAATAGACTTTAACTTCTACATTATTTAACTTGCTGTCGAACCATCCAGATTTTCTAATTATTTAGACATTAATGACACAAATGAATGTTCAAGGAAATATCCAATGAGGCAATTTAGAAATCTTAAGGGATTTCTGTCTATATTTAAATGTCTTTGAAAAAGTAACAGTAAGGCACTTACGTACCTTAAGTATTCAGAGACACCTAGTAACAGTGTTTTTGTAAATTCTTATAAGACTACTGATAGATTATGAAGTTATTCTCAGCCTGCAAGTATGTAGCAGACGTGGCCATAAGGGAAATGGAAGGATACATTTTCACCCCTTCTCCACACAGTCCCATATTGGGTAAAAGATTTTTCCATCAATATAGCTGCCAAACTGAAATGAAAAGTTTAGTTTGCCTTTCATTAAAGAACAGTGTATCGATTTGGGTCATTATACTGTTTTTTCAAAAATGTTTCTCTATTGATTTTTTTTTCACTGCAACTGTAGTTTGTCTGATTTTTCGAGCAAATCAAGACTCTTCTATTTACCCACTAGAACTAAACTTTATGTCAAGGAAATTAATCCCTTGATAGTTCAATTGTAAGTAAATTTTAAAATGTCATGATAGCTCTTGAGGCATATTACAAACTACAGAAGTAACTGCTCCTTACAAATAAAAAACTAATCTTCAGTGCAAGCCTAAGAAGAAATACTCTTTTCCCTTTGTAAATCCACATGAAAACCTCAGCCATTAGTGTTGCAGCACATTATCCCTAAATTGAGATATATTCTTTACACTGAGATGGTTTCATTTTTATCTGTCTCATTAGCAATTGCACTGTCAGGTATTTTCCTGATTATTAACAAATAATTTTGAGGGCATTTAGGCTCTGGAAATGAGGAAACTGGTAAGAAACTGACAGTACTGTAACATCACATGAACTAAATACTCCATGGTAAAGATTCATTTTATAAATATCTTCTGGATTATAAAAAACAAAACACAAAACAAACAAAAACCAAAACAAAACAAAAACCCCAAGCATCCAGCTTTAAAAACTTTAAGAAGGAAAGAAGCTTATTTTTAAAAGAAATATTGTGTCTGCAAAAAAAAAGCAGCAATCCTTTTTGTATCAAAGCAGAGTAATAAAAGGAAGTTTTATTACTATAAAAGAAAGCTGTAGTACCAGTTCTTCCTCAGATAAAAATGGAATTCATTGCAGACAATGTCACTTCATAATATATGTTTAGATTATGATCACAGTTGGCTGAATACTGCAAAAGATCAGTTTCCAAAAAAAACATTTATGGTCAATAGGTCTTAGTATTCATACGTTGTTGGGGGGAAAGATGTTTTAAAATACTTTATTGCAAGCATTCACAAGTGGAAATTGGAGTTTCTATAATACTTATTTTTTTCAAAAGAAATTTTATACATACATAGATACATACATGTATTTGTGTGTTCTATGAAAATAATATGAATTTATATTTAGGTTTTGTTTCAAATTTGAATAAAAATTACTTTAAACAGAGAAGAGTTCCAGTGGCATCAGTTGAGCAGAACATTGATCTGCTTCTTACTTTGACTAAAATGCTTTAGGCAACCTGCTCTGAATACCTGTTCGCTTGTATGGGCACCTTTGTTTGACCAGTGTACCTGGTGGTAACAATCAAAAAAGTTACTACAGTGCAAATACTTATCTTTCTGTTGTTTAGTATAATCAATTGATTCAGACCATTAGTAATATTAGCAATTTCAATGTTCCAAAAGAAGAAAAAATACTATTAAAAAACTTTGGAAAAAAAGGTTTATTTAAAGGAGAGCATGGTAATTCAGTTCAATCTGTCTAGTAATCTTAGGAATTTTGTAAAGGTGAGGGTTTATGTACTTGTTAGCACCTCTTTTTTAAAAAAAATCTGTTATTTTATCTCAATTTAAAAAAAAGGACAAAGATTCTGTGACATAAATTTGAAATTCCACAAGTAGTTATTAACTTTCCGCTAATACATTTTCCTTGTATATTTCATTGTCAACTGAGTATTCAGCATAGAAATGCCCATTTTGCAGTCATAAGGCCATGAGAAGTCAAGAATATCTTTCTTTTACTATCTACAACAGCATTCATTATAATTGTCTTACCTTTAAAACAGTCAACTCTATTTAGACATAATAGCTATGTCATACATTAGGGACACAATGTAATAGACTCGCCACTCCACTGATACAGAACAGTTTGCAAATATCAAAGAAGCTGATGCAGGTCTGAGTGTGCTGCTGCATGTACTTCTAGAAACTACAACTCACATGAGGGGGAAAAAAATAAAATAATTTTGCTTTGCTTCTGATTCTAATTAAAAAAAGGATGGGTTGTGGAGGGGAGGGATTAAGAGAAAATGCATCACGTGGCCAGATTTACTTGCAGATACACACACCCAGGATACATGCATCTGATTGCCATACCACCATGCAGTGTTGTAAATGGAACTTCTGAAGCTTTTTTTTGCTTTTTTTTTTGAGCAGCAGTAAACAGAAGTGGATGTGTTTGCAGATCGGTGAGAAAAAGAGAGTTGGAATATTTTTCATAGTTTCTAGGCCTCACAAAATACCCTTTTATCACCGTCTTTTATCATCAGAATGAGAAATAACAGAAAAAATAAATAAAATAATCAAAGAAAAATTCTTTTAAGAAAAGCTGCACTTGAAACATAAGTTGTATTGGTGGAGAAAGGCTTTTTAAGGCAAATGAGGAACTTCAAATTTCAGGATTCATTTTTCTTTTTTTCTGCAATTTCTTTAAAGTCAATGTAGTAGTCGTGATACATGATAGAACAACTCACCTTCATAGTGAAGAAAATGCAAAAACTCTTCAATAGCTTCTGCATGCTTTATGCAAATTACTACTTAACAACCAATCAACATTTTAAAATACAATTGGTATTCTGCAGCTATTGAATACAATCTGTGCCACTGATATTATGTATTCACATCATAGACATAAGCTCTAGAGAAACAATTACCAGTATATGATGCAAATGCATATTAGAATGCAAATTACATTAAGGACCATGCTTTAAAAGGAGATATAACACAGGCTTCAGTTCTGCACCTGCAGTCATTCCCAGAATCAACAGAGTGGACACATAATTGCAAACCAAATGATTGCATCTAACTGTTGAGATAGTTAATTTTCAGGTTCAGCCATCCAGTTGCGTATTTAAATGCTGTAATTTGTGCCAACAATTTTTAATGCCAAAAGATTTCTGTTACAAAATTTATTTTGCTTTTAGAAATTTGAACTTAATTTTTATGCACTTTATTGGCTGCAGGTACATTATTGGTTGAAGGATAAGGGGGTATTAGTAATAAAATGAAAGAGTTTTTTGTTTTGTTGGGGTTTTTTTTTTTTGTGAATTTTCTGGCGTGGTGGAATTCTGGTAAAACGTGAAATTAATGTAAACTGTATTGCATCTAGACAAGGTTAAAAATATAGGGTTTGATATATAAGAAATTTAGTGGGGCAGAGGAGGTCTAAAGTGGGTTAAGGCTACTTACAGATTTTTATTGTTCCAAATTTCCAAAATGTTAGAATATTCTTAGACCCTGCTGGCTAATTTTCTTAGCCCTCTGAAGCTGATAGCCATTTGACTGTGAGAATGTTGTTCTGATAGACCAGCTGTGGTGTGTGAAAGGTGTGTGAAAGGTGCTCATTTCTGGATACAAAGAACCCTGGGACACCAATAGATGTTCTCTGCTCTCCCTTACTCTTAAGATAGTTTTGTCAGGAACCTAAGCAAAATCTTGAAATACTACCTTAAATTCAGGGGAAGTGTCACGGTTTAACACTGGCCCGGCAATTAAACCGAATGACAGATGCTCTCTATTAATCCCCCTCTCCTCCCTGATAAGGAAAGGAGAGAGAATAAGGGAGAGAGGCTTATGGGTTGGAAACTAAACTACATAACAGTAATGATAAATAGGTAAAATTACTAAATATATACAAATACACAAATATACAGGAAAAATCGATAACACGTTCCTCCCCCCCTCTCCCCCAGTAACTCTCACGTCACCACGGAGGCTGCAGGGCAGCCCTGGGAAAGTCCAGGCTGGACTCCTGGGGTCAGGAGCAGTCGGGAGCTGGAGGCAGGAACACACAGATTCAGGCTGGCACGGATCAGGACCACAGGACCTCTTTGCTCCTTCTGGAGGGTAAAATGTTCCTCAGAGCTGAGCAGTGTCCTTGGCTCTGCACACCAGTGTCTGGCAGTAACTATAAACATCCAGTGTTATCAGTCCCAGAAGCAGACACTGTCTGAGAAACTTGCTGTTAATTTCAGCAAGTGCAGCTACTTACAAGAAACTTAGCTGAAGGCAAAAGTACAAACCAGAAAATCACCTTTATCCTGGCCCAAACCAGGACAGGAAGCTTTTGATAAAATGTTCCGGACGTTAATGAACTACAATTTTCTAGGGAAACATAGCTTTGTCTGAAAAATTCAAGTCAAAACTTCTCATGCTTGCTTCCTGACTTTTGATTTGCTTTATACGATATTTCTTATATGCTTCATGTCTGTGAAAATGAACGAATACCCAGTGAGTCCACCATACTCACATTTTAAAGCTATCAATGGATGGATTAATTACATTTTGAAACAGGTGGGATAATTTGAATGCTGTTTAGTTTGGTCTTCCACAAGACCAAACCACAGACTACTTCTTTAAATGAAAAAAAAAATACTTTTAGCAGCAGTATTTACTTTATGTTTGCTAGTTGTTAGTAGCTACCAACCCATAGCTCAGCTATAGAAAAACGAGCATGAAATGTTTAGGAGAAACACCAAAGAACACACAAAGGAATGGTAGCTTGCGACAGCTCAGTGTTACAGCTTCTAAAATAGTCCTATTGGGTCTTCATGCCTTAAATTTTTAATTACATGTATATATGGTTTTCTGATTTTGCCAATGAAAATCACTGACTTTTTGAGTTTTCAAAATACTTGGTTTCACATGAAAAAAATACCAAACATGTAAAATGACTGTTTATTAACTGACAGCTACTCCTCAGATTAGAATTCAAATTTGGAGATGAGAATTAACAAAGTGCTGTCAGTTCAGGTTAGCTGAGTCCCCCTGCATGTTTACAGATCACGTACATCATAAGGTACAATAATCAGAGACCTGTGCATGGCTACATAGCCATGTATGAAAAAGAATTTATAGCACATGTTAGGAAAAATAGCTAAATTATCATCATCACTCAGGGTAGGAAACCAATGGGTATCTAGTTACCGAGTCAATATTGTCAGTGTTGCAAAAAGATTCTCAAAAACTGTTTATCTAATCAGCCATGCAAACACAGAACTGTTTCCCAAAGGTATCTGCTGTCACTGTGAGATGCTTTTAGGTAGGTTGCACTTACCTCTTCATTTCAGAGGATGAGTGTCTCTGTAGGCTTTATGATATATTTTTTAGCCACATAAGCAAGCCTCAAAAGTCACAAAGTGTCAGAAATTCCATTTAACACTTATACTCTGGAATCCAACATAAAGTTTCTATGTTATGGAGAGCTGCATTGCTCTTTACCCTCCACTGACTGTATTGAACAAACACAAGGCTCAGTTCCCTGTATGAAGGCAAATTGTGTGTTGTGATGTCATTTTAGACCATCTAAGTTATCTGAGATATCCTGACTGAATCAAATACAACATAGAACCTATGGGATAGCAGAATCCTAGTCACATGGCATGTGGCAAGACACTTGAGGGAATTTCAATTGACAATATATATTGAATGTGCCAATGAGCTGATCTCTACCTCACATGAATATCTGCTTACAGAAACCTTCTCTGCAAGCAGAATCTCACTTTAAGTTTCACGGGCTTCTTGAAGTACACTTTTAATTATTACATGTGAATTTGTATGGAACTCCTGTAACTGAGCTGAAAGCAGTAGTGCTTGTCAGAGACACCTGGAGAGGGCAGCCTGGCGAATATAAAGGTCTGGATCTTTAGCTGATGCAGATACATGTAACCCTGGTGCCTTCAATACAGGTAACTTGATTTACATCATCCAAGAAGCTGACTGAGCAGTAACACAAGCGCTCAAGTGTTTTCTGAGGACTGTATGCTGTGATGCTAACCAGGCAGCCCGTCACTTACCCTTATAACTTCAGAGAGAAAAAAAAAAATTGTCTTTCACTTAACTATCTTAGTAGTATTTGCATACAAAGACATATTTCTTCAGTCTTTCATGAATGTAAGATAAGGTATTGGAAATACCTGCCCTAAAATTATCTGAAACTAAGCTAAATCTTCAAAATATATGTAATAATAATAATAATAATAATAATAATAAATCAGTGATTGCAATTATCAGAATACTGGTTTTTAGGTTTATGTTTTGCTATTTAAAGAAGAAAAATACCTAGGTTTGTAATTAGGTGTTTTTGAATTTCTAAAATTTATAATCAATAAATTGATAGCTCTCCACCTGCAATTATTACAGCATTTGCTGTTATTATAGCTCTGTTTGTTTAGCTTTCAATTACTTAAAAAGCAATCTGAAAAAAAAAAATTAATGCATGAAGGATATGAAGTGAATCAATTTGCTTTCTTTGTGATGGCTTTTTTATACCCCCTGAATGCATTATTTGCTCATTTCCTTTATAGAACATTTATGAATGCAAATAAAGAAAGCAGTTTTGAATTCATTATTGTAGGTTTATTTTGTTTTCATATACACTTGTACAGGTATGAAAAAGAATTCTCTGAGGAGGATTCATATTCTCATTCAAAAAAAAAAAAAAGCTCACATTTCTGTACTCTTTTTGAAGAAAGGTTTTGTGTACCTGCCGAAGCCACTGAGCATGGTTCAGATGAGTGAACTGAGTCATTAAATGCTGTCAAAAAAAGAGCAGGATTGTTCTAGGGACATCAATCAAATGGTAATGCCCCTTGACATTACTCCTAAAGGGCTCTGAAAACCGTAACAGAGAGCTATGGGATGTTTTTATTATCGTACTTGAAATACAGAGAAGAATTTTTGAATGGCCAAAGGGATTACATGGTACACCATCAGCACAAATCTTATTTTAATAATATTCTAATTTTAATATTTGTTTCATGTAGAAGCTGCGATGGGACATCTTCTTGTAGGTGGAATATAACTTACACTCATGACACCTCTCTGTATTTTTAATTGAAAATCTGACTGCCACAGAAAGAAATGTGTTATAAAATATGTCATTTTTATTTATATTTTAAGTGGAGTTAAAATTAATTTTCCTTTATGTGGTCAGGTAAAATCTTAAAGTACCCTTCCTATGCCAGATTTAGTGCTACAAAGATGATTAATGGAGTGGACCGTATGTTTTATGAGGAACAGCTGAAAGACGTGGGGTTGTTTAGTCTGGAGAAGACTGAGAATGGATTTTATTAATGTTTACAAATATCAGAAGAGTGGGTGTCAAGAAGAAAAGTCCAGTCTTTTCAGTGATACCCTGTGGTAGGACAAAGGGCAAAAGACACAAACTGAAACACAGGATGTTTTACCTCAATATGAGGAAATCTTTTTTACCAGAAGGGTGATGGAACACTGGAACAGGCTGCGCAGAGAAGCTGTGGGGTCTCCTTCTCTAGAGACCTTCAAGACCCATATATATGCATTCCTCTGTGACCTGCCTCACGTGGTCATGCTTTGACAAGGAGGTTGGAGTCAGTGATCTCAAGAGATCCCTTGCAACCTCTAACATTCTATTTTTCAATGATTCTCTGATTTCCATAGATATAGTGGGATAAGGAAAAGAGGCTGGTATCCTGAAGACCCCTGGCAAAGAGAAACACATAGAATGGGATTATAAAATGGTCATGAAAATATATAACATCACTGTTAAATAAATCATGTTCCTTCCTTGATAAAAGCTATGAACTACTGATTACTTCTACTAACCTTATCAGGTTGAGGATTTTCAAGAAAGATTTCAGTAGCCAGGGTTTTAACTGCAAGAACAATTAGTACTAAATAGTGTATAAGAATTAAACATCACTAGGATTTAATTTAATTTTATATCAAATTAACAATAAATTGCAGTAATGTAAGCAGCTATGCATGAATAATTAATTTTTTTTTTAAAGAAGAAGCCTCAAATATCTGTAACTGGAGCTGGTTACTGTTTAGTAACCAATTACTTTAAAATTAGCTATTTTTCATGATCAAAATATCTGTCTACAGGCTTCCCAGGAAATCCTTTTTTCTTCACTGCAGCTGAAGACAAATACACTAGAATAAGTGAAAGTAAATGTAAAAAATGTAAAAGTTGTTGGTTTTGGTTTTTTTAAATTACAATGTCTATAAAACGCATTCTTGTCTATAATAAATAATCTGTTATTCATGGAATAATGTATGTTCTGATTCATGACTAAAGAGCTCAGCAGAAGTTACAGCTTTGTTGTGCCTCATATTTTTATAGGTAAGGAATATTTGTGAAGAACTTATGCTTAAAAAAATTAGTAACAGCACACAAAATGAATGGCAATATGTAGTTAGTACCAGGTATCTGGAATTGCCATTTAGTTATAATTATTTAAGTACTCAATAGATATTTTGTCTTACATTTGTCTGAGTCTTTTATTGAAATTTTTTTGTATGATAGCAGGTTATTAGCATGAATGTGGTAGCTACAGGATGGTTCAAACAGAATGGCCTTTATAAAAAAGGCTATGAAAGTCAAATCTTTATGTGCTTTCATAAAAGCAGGTTAAAATGCTTTGGGGAATATTCCTCTCCTTGGTATGAGCATGACTAATTTCTGATAGCCATTCTGACAGCACAGTACATACAAAAAAGGAGGAATGGACCTTTTCTGATGACTTTCCCCCCCCAAATTCAAGCAGGTAACTGTCTGTTCCTTGGAAAAATTACTGCTTAGGTTGGATCAGCTCTGATGTAGATCAATACAATAACATTGGTAAATGTTATTTCCTGATTAAAACCAGAAAATGTTCTAATTTTTTAATACAAACTTTAATAAGCTCACTATACTTCGAGTCCTCCAAAATAATTATGCAGTTATATATTACTCTGATTACCCAAAATAACCTATTGAGAAATCATTTTCTAAATGTATATTTATAAGAATATATGAGAAGTAAAACTGAGTGAAAAAAACGTTTTCCTAAATAATGTCAAAAAATGGTTTTCTATCTACCCTTTTTCTATCCTCTTAGCCAAGTTTGGCCATTGCCTTAAAAATAACTTGTGCAATCCTTGGTAAAATAATAAAGAAATTTGGAAAATAGTGTTTGTATCCTTTTTTTTTCCCATTTGAAGATAAAATCTGTCAATTTTATCAAACAGTTGGAATACCAGGGATACAAAATATTTTTACATTAAGATTTTTTTACATTAAATGAAAACCATTACCTTTACTAACTTTCTTACCTTTTTCAGTTCAGTTGTCATGACTCAGATCTCTGACTTGAATTTATGTGCTTGATTTGTTTTCAGTCCCATCTGGGCTTTAAATCTATATGTGCAGGACTAAATTGGCTCAGTTATTTCTGACGTTGGTCTGGGTCTGCTATACAATGAAGTACTAGAAAAGCATGAATAGTCAAAAGCTGCTACAGCTCTGCCTGATAGATTTTCTTTTTTTTTCTTTTTTTTCTTTTTTTTTTTTTCTGAAGTAGTACAGAATTAACAAGCTGGTAAAGAAAGAGCAGGAACAGGTGTTCTTCAAAATAGGTATTGATCAGACTGTTCCATGAGTGTTGCAGTTTTCTGTTCTATTGTTTTAGGGCTCTCTGTATATAATACAAAATAAAGATAACCTTTACATAACTAAAATATTTACAAAGAAAACATGAGCCCTGTTACAAATTCAGTTAATATTCTTAGGATAATAACATTTTAAAAATGTGTATGAAATCTGCAAATTGACTTAGTTTATTTCTTTTCTTGTGCTCTTAAAGGACTCAGGTTACTTTTTTTGATGTTTCTATTTGTGCTCTGAGGGTTTCCTAACAAAAAATAGGGCAAATCTGGTTGATCATTAATCATATCCAAAAGACTGTGGAGAAGTAGTTTTAATAGACTTGCAGGAATGCCATGAAATATTGCTACTGGTTACATAATGAACATCTCCTCATATCATTGATGATAGTGATAATCTGACAGGGGAAGAAGCCTCTTCTTTTTCTCTGATTTTATTCTTATACAAAGAAACATAGAGTGTTGCCATCAAGAAAAAGAAAAAATCAGAAATTGTACATAATGCAAATGTGGAGCTCTATTCACTTCCTGCAGTTTTAATGTTGCAATAGGGAAGTGCAATATGACAGGAATTATGGAGCAAAATTACAACTGAGGAAATTTTAATTGGAAGAAACTATTTAAACTACCTAGCAATAGGTCAAAATTAGCATATTTTGGTGAAAGGCAAGTTAACATGAGTGGCATTTTTGAGGAAATCACAAGTTGACAGGCAGTAAACCATGGGCTAAATGCAGGAAGAAAAGACAATCCTGTCTAGAGCTGTACGCTGTACAATGCAGATTTCTTATGGATCATCTATTAAGCTTCTTCACATGATAACCTGCATCAATAAAAAAAGTCTTAGGAACCTAATCCTATTTGCCTTATTCAGATTATACTTCCCTTGACCCTAATGTCTGGGAATGTAACCAATAAAAAAACTCTGATTATTCATGTTGCTGAACACTGGCAAAACATACAATTGCACTACACTACATATCTGTCTCCCAGTCAAGATCACAGAACAATTTCATTCAAATACATTAGTAAATAGTTGTTGCAAAACGAACAATAGGAAGTTACTAGTTATAAGTATGGACATGTAAACATTCGTGTGAAAATATTTACTTATAGAGGCTGGCTCCAAACAGACCTGACAATGGTTTCCTTCTTTCTTCTACCCCAAATCACTTGTCACAATTGTTAATGTGCTCTCTAAATCTGATAGAAACTTTTAATCAAATTGGTTATGCCAGAAATTAGCTCTACATTAAATATTTTTATGTAGGTGTGAAGCAGCTTGTTTTTGCTCTGAATAGCTAAGAGTCTACAAGAAGTTTCCCTATCAGGGTACTCTGAATGAAACAGATCAGGTAATCCAGGGTTTGTGACTGAAAATCTCACTCTAGTTCACAAATTAGGCAGCTTCTGTGTAGCAGGAATGTAACGTAATTACAATTTACATTTCATCAGGGTTTTATTTTGATAGTTTATTCCCATTTAAGAGAGTAATTCCCATAGTATTTCCCTGCATTTCAGTCTATTTCTGAACATGATTACTTTACAGATGCTTTTGTTACAATTTTTTTTAATTTGAACCATTTTTTGTACCACTTCCAGTTAGCTTGGTATCAGATGAATCATGAGATGACCGGTACCCATAAGAAAGGGAAATAAAACAATTATTTTAATCAGTTCAAACAAAAGACCAGCAAGAGAGTCATGTGGAGCTGAACAAAAATCACAAAGAGATGGACTATATCTTTACAAATAAGGAAAACACAAGATCCAAAGGAGAATAAACCTTGTAGATAGACTGAGAAGTGTGGGTGGGAGATAGCATAAGGAGAATTTTAAGAAAGATAAATGTGTGGTGGGTTAATCTTGGCTAAAAGTCAAATGCTCATTCAGCTACTCACTCATTTATTCACTCTTCTTCTTCAGTGGCGCAAGAGGAAAAAAAATGATGAGAAAGCTGATGCATGCAAGTGATGACAGTGAGATTGGTTATTGAATGTTATCACAATCAAAATAAGCTCACCTTGGGGAAAAAATTTTAATTTATTGCCATTTTAAATAGGTCTGAGCGGTGAGAAACAAGGACAAAAACTTTAAATATCACTTTCCCCACCTGTTCACAGACTCAGAGCTCAACTTCACTCCTTCATTTCCCACTGTACCTCCTATCCCTGAGCAGTGCAGGGGGGTGGGAAGTTGGGGAGTTGTGGTCAGTCCCTACCTGTTCCCCTCTGCTGCTCCTTCCTGCTCACAGTTTTCTTCTGCTCCAGCACCTGGGTGCATCTTTTTCTCCTCTGACCTAAATGCTTCCTTTGTTGTTTCCCTTTTTTTTTTTTTCCTCATTCTTCTCTACTTTCTGCTATTTTTGCCCTACCTGAAATACACTTTCCCAGAGGCACCACCAGCTGGCTGCTGGGCTCAGCTGTGCACTGTGGGGGATCCATTGGAGCTGGCTGGAAACCACTGTCAGCACCTGGGCACCTGCACCAAATTGTATAAATGATAGGACTGAGAAAGATTTATTGATGAAACATACAGGCAGATTTAAAACTGGAAATAACTATTCCTCTTAAGGGAAATTTTATGGTTAGTGTAATAAAAAGGAAAACATCAATAAATGTTTTACGTAAGAGGCAAAAAAGGTAATTGGAGGCTAATAAGCACTTCTGGCTGTTTTAAAATAAATTAAAATGGCTTATTTAGGTGCTGTGAAATTAATGCATTTCTCCGTGAGCCCAGATAGAAACAAATGTCAGAAGTACAATGATGACAAAATAAAAGAAAAAGAAAACATACAAAACTTCTGACCTAGCAATCTGTTTTCAACTTTTCAGTCCTTTTGATTTCCACACTGAATTTTTTTTTTGTTTTCTTTAATCTTGAGAGAAATTATATTTTATTAATAGCAGATAAATAACTAAGACATGTTCCCCATTATAATTTATAATTATAGTAATTGTGAGGGTGAAGGAAATAAAAACACTTTTTCATTGTAAAAAATAGGAATAGTTTCCATTAAAATGTGGAGAAAAACAATAAAATTAGAAATACTAAGCTAAATTGTTTTATACATGCACTGCTCCTGATTTATGAAAAATGAAGATGAGACTTGAAATGTTTCTCTAATTTCTGCAGAAAATAACTCTGTATGGAGTTCTCAGAACTTCTCTGACTGGCAGCTGCTAGAGAGCAAAGACTGGTCAGGTTAAGCTCAGTCAGACCTGTTGCGATAGCTACATTCTTATATTTTAGGCCAAAAAGTTAGGTTATACTTATTCCATGACTTTCTTACTGGTCTGACTCTAGTATAAAACTTATAATTTCTACACGAACACATTCCCATTCTAAAACCAAGGTGATCTATGCTTCTGTACTATGGCAATTTACTTAACTCGATGGCTACATTCTTTTGTCAGTTGTTGGTGACATTCTGTTTTCTTAGGCAGTATTTAGATAATCTAACATCTGTAACTATTTTTGAAATAGTTACAGATATTCCCGCTTTCAAAATTGAAAAAAGAAAGAAAACCCAGGGAACTACAGGCCAGTCGTCTCACCTCTGTGCCTGTCAAGCTCATGGAGCAGACCCTCCTGAAGGCTCTGCTAAGGCAAGCAGATAACAAAGGGGTGATTGGTGACAGACGACATGGCTTCACTAAGGGCAAGTCCTGCCTGACGGATTTGGTGGCCTTTTCTGATGGGGTCTCAGTCTTGGAGGACAAAGGCAGAGCAACAGACATCACCTACCGGGACCCGTGCAAAGCGTTCGACGCTGTCTCGCACAACATTCTGATTTCTAAAGTGGAACGATACGGATTTGGTGGATGGATCACATGTTGGATAAGGAACTGGCTGGATCTTCACACCCAGTGTGTTGTGATCAATGGATCAGTGTCCAAATTGGAGATATGTGATGTGGATATGGAGTGGTGTTCTTTGAGGGATGGTACTTGGAGCAGTGCTGTTTAACATCTTTGTTGGTGACATGGACAGTGGGATGAAGGCATCCTCAGCAAGTATGCTGATGACAACAAATTGGGTGATGAAATCAACATAGTGGAGGGAAGGATGCCATCCAAAGGGACCTTGACAGGCTTGAGAAGTTGACTTGTATGAACTGCATGAAGTTCAACAAGACCAAGTGCAAGGTCCTGCATCTGTGTCGAGGCAATCCCAAGCACCAATACAGGCTGGGCAGTGACTGTCTTGAGAACAGCCCTGAGGAAAAGGACTTGGGAGTGCTGGTGGATGAGAAGTTCAACATGAGTTGTCTGTCAGTGTACACTTGCAGCCCAGAAAGCCAACCATGTCCTGGGCTACATCAAAAGGAGCACAGACAGCCGGTAGAGGGAAGTGATTCTCCACCTCTATTCTGCTCTTGTGAGACCCCACCTGGAGTACTGTGTCCAGTTCTGGAGTCCCCAGCAAAAGAACAAAAGTACATAGAGCTCCTGGAACGTGTCCACAGGAGAGCCACTGAAACAATCAGAGGGCTGGAGCACCTTTCCTATGAAGACAGGATAAAGAAGTTGGGGTAAAGAAGCATGGAGAAAAGGAGGCTTCGAGGTGACCTTATAACAACCTTCCAATATCTGAAGGGGGCCTACAAGAAAGCTGGGCCAGGGTTTTTAACACAGGTGTGTAGTGAGAGGACAAGGGGAAATGGTTTCAAACTTGAAGAGGGGAGAATTAGGTTAGACTTTAGGAATAAATTCTTTAATTTGAGGGTGGTGAGACACTGGAACAGGTTGCTCAAGGAAGCTGTAGCTGCCCCATCCCTGGAAGGGTTGTTCAAGGCCTTGAGCAACCTGATCCAATGGAAGGTGTCCCTGCCCATGCAGGGGGAGTTGGAACTAGATGATCTTTAAGGTCCCGTCCAACCCAAACCATTCTATGATTCTATGAACTACTTCTGTCTGTATGTGCTGTGCTTTATCTAATAAAATTCTACAGTATTTAAGTATCATTATGCATGTAGACAGACTGCATATATCGAGATAATAGAAGAAGTTGTGACTAATATTCTACTCTGGGGTTATTATCTTTTGTTGTACAATGTGTTGACATCCATCAAACTAAATTAGTAACATGTTTGTGGAATACAAGGAAAAGTTGTGTGTAACAGTGTCACAGGAAATAATACTGTCTCTGTCAGAAGCTTTGTTTTTATGAAAATAGGAAAGGCCTGGAAATGGAAGACTTATCCAGTAGTAATCATAGAGCCAGACAAGAAGGACATACATTCTACTGCAAATATTTGTCAAAGCTGCCTGCTTCATCCTCCCTGGAAAGTAAATTATCTGAGAATCCCCTGTGCTGCACGTATAAGCTACCAGCCTCAGAGTTCTCACTGCCATCACCCAGATTCTTCTACATCTCAGGATCAAGTACTATGCCAGTAGCTTCAAAGACCTTTTATTCTGTCAAGAAAAAAAAGAATATGGTTAGCTAATTTAGAATACACTTTCAAGAAATGAACCCAATTAACCTGCCCGTTGTATTTTTCATATTAATTTCCATGTCCTTTCAATGAGACTTTTACTGGTTTAAAATTCTTCATCCAATTGGAAAGTATTAAAAAGTGCTTAGGTTTGCTTCCTACTAGGTCTTAAATTCCCATTAAATTACCATTTAAAGCCTTTCTCAGCTATTTCTTACATTAAAAAAAAAAAATCTGAGGAAAGTGTATGGAAAAAGAAAAAAGTAAATACTGTATTTTTTTTTCTGAATAATTTTTTTGTTCCTCAATACCCATGGACATTAATGGAGTTTTAATTTGTTGTTACACCAAAGTTTTACACTTCATTAAATCTCTGTGCCAATAATTACAGGCCTTATTGATTTACTGTCTTCTTAGGTATTCAAAGCTCTTCAGGGCTTGTCTCCCGCTGGATTGTTTTTCTCTCATTGAGATGCCACTGTTAATCTTTCGAAAGAAAGGTTGAAAGCATTTAAGCTTTGTGTAATACATTCTCATCTTCTTTACCATGTTACAATTAATTAGGTGAACTGCCAAGAATTTTTTTTTTTCTTGCACAGAATAATAGAGAATTTTCCATGAGTATTTTTCTGCAGCAAAAGATTTTTAAAAGTCTCAATGATCACTCTTACAAAATTCAAAAGGGTACATTTGCAGCACAAAGACTTAGGTTTCACATTAATTCAGAGGAAAAAAAATAGGTAAGGATTGTATAGCATTAATATTCAAAGCCAAGGAAAAGATTTAAGATAAAACAGATCACAGGTAGATAACTGTTGCAGTTGTCTAAGTACAAAGCACTATTCTTTTATTTTTATTGACTACCTAATCATGCAAACATCTAAACTCACTAAGCATGCCTGATTTGATCTAAAAGCTTCATAGAAGTGCAGTTTTGTACCCAAAACCCCAATCATACTGGAAACTAAGCTAGAGCATGGGAGATTCAAAAACTTGGCAAAATAGAAGTGTCTTTTGGCAGAGTAGAAGGTGTTAGGACATATTGACAAACAAGAACAGTAAAACATCTGTAGGAAGTAAAATTTAATAATTTAAATTTAATTTTAAAAATCCAAAGCTTTATGGAATGTTGTTTTTGTCATATTTTATGATCTACAGGATAATTTTTCACTTTTCCTGCTGAATTTGGAAAACGGCATAGTAAGCAATGCAGCATACACAGGTTAGGGAAAAAAACAAACAAAAAAACCAAACCAAACCCCCAGAAAACAGCAAGGAGCTTGAGCTCTGGCCAGACAGTTAGAACCATCATCTGTGAGAAATTACTGCAGTGTTTGGAAGCTGATGCCTTTCAGAGTGATTTTACTGACTCATTTCTGTGACTGTGACATATTAAAACAGCCTTCGTAATTGGCTGGTGGCACAGTCCCTCAGTGTCCTGCAAGGGTAAGAATTGCTGTCACTGAAAAGGAAGTTACACCCAGGCCTCAGCTGTAGTGTGCAAGTGCTTTTACTGCTAAGCTGTCATACAAAACAAGGCTAGTGGTGGCACACAGCCTTCATCCTTTAGATACACGGAGGTTTGATCAAGTCATTCTGATTAGGCCTCTTTGCTCAGAAGAAGACTTCAGCAACTGAATCTCAAGCAAAAAGGATTTCATGTGGCTAAACTCAGGTCTGTTCTTGGAAAAATCACCTCAGTTTTCAATGCTAATCCAATCTGTGGGTTTGCACTTTACCTTCACACAGAGCCAACCCTTCCACTAGCAATGTATAGGTCATCTGCATGCAGACTTCTGTCTGCATCACTCTGTTGCATTGTGTGACACTTTAAATATGAAGACGTTAAAGACACACTCATTATTTTTTTTATCTAGACTTAGGATTTTTTTCTGCTTTTAAAAACATAGAATCACAGAATCATTATGTCTGGAAGGGACTTTATAAGGTCTCTAGACTAACCTGCTGCTGAGAGAAGGGTGATCTCTGAGATAAGATTAGGGGCATATCAATTTGGTCCTTGAAAGTCAGCAAACACAGATGTTGAACATCTAAGTAGGTGAGCATATCTTCGCTTCTTTTTCCATTAATTCACTGAGGAATAAATGGTATTGTTCTTTATTTAGTTGAAACCCTAAATCACCATGGAATTTGCCTAGTAGGAAGCAAATGATTGAAGAATGCGACTTAGATATAATAATCAAGCATCTGAAAAGGTGTCTTTACTTTAGGACTGCATAATTATATACAGTTTTAAGAAAACAAAAATAATTTTTTGACTTTTTAAAGATATATGCAATAGTTTAAAGGCTTATGGTGTCTATAGTAGATTCCTAACTTTCCTGTTTTTTCTGCACAGTTCTTAATCAATAACATGATAAATGTAACTTATTGAGTTTTTTGGTATTATTATATTTGGAATTATTTTTGTTTAGCCTTTTATTTGTTGCTGTGTAACTCAGTGTAACTCAGAAGCTTGCTACAAATGTGCATTTTATCTCATTACTACAATTCTGAAGTATGTAACTTTAAACTTTGAATCAATAATGAACAAAATTATTAGGACTGCAAATTCTTAGATCTGCCCTTCTTAATCTGAATCCTCATAGAAAGAAAGAGAACATTCTTCTTTCCTATCTTACTACCTCAGGATAAAAAAAATCCAGTGATAGGGTGGGCCTTCATTTTTCAGTTTTCATGGGTAAAGTGTTACAAGATCCTTCTCTTTGAATAATTCAGTTTATTACAGTTGTCTTTAATCTGTTCTTTTCTGCTTCAAAAGTCTATTTATGTCCTTTAAATTTTTATTCATTACTTATATTTTTTATTGTATATGTCTGTTGAGTATCTGGTCGTAACTTTTTGTAAAAATAAATGAAAAAAAATAATTTATTTTTTTTAGCTCTTAAGAGTAGTACACTTTAATGCTCTTTCCTTGATAAGTAGTGGAACTAGATTTTCTTTTTCTCTTCTCAGTATCAACTGTGCTATCAACTCTTACCTGTTTTTAATGTTCTCAGAGAACTCTTTTCTCTCCTTAACCCTCATGACTTTATTCTTGCCTACTTTTCTTATTTCCTTATACTAATCTTTAGTAATATATAATCACTTCTACTTTGTGAATGACTTTTTAATTTCAGTGTCATCAAATTGTTACTGAAGTAGTAATATACATTTCTTATGCTTTACTCTTGCCTATAGACTGAATTCATCAGCTTTTGTGGATATAGGACTTCCTAGTGACTGTCAGCTTACTGTATTATTCCCTTTTGCTACATTATGTTTTTCCTAAAAGAAATGAAATATCTGACTTATTGAGGTCAGCATATTAAAGTATGTGATTTTCCTTTCCAGCCCTATTTCTTACTAAGTGCTTTCACAAAAAAGTACTTTTAGCATACAGGTTCTTAGGTTCTTCCTTTTCTAAGTCAGAAAAAAAATCGATTTAGTGAAACATTACCTCTATAATTTCTTTTGCTCACTGAACTGAAATGTTAAACTGGAAAGACTTTCCCATGTCACTGAATGCTGTCAATTGCATCTGACAAGTATAACAACTATTTTTCTAACCTGATCCATCTCTGTCTTAAATAGCTTGGTTTTAAACCCTTAACTGATACTAGAAATTTGTTCTAGAAACTTGCCTTCTTCTCATTTACAACCTAACTATTCTTATTATATGCACACGAGTCTTGTGCCAGATTTATTCTCTTTTCTACTTATTTCTTGTCCTGTATGTTTCTTTCCTCTCCTCTTAAAAAGTTCTAGCAGCTCACTTTAAGAATATACTGAGCTTTATATGTTTATTCTATTGTATTTTTCAAATAGAAGATTTAAATATTTAAAATTCAGTTATATCTTGTCTTTTCACTGTTAATTTTTTTCCCATATGCTCATTGCTTTTTTTTTTGTTTTGGATTTGGTTTTTTTCCACCTTCTCCACAAGCATTCAACAGGTCACCTCATCTTCATCTGAACTCAGAATAATAATCTACATTCTTGGTATGTAGTACTATGTTTTCACCTCAAAGTGAGGCACAATTCCACAACCTACTGCCAACCCCAGTCTTCTTTCAAGTGCACTGCCTGGATCACACCCAACCAAAGCCAGCTGTACTACAGGCCATCACCTCAGCAGATATTTTCAATTTAGGACTTCCAGAGAATAGTGTGGAGTGTTGTACTAGGCATAAATGGAAGGCTTTGGGCAGTGGATGCTGAAGGGACTGTGTGTAGCAAGAAGGAGCGTTGATACAGTTTGTGTCTTCTTCATTTCTCAATCCATGAATCTGTAATTAAAAGCTAGTGTTAATTGGTTATAAATTGAATAAAGCACAGTTCTCCAAATCAAGACTTTTTTGTCAACAACAAAGCTGGCTGATATAGGCCAAATCAAAAAGGTGAATATAAAAAAGTAGGGTCAAGAGACTTGGTGTGCTTGAGCCAGGCCATATGATCCTCTAGCAGTGTAGCTGAAGCTCCAATATTCTATAGCTGTGCCACGTGAGTAACCAGAGATAACCATGATTAAATCATTGCTCAGTAGTGAAGCAAATATTCAGTGGTGCTTTTTCTGAATGGTTGTCAGGGAGAAAATAGTAATACAACTTTGGGAACACTTGTAGTTTTTGCTAGCATTTGAGGGAAGCACAGCATGAACTTTTATACAAAGCCACACAGTGGTAATGGATGTGTTTTCTGTCCTGCTTTCATGAACAGTTGTGATGCTCTTCATTACTTCTTATATGATGTTGGTATCAGGTAACAACAGTAATGGTGAGTGGTGAGTTTAATAAATGAAGCTTCAGCTTTTCAAGAAGAAAGTCTGAAAATATTACACTGTTTATAACTGAGGTTGGAGATCTTGAACCTGTAAACTGTAAAATTAAAAGAGTCCCTACTTTAAAAAATTTCTGTAACTGGTTCACTGTAATTACAGTGATATAAATAAATCTGTAGAGTATGGGGCAAAATCATATTTTCCTATTATTGTGTCCTCATGCAAAATCTTTTTTTTTGATAGCTTATCATTGCCTTTTTTTATGTTGCAGTAGATGTAAAAGCAAGTATTTTTATTCCCTCACTCCAGGGAACTCAGCATTGCTTGAGGTAATATTAAAACACCCATCTTTGTGTCTCTTCAGATGTGATTGGATTTTAGTGGTCCATTACATGGGCCTATACAGATGAAAAATATGGTTATTATTTCAGTTGAATTTATAGCATGTTCCAAGTATCTTTGGAATGACCAAAATAAGTAATGCAATCTTTGACCCTAAGATTTTTCAAAACTACTTGCTAAAACACTTGAAAATCTAATTGGTTTTTTTGGTTGCTATTTACTGTTAAGTTGTATGAAAAAAAGAAAAAATATTAAGATATCCTAGTCATCTGCATCAACTACTGATTTTATTGGCAATTGCCTGTGCTAAGCATCAAGAATTTAAATTAATTCTGCTAATTGTTTTCATGCATTTAATTTTGAATGGGTGTACTGAATTTAAACTAAACCATATGCTGTTTATTATTTCAGGAACTGGGTGGTCTGTGCGAATGTTCTGCAGTTCCTTGTATTCTTTTTCCCTACTAGTTCTAATTCAAGCTAGATAGCTACACTTCATTTCTAACCAGTAAGTCTCTTTCACATAATTAAGTAAAATTGTGGTCCTCCACTAACATCTGGTAGGTTACTGGTACTTAAATTGGGTACTATCAAAACAGAAGCAAGGACTGAGCAGATGGAGCAACCATACCATTTCACTAGCCCTATAGTTTTCTTCTGTTTCATGATTGAAACAAATGTGCATTGCACTTTACAAAAACATACTAATTTTTCCCCATGGGAATCACTTAGCCTTCCTATCTGCAGTGGAACATGTTGAATTCTTGCTCACCAATTATGGAATTAAGGAGCAGCTCAGTGTTCCCTCGGGATAAATGGAAATAAAATAACTTGTGAGTATATTGTTATTGTGCTAGTTATGTCCCAGGGGCTCAGTTCAGAGTGAACAGGCAGAGATAGTTGAGGTATTTCCTAATTTTTGACTGCTTGGCTTTCAGGACTAGTAGTGATCTTATAATGTAATTTTGTTTGTAATAGTAAGAAATTGGGTTAGTTTATTTGCCTGTGTGTCTATTAGTTGTCTTTCTGAAGCAGAAAATCCAATCAAAACAGGAAAACTGCTCTTTTTGTTTTTCTTCTTGGTTTTCTCTCTAGAGTGCTGTACCATTCTTGTTTCTTTTATAGGTTTGTCAGTCATTCTTTTTCAGATTCTTTACTTTGCTTGTGGCATCTGAAACCTGTTTGCTCAAAATTTAAGAGTCCATTTTTATCATCACTTGTCCACTATTTCTGATATTTCCACACATAGAGCATTTTTATGCAGTGCTTATTTTTAATTCATTTACCTGAGTGCTGAGTGTTGAAGTAATTGATCACATCAGAATTATTGCATGTCAGGGTTACAATCCAATTCTGATTTTCTTTTTTCTTGTTTTCTTATTTTTCTTAGTTCTTATTTTATATTTATATGTACTTATACATATATTTATGACCTATTGCTTATCTGAATATATGCACCTTCTCATTCAATACTGGCTTACGTTTGTTTTCGTGACTGTATAATTTCATATTTTACATAAATACACTGATATTGAGTATGCCTAACATTTCCTGTTAAAAATGATTCTCAGAAACTTTTATTTGTGATATGGAAACAAATGTTACAATTTCACTTTTGTGTGAACTGGCACACCTTGTGACTGCAGTATTTTAATTTTCTCTCATTATATTCTGTTCAAATTTAGTTGAGTTCCTATAATATTTAAAATAACTTTTTTTTTTTTTCAGAATTACTGAAATTAGCACCAGAATTACTGAATGCTCTCCTATGAAGCCATGGTCTTTCCAGACCATGGAGAGACTGTGTGGGTCCACAGAGAAGGAATGTTGTTTGCCTCAAGGCCACTGTGTGAAGCAGAGGCATAAACAACTCTTCTCCCCTAATAGAGCCCCATGGAGTTGAGTTTCTCCCCGGCTATACGATGCTCACAGGTAGTGTCCTGGTTTGGGCCAGGATAAAGGTGATTTTCTGGTTTGTACTTTTGCTTTCCCCTAATTGTAGTTGTCTTACTCCTCACCAAAGGGCACAACTCAGATACGGCTGGGGAGCATTGACGGCGTATCTGCTAAAGCTGCAGCTGCTGCACCTCCACCTTTATCCTGGCCCAAACCAGGACAGGTAGATAAGCATTTTAGTTTTATTTCTTTCAAAAAACATTCAGGTATCATGCAGGTGAAAGGTTATCAGACTTCAGTGATGGAGAGGAAGGCAATAAGGACAGCTTCATTAGTAAAAAACGAATCAATACATGACTTCAGAACTGTCTCTGTCAGGTAGAAATTTTCTATCTAGGCAGCGCAGCCTGTGTATAGGGCAAATATACAACAGAAGGCAGGACATAGAGGAAAAAATAAAAATCTTTCACAATAAGATTTTATTTGTAATTCTATGCCTTGATTCAGGAAGCTAGACAGAATAGCCTAGGGGAACAATACCAGTACAAACAAATGGATTACAGCACAGTTCCTGTATATATCTTCGAGAAATTTTGCTTTGCATTCTCCTGACATAACACACAGTAAATGTTTCTGGGAGCCACATTGATTGTTTTTACAAATGAGACTATTTAGAACATTTAGAACAATCATCCAATATTTTAACTACAGATAGTGGCTGCTGAATTATATTATCTTCTGTCTTTATGGTGCTTTGTCCTGACACTATATAAAAGTTTTTACTTGGATGCTTTTTGTAGGATTACATTCATATGTAATGTAGACAAGACAAGAAAAATGTACAGAGGAGTCTGATAGTAATGTTAATCTCTAAAACTACTGAAAAGACTGAAGTCCATTTTGATGTTCTTGGTAAGAAGTTTGGACAATTATGTATTGAGGTTTTGTGCTATGGATCATTTACTCAGTTCTTCTGATACGCAGGTTATATGAATGTATTCTTCCATTTATTTATTTATTTGAAGAGCGTTTTACACAGCGTATTTCCCATAAAACATTAACTGTGAAAGCTTTTAACTTTTTCTATTATTTCAAAGTGTCTTTATGTATACATATAATGCATATGCAGATATAATGCATATATATACACCCATAATGTAGTGCATACTTACATCTTAACTACACCAGAATTAAATTTCAAAATTAATTAAAAATTAAAATTCTCCTCAAATTAAGTAAAACTCCAAGAGAAACTGATGGATTTGCTTAAAGAAAAAGAAAAGGAAAAAGAAAAATAAAAAGAAAAAAAGAAAGAAAAAGAAAGGAAAAGGAAAAGGAAAAGGAAAAGGAAAAGGAAAAGAAAAAGAAAAAGAAAAAGAAAAAGAAAAAGAAAAAGAAAAAGAAAAAGAAAAAGAAAAAGAAAAAGAAAAAGAAGAAAAAGAAGAAAAAGAAAGAAAAAGAAAAAGAAAAAGAAAAAGAAAAAGAAAAAGAAAAAGAAAAAGAAAAAGAAAAAGAAAAAGAAAAAGAAAAAGAAAAAGAAGAAGAAAAAGAAAAAGAAAAAGAAGAAAAAGAGAAGTGAAGTGAAGTGAAGTGAAGTGAAGTGAAGAGAACAGAACAGAACAGAACAGAACAGAACAGCAATGACCTAGTCTATCTAGTGTACACCAGTTTGGTTTTGGTCTATTAATGCCACCTGTAACTCTAAAGTATAGTGACCCTTCCTTCTTCTATAGACACAAGATTCTATAAACTTAAAAATTCAATACTTCATGCAGTCACATATGCCTGGAAGGGCTCTTAAAGGTTTCTTAAGGATCCTTTCACAAAATATTTTCACCAAATTATTACTGAGGGTGTATGTTACCCTCGGAAATAATGTGAAAGCTGGAGGGTTACAGTAAGAGCCTGCCTTCCCAATAACTGCTACGACCTGTCAGAGATAGCACACATAATTCCCCAGGGCTTCTGCTTGCTTGCAGATCTCTTGCCCCTGGTTTACAGCTGATAACAATAACGTTGCAACAAAAGGATTTAACAAAGACAAAAAATTCAAGATTTGAAGATAATAGTAAATAACAAAAATAACCTTTCACTTAAAGCTAATTCTGTAAGAGATTTTAGAAGCTTTGTTTGTTTGTGTTACATTCTTCTGTAATGTGAGGTGCAGCTGACCTTTCTAATAAACCCATCCAGAGATGCAGTTTGCTGGCTAGTGCCTTTGATCTCCCCTCTTTCCTTTGAGAGAGTTTATATTCCCATTGTGTGAACTTTTTCTCTGCAGAGCTCTCTGAAAGATTAGAGTGTTTTCTGACATTCAATGAATCGGGGAATGTGAAATTGGGGAATGTGAAATTCCCCAGTGAGACTCTATTGGATATACTGCGTACTATGCAGTTATAAAGCACTAGGACAAAAAATCAGGTGATTTATTTAAAACCTTGTTTACCATGAATCTGGGAAGCAGAGTAAAATGTCTTGACCAGGCTGATACAGCTAGTTTGTAGGCACTAACTGTTGAACTCAGTTTTGCCGAGTCAGGTATCAACTCTGATATTTTCATAGAACCAGAATCAGGGAATGGTTTGGATTGGAAGGGACCTTAAAGTTCCTCTAGTTCCAACCTCTCTGCATGGGAAGGGGCTAAATTTCTGACTGAAACTGATAATGCTTTTCCCCTCAATCTGTAACAGAGGAAAACTATGATAACTGTATAACGTTTGCACAACAAACAGTAACATAACAGTTACAGTTTACAGTAACATAGACTGATACTTTTAATAATGTTTATCATTTAATAGTGAATCAGTACTTATCAACTCTTTTTTTTTTTTTTTTTTCCTGTTCTACTCCCAGACATAGTGGAGCACTGTTAGTGGTTAGTGGTCATAATATTAGTGGAATGGAAAATATGACAAAGGTTCCTGTGACTCACTACTATTACCCTTAAATTTCCTTCTCCTGTTTTCTTTCCCTCTGCCATTTTTTCAGAGGTATTTGGAAGACTGTAAAATTTGTTTGATGCCATATTAGATGTCCCTTGGATAAATATAGACTTCTATTACCATTGACTAAGACTGTTTTTCTTCTGCCTTTTTTACAGTGTATATGAAAAAGGCATTACAAACTGCAGCTTAATGAATTCTAATTGGAGCTGTGTACTGTCTATGTGTAGATTTCTACTTGATACTATCTTGAAAGAGCTTCAAACCTGGGGAAAGCATTATGTTCATGAGCGGAGTGAGAAGAAAATCTTTTAGTGGTCCAGCTTGTTTCTACATGGCTTCAATGGCCACATAGCCCTTTTCCCAGCACAACCTGTCATGGTATGAGTCACTTGATTAGTTACACGGTACTGCAGCATGCTAGAGACAGGTAAAGCTCTGATAACTGAATTTGAGAAAAAAAAAAATGTCATTTTTATTAAGCTTGTGAGTTATTTATTAAATTTTTTCTTTAGAAAATACTGAGGGTTAAAACTGTGGGCTTGGGTTTGCAGGATTTTCTGCTTTTCAATACCCGCCATGCCCAGCTTCCCAGAAGGTCCCTTTCGACTTTCACACGAAGTCAGCACTGAAATGACTTAGCCAGCCTGCAGGGGCAATCACTTCTCCTGCACAAGTAAAAGCAAAAAAGCAGTCTATTCAGAAACATAACTATCTTCTTCCGAATGACAGATATATCAGCTTGTCTACATTTCTGCTGAAACTAGGAAAAATGGAGTACCTTGATTTGAACACGTACATGAAAAGTTTCTTCACTACTTTAATGCTGTATGCAGTAGAAATCACTAGAAATTCATCTCTCAAAATGAGTATTGTCCTGATTTCAGCTGGGATAGAGTTAATTTTCTTCCTAGTAGCTGGTACAATGCTGTGTGTTGGATTCAGGATGAGAATAATGTTGATGACACACAGTTTTAGTTGTTGCTAAGTGGTGTTTAGCCTAAGTCAAGGACTTTTCAGCTTCTCATGCTCTGACAGCAAGGAGGTACACAAGAAGCTGTGAGGAAGCATAGCCAGGACAGCTGATCCAAACTAGCCAAAGGTATATTCCAAAACATATGTTGTCGTGCTCAGTATGTAAACTGGGGTGAGTTGCCTTAGGGGAATTAATTGCTACTTGGGGACTGGCTGGGCTTTGGTCAGAGTGGTGAGAAATTTCACTGTGCATCACTTGTCTTCCTTGCCTTTCTTCTCCTTTTTAATCTTCCTTTTTATACTATTATTACAATTATTAGTAGTAGTACTTTAATTTTATTTCAGGTATTATATTGCTTTTATCTCAACCTATGAATTCAATATTTTTTTTTAAATGATTCTCCTCCTCATCCCACTGCAGAGAGGAGGAGTGCTCATCTGTGTTATGCATAGTTGCTAGCTGGGATTAAACCACACAGTAGTAGAGGCGACTGAAAAAGATCAAATGGCCTTTGACTGACAGTCACCGTTTGGGAGGAAAGATGCCCTTCCTCTGTACTACAAAACTTGACAGTGGCTCTGTAAAGCTTTCGAATACCAAAGAATAACATTCAAAAAAAGGTGATGCATAGAGGCATTAAAGATTGTCTTTATGTAAAAAATATGAGATACACCTAAAGTTATCAAAATCTCCCAATTTAGGTTTTAATGTCTTATTAATTCTAAGAATAATTGTTTCACATGCTTTCATTAAGAAAGCTTATATTTATTTTAAAAAATAAAAAAGGAATTTAACCTAAATTATGTTATTGGACAGTTCTGAAGTCCAGGAAAATTATAGTTCATGTTAAATTGATTCTTTAAATAATTCAGGTAAGGCTTTAAATGCTACAGCCCATATTGCAGACCCAAAAACATCTGTATTGCTGTGAAAAACAACCAAAGCTTATACCACCTGCCAAATGTAAAGGAAGATATGTAATTTTATATATTATATAGTAAATTTTTTTTATTCCCTTTTTTTTTTTTCTGGACTTAGAATCCAGAGATTTCATTAGGCAAATCAAATTTAACNCACAAGTAAAAGCAAAAAAGCAGTTTATTCAGAAACATAACTATCTTCTTCCGAATGACAGATATATCAGCTTGTCTACATTTCTGCTGAAACTAGGAAAAATGGAGTACCTTGATTTGAACACGTACATGAAAAGTTTCTTCACTACTTTAATGCTGTATGCAGTAGAAATCACTAGAAATTCATCTCTCAAAATGAGTATTGTCCTGATTTCAGCTGGGATAGAATTAATTTTCTTCCTAGTAGCTGGTACAATGCTGTGTGTTGGATTCAGGATGAGAATAATGTTGATGACACACAGTTTTAGTTGTTGCTAAGTGGTGTTTAGCCTAAGTCAAGGACTTTTCAGCTTCTCATGCTCTGACAGCAAGGAGGTACACAAGAAGCTGTGAGGAAGCATAGCCAGGACAGCTGATCCAAACTAGCCAAAGGTATATTCCAAAACATATGTTGTCGTGCTCAGTATGTAAACTGGGGTGAGTTGCCTTAGGGGAATTAATTGCTACTTGGGGACTGGCTGGGCTTTGGTCAGAGTGGTGAGAAATTTCACTGTGCATCACTTGTCTTCCTTGCCTTTCTTCTCCTTTTTAATCTTCCTTTTTATACTATTATTACAATTATTAGTAGTAGTACTTTAATTTTATTTCAGGTATTATATTGCTTTTATCTCAACCTATGAATTCAATATTTTTTTTTAAATGATTCTCCTCCTCATCCCACTGCAGAGAGGAGGAGTGCTCATCTGTGTTATGCATAGTTGCTAGCTGGGATTAAACCACACAGTAGTAGAGGCGACTGAAAAAGATCAAATGGCCTTTGACTGACAGTCACCGTTTGGGAGGAAAGATGCCCTTCCTCTGTACTACAAAACTTGACAGTGGCTCTGTAAAGCTTTCGAATACCAAAGAATAACATTCAAAAAAAGGTGATGCATAGAGGCATTAAAGATTGTCTTTATGCATCACCTTTTTTTGAATGTTATTCTTTGGTATTCGAAAGCTTTACAGAGCCACTGTCAAGTTTTGTAGTACAGAGGAAGGGCATCTTTCCTCCCAAACGGTGACTGTCAGTCAAAGGCCATTTGATCTTTTTCAGTCGCCTCTACTACTGTGTGGTTTAATCCCAGCTAGCAACTATGCATAACACAGATGAGCACTCCTCCTCTCTGCAGTGGGATGAGGAGGAGAATCATTTAAAAAAAAAATATTGAATTCATAGGTTGAGATAAGAGCAATATAATACCTGAAATAAAATTAAAGTACTACTACTAATAATTGTAATAATAGTATAAAAAGGAAGATTAAAAAGGAGAAGAAAGGCAAGGAAGACAAGTGATGCACAGTGAAATTTCTCACCACTCTGACCAA